>CM076579.1:1528254247-1528707751 GCA_034641835.2 Pinus albicaulis
ATCATATCTTTTTATTTTCTTTTGAATTACTTTTGAGAATTTTATAAGATTATCCGGATGGGATGAATCATAGGTCCTTTTAAGATTCTAGATGATAATGTCGAGTTTTAGATCTCTTTTTTGCAAAAAGGTTTTTACTATATTAAAGTTTATTTTCTTGAATAATAAGAAGAATATTCATGCTATATATAAATTAGAGTTCATCAAAACAAATAATTTTTTTATTGAAATTTCATTTTTCAGAAAGATAAGATCAATGTGTCTCTCTAAATCTTTCGATTTTCCTTCCTTAACTTTTTCATTTTTTTTATAAGTGAAAAGTAAAATCAAAAGAAAGTCATCTAAGATTTGTTTTCAAAGGCCAAATATCAGTACGAAGCAACTTTTATTTTACAAGAAAAACAAAAGATTTTAATATACAAGGATAGAAGTGGTTACCTCCTATGAGAAATATTTTTTCAAAATCTGCCCATTAATAGGGAAAGAATCCTTTTTTCCTGATAAATCTTGTAATAAAAATGTTGATGGGCCTATTTCTTCAATTATTTGAAATGGATCTAGCCATAGTTTTTGAAACTTCGTGTGTTTACCTTTTTCCTCATACATATAATATCCCAAAATAGGGAATTTCTACACTATCGGGAATATCTTAAGATATTCCAAATGTGGAGATCCAACAATACATAAACATAAACTGGAAATAGCAATGAATAACATCATACCAAAATGTATGGGAACCATAGAGACATTTTATCATGTATATCAGCAGCAAACATGTATAATACAACTCAAATTATCAAGGCAGACAAGCCTCTCATGAATACATGTGAAAAGATGGAGTGATGCTCTATTGTAGGATGCTCATGAATATGGACTGCACAATCATAGAAGATACATTGCTACAGGAGAATGAAAAATAACATACATCTGCATATAGATGGCTCATAAAACATTCAGAGTGAAGATCTATTCTCCCAATCACTACCTCAAGACAATCCTGGAAGGATTGGCTGAAATATGCAAAACTGCAAAATGTCGGAGTTGTAGGGTAGCAGCTGCAACTCAAGAACTAGCAATGAGTGGAGAAGGCTGAATATGCTGCATCTGATGAAAATACCTCCTCCAATGGATCTCTCAAGTGAAATTCTGATCCAATCAGTTAAGATCTCACCCTCCAAACAATCTGCAAAAGCCCCACAGCAAATGCTCACTAGAAATAACGCGGTCACTGAAGGAAACTACGTTGTAGGGATAAGGGAATGAGTTGGCCCAATGCCAAGATCTGCAATAAGCTCCCAAGGCTTCCAAACTAATCTCTCAAAGGAAAGAGAGACTCCTCCTCTGAAAAAAAAGTGATGGAAGTGGTGTTGTGAACCCTCACTGCAACACCCTGCAACACAACATTATTTTGCTTCAGAAATAATGTTGTAGCTGAAGGAGGATGCTTGGCCTCAAGCCTGGATGTGAGGAAAATCAGTATAAATCCTTCAATAGGCCTCTCAAGAAAGGAGAAGGATTCCTAAATAGGAAATCCTTGTGCTAAGTAGCACTGCAACTCTACTGAACAGCAGGAGAATGCACAAAGTCTGAATAGACAATGAAATCAATAATCCAAATCATCAATGAAAATGTCTGCCTTTCCCTCCTTTTAAAAAAGTGAAATCCTTCTCTCCATGGGTCCCACTCATTATGGTTTCTTCCACCAAATAACCATCTTCCCATTCATACTACATTGTCTATCAAAGTGTTCTCCACCTCCTCTCCCAACGATGTTGACTTGGTCAAACTTGACCTTGTCTCCATGAAAATGTCCTCTTTCACACATAAGGGTGTGAAATCCATCTCTTATGACTATCCCCCTTCACATTTGATGGATTTTATTCATGTTTCCAATAAACATGGGCTTCCTTACCCATTTATTTAGTTGCTAGCTGATAAAAAAAAAAAATTAATATTCCATTTAGATGTGTGCTAAAATGGGAATATTACAGTCCTCCCCTCCCAAATGTTGCTTGTCCTCAAGCAACTGCAAGGATAGAACTGGAAGGTATCCACCCAAGGCATGGAGTTTGAAATGTGTTGAGGAACATATTCCCCATGTGGATCCTCCATCCCCCAAGCAATCATCCATACAAAATGAGTCACCTCCCAACATGGCAACTCCTGAAATTCCTCTTCCACCTTTGCCTCCTGTAATGTAGGTGGGCTGAAAATATGATCTTGGTAGACAAAGTAATCTACCACACGCTATCCTCCTATCCACTTAGGATAAGTGTAGAGTATATGTTGATCTTGGGCTGCAATAATATTTCCCTCAAGTGGCAAGATGAATATTAGACCTCCAAGGATCTCTTCTCCAACGTTATGAAACATGTTGTCCCAAAGCATCTCATATGTGATGATTTTGAAGTCACCATCATATGGAATCCCATCAATCATATGGCTCACCTCAAATGGAAACAAGTGTTTTTCTCTAGTGGCCACATAGTCTCTCATGCTCCCATTAGAACATGTAATGTAAACAATGTGGGAGATCTCTTCCACAAGGGACACATCCAACCAATGTGCCATTCCCCTAATCATGCTCCCAACAAATATATAAAAAATAGCAACATAAGGAACCATAATGAGAACCATGCTTGCTGCCATGTGTAGCAAGAGAGAAGGACAATGGTCCCTCAAATGTAACCAACGTAGTTTGTCCCTCAGCTGCAAAACAGTGTGACAAAAAGTGTGGTTTCTCAACCACTTGCTTTCTGTCCCACTCTCCTCATATGTCTGGAGAAAGCGAATGATGTATGGTTCAAAGTGAGAATGCTCTCCAAAAAACATCTCCTCCCCAAGTCCTCCTAGGGAGTGATTACCAACACTGCTCATGGCCTCAAGTAGACTATGAGGTCTAGAAAAAGGAATTCTCCTCCTTGGAGCAACATCCTGCACATGTATGGTTAAGGGATGCATAGATACATTATACAACTCATATGAAAACAAACAATACCCTTACCATATTTCTTTCTCATGCAAATGGAGTGGCTCATAGATGAGTCTCCTCTCATCCTCAAAGAGAAAAGATGTGGATGTGCTAACTCTTCCAAAGAGTTATGTATCTCCTCCATCTTCACATGATCCATGCATCTCCTCATATGCTGATATATCTCCTCCTCAAACCCCTTCCAGAAATACCCCTCCATGATGGTGCGGTATGCTCTCAAAGAACCAATGTGGCTGAAAAGGAAATCCTCATGAGATGTTTGTAGCAACTTCTCCTTGAGCTTGGAAGCTCCAGATAAGAAGATCCTACCATGTTAGTAGATGACCCCATCTCTGACTGAATATCCCTCCTCATGCAACTAGTCATCCAATATCATGCAAGTGAAAATGTCCTTGGAATACTCCACCAACAGCTGGGAGTTCCAATATGGATGTATCCTCCATAGTGACAGTGTTGATGATCTCTCATGAAGAACATCTGTCATATGGTAATCCTCTCCTTTGACATCTCCCATGCCAAAGATGCAAGTTGGAAGGCTGCTATCCTTCCCCTGTTACCTCTGCCACAGCGCAAAATCTGAAATGAGAGTGGGTAAAGATGATGTTGAGAGAATGTCTCTCTCCTCCTTGAGTCTACCCAAGACTCTTAGCACTGCAAAATTACCTCCCAAGGTCTCCACTCCTCTGAATTCAAGGAATGGTGCCTCAAAATGTGAAGCATCTCTCATCATTTGTTGATCTGGTAGTCTCCTTGGTGAAATGTCTCCATGCAATGATACATTATCATCAAGAGTATACTGCATACATGAATGGACAGACTTGTGCCTGCTCTCACTACACAATCCAGTCTCCCTCTTAGGTGTATCAACCTCCTGAAATGTATAGGGGTGTGTACTCCTCATCACATGATGTTGGTCATCCTCCCTCTCTCCTCCTTTTATCTCCATATTTCCACACCTCATCATCAATGGAACATGTAAAACATGAGTTGTGCCTTGATCTCCACACATGAGATCCTGGGGACTTCCTTGTAAAGATACAAGAATCCCTCTAGTTGGAGCAAGAGCTCCTCCTCCCTCTGCATGAGGTGCTAGATCAACTCCAGATCTGACAGCGTTTTTGCCCTTAGCCTCCTCAACATGAATGGGCAACCCTCCAATGATGGATCCTCTTTTGGAAAAGGGATCTCTTTGCCTTCTTGTGCTGAAATACAAGATGAAGGTCTTGCCTCTAGCAAATTATACTGCAATATATCAGCCTACTTTATGGTTTTCTGAAGTGGTTTTGAGTCTATGGTTTCCTCCATCACATGCAAGGGTTTTGTTTGTTTAAATGTGTTTGTTTCCTCCACATGTGTTTCAGAATTCTTCCTACCAAATCTTTCCACCAAAGTTTTAATGAACTTTGCATAGGAAGAAGTGTTTTCATTCTTTAAAGAAAAGGACTCAAATATCCACCATGCATATGCCTTACCTCCAAAATGTAGTGCTGCTACTTTGATGGCTTCATCTTCAAATATTTGATGCTGCTGCAAAAAGGTGTCTAGCTCCTCCACCCAAGCCCAGGCTGAACATGTAGGGGAACCATCAAAGGTAGATAGAAGAAATCTATCCACATTATGATGCTTGGTCCTCCTTACCTTGACCTTGAAAAACTCTGAGAAAGTGATATGAGCTCTAAACTTCTGATTTTGAGATTCATATTTATGCAAGAAACCACTAAGAGTTCCCCTCTTAGGCATTCCTTCTTCCTCCCTCTCTCTCATAGCAAAACTGGACATGTGACTGCGCTGTACATCATAGGGTGTGGTTGCATGCTCACACTCCCCATAATAAAATCTAGATTTTGACTCAGTTTCAAACCCTCTTGGAGATTCTGTACACATCTCCCTTCTTACCTTCTTGAAATCTTCATGAATGCTCTGTACAGATCTTGGAAGAAGCTGTGTGAGCCTATCTTCCTTTCTTCCTCCACATAATGGAATCTTCATCTTCTCTTTTATTGATAGCATCATGGCTGAGATCCACAAGTTGAGCCAATATTATGCTCTGATACCACTGTAATATCCCAAAATAGGGAATTTCTACACTATCGGGAATATCTTAAGATATTCCAAATGTGGAGATCTAGCAATACATAAACATAAACTGGAAATAGCAGTGAACAAAATCATGCCAAAATTTATGGGAACCATAGAGCCATTTTATTATGTATATCAGCAGCAAACATGTACAATACAACTCAAATGATCAAGGCAAACAAACCTCTCATGAATACATGTGAAAAGATGGAGTGATGCTCTATTGCAGGATGCTCATGAATATGGAATACGCAGTACACTACTATAGGAGAATGAAAAATAACATACATCTGCATATAGATGGCTCATACAACATTGGGAGTGAAGATCTATGCTCCCAATCACTAACTCAAGACAATCCTGGAAGGATTGGCTGAAATATGAAAAACTGCAAAATGTCGGAGTTGCAGGGTAGCAACTGCAACTCAAGAACTAGAAATGAGTGGAGAAGGATGAATATGTTGCATCTGATGAAAATACCTCCTCCAATGGATCTCTCAAGTGAAAGGCTGATCCTATTAGTGAAGATCTCACCCTCCAAACAATCTGCAAAAGCCCCACAGCAAACGCTCACTAGAAATAACGCAGTCACTGAGGGAAATTGCGATGTAGGGGAAAGGGAATGAGTTGGACCAATTCCAAGATCTTAAATAAGCTCCCAGGGCTTCCAAACTAATCTCTCAAAGGAAAGAGAGACTCCTCCTCTGAAAAAAAAAAAAAAGTGATGGAAGTGGTGTTGTGAACCCTCACTGCAACACCCTACAACACAACATTATTATGCTTCAGAAATAATGTTGTAGCTGAAGGAGGATGCTTGGCCTCAAGCCTAGATGTGAGGCAAATCAGTAAAACTCCTTCAAGAGGCCTCTCAAGAAAGGAGAAGGATTCCTAAACAGGAAATCCTTGTGCTAAGCAGTACTGCAACTCTGCTAAACAGCAGGAGAATGCACAAAGTTTGAATAGACAATGAAATCAATAATCCAAATCATCAATGACAATGGCTGCCTTGCCCTCATTTTAAAAAATTGAAAGCCTTCTCTCCATGGTCCCACTCATTAGGGTGTCTTCCACCAAATAAACCTCTTACCATTCATACTGTGTTGTCTATCAAAGTGTTCTCCACCTCCTCTCCCAGCGTTGTTGACTTGGTCAAACTTGACCTTGTCTCCATGCAAATGTCCTCTTTCACACATAAGGGTGTGAAATCCAACTCTTATGATTATCCCCTTTCACATTTGATGGATTTTATTCATGTTTTCAATAATCATGGGCTTCCTTACCCATTTATTTAGCTCCTAGGTGATAAAAACAAAATTTTAATATTCCATTTAGTTGTGTGCTAAAATGGGAATATTACAATGCGCTTTGTCCCATTTCAATACCAAATCACCAATTTGAAATTTTTTTGGCATGATAGAAGTTGAATCAAATGAGGCTTTTATTATTTTTTGATGATGAATATGAGTTTGTTTGGCTTTTTCTCTTTCTTATTCTAACTTAATAACTTGAGCTTGTCTGAATTGTAAAGATGAAATAGGAATTTCATTAATAAATTGTACTAAGGAAAGAGATGGAATAACTACATTCGTGGGAAGAATATCTTCTTTTCCATATACAAGATTAAATGGTGAAGAAACAATAGAAGCTTTTTGAGTTATTCGATCTACTCGAAGAGCGAAAATTAATGACTTATGCCAATTTTTTGTATTCTGATCAACAGTTCTTTTGATTATTCTAATCAAATTTTTGTTTGTTGATTATGCTAAACCATTTCCTTGTGGGTAATAATTTGCAAAATATTTTAATTTGAAACCTCTTTTAATTGCAAAATCTATCATAGTAGTTCCAGAAAAATAAGATGCATTATCAAACATCAAAGCAGTAGGTAGACCAAACCTGGTTATGATATTTTGATGGATGAAATCAATGATGTTCTTTGAATTAACTAATTTTAATGGAATTGATTCCACCCATTTAGTAAAGTAATCTGTAGCTGTAAGAATATATCTATGCTATTTGGAAGAGTTAGGAACGATCTCACCAATTATATCTAGGCCCCGTTTCTCAAATGGTTGTTCAATATTGACTGGTTGTAATGGGAATGTTGGTTTTCTTTGTTTTCCAAATGTACTTTGACATATTTTACATCTCCTTGAATATTCATGAGCATCTTTGAAAAGTGTAGGCCAATAGTAACCTGCATGCAATATTTTATGTGTTGTTGTATTTCCTCCAAAATGTCCTCCAGCTGGTCCATCATGGAGTTCCTACAAGACTTTATTTGCTTCAGTTTTTTCTAGGCATCTTAGAAGTACAAAATCAAAATTTCTTCTAAATAACACATCTTTGACTAACTCATATTGTTTAACTTTTAGTTTGAGAGCTCTTTTTTGTCTTATCACTGAGATGATTTGGAGCATATCCATTTCTTAAATAAAATATAAGATCAGAATATTGTGAATCTGAATCATTGAGGCTTACCTTTGATATTTACACATTACCTGAATCTTCTTCCAATGGAGGATGTGATGCTCCTGCAAGAATTCTGCAAAAACCTTGTCCTGTAATGATTTTAGAGGGTTTTATTTCTACATCATATTCTTGCAATGCGGTTACCCAGTTAGCTCTTTTTTCTCCTAATAGTTGTCTTACTGCAGAAAATGGAACTATGATTTTCGTATGAGAATTTAGGAGAAAAGGTCTAAAAAATTTTATGGCTTTAAAACATCAAATGCTTGTTTTTCAACAGATGTATAATTCAATTCTGCACCTTTTAAATTTGAACTAAAGAATGATATTGGTGCCTCTGTTTGTTGGTCATTCAACTGTGTTAAAACAACTGCATATGATGTATCCGATGAAAAAGTATATAATGTAAATGGATTAAGAAAAATAGGGGTGGTTAGGAATGGAGCATTAACAATTGACCGTTTAATCAGTTCAAATGCTTCTCTTTTGTTATGTCCCCATTTAAAAACAGAATTTTTTGTAATCATATTCTGTAATGGTAAAACTATTTGAGAAAAATCAGGGACAAATCTCTTAACAATATTAATTTTCCCAAGGAAACATTGCATGGTTTTCTTGTTATGAGGGCAAGCAATTCATTTAATTTCATCAACTCTTTTAGGATTAATATAAATACCATCTTTTGACACGATGAATCCTAAGAGTTTTCCTTCATCTAAAGCAAAAAATGATATATTTTTATTTAATGAAATGCCATACCTTATGCATCGTTTAAAGACTTGCTTTAGGTCATTAACATGATGTTTTTCCTGTTTAGAAAAGACAGTAATGTCGTCTAAATAGATAAAAACCATTTTGTTTGAGTCCTCTAAAAGCTGTGTCCATGGCTCTTTGGAAAGTGGCACCTTCATTAATTAATTCAAAAGGCATTTTCTGATGAGCATAAGTTCCCCACTTAGTTCTCAGCATAGTTTTCAGTCTGTCATATGGATGAACGAGGATCTTATTGTAACCTGAAAATCCATATAGAAAAGACATAAGTTCAGAACCAGCTACTTTTTGCAATACTTGTTCCATGGTTGGTAATGGAAATTTTTCCTTCTAACAAGCTTTGTTTAAATTCCTAAAATCAATGAAAATTCTAATATCGCCATTCTTTTCCTGACAAGTACTAAATTTGATACCCATTTTGAATGTCTGACTGGAAAGATAATTTCCGCTTTAAGAATTTTATTGAATTCAGTTTTAATTTGATTTTCCAAATTTGGATGAATCTTTCTCAATTTCTGTTGTACAGGTTTTTCTTCTGAGATCATAGGGATTGTATCTTGGATTACAAAAGTATCATATGTTTTAATATCAGAATAATCCCAAGAAAAAACACTTTTGTACATCCAAAATAACCTAATGAATGATAATCTCTCATCAGAAGATAAACCAAGACCTTGATTTATATTTTGAGTTTTTTCTTCATTTCCTAGATTAATTAACTCAAATCTTAGGGTATAACTTTGTACTTTTGAGTTAGTTATTCTTTTAAATATATCATTTAAGTCATATAGGTCTTCTAACTTGACAACATACTTTGGAATAGAATTTTCATCTTGTTCTTTCCTAATTTGAGAGTCATGTTCATTTTCATCCATGATTTGATTATCATAAGATTCTTCAGATGTTAAAAAATCTATGATATCTAAGTCACTATTGAATACTCTCCAATTGGTAATGTTATCAGGAATAGATGGTCTAAAAATCAACTCAATAGAAAATCTATCAGGACTAAATTCTTGGGATGGGATCATTTTGATGCTACATTAGAGAGTAAGTCTGCACTAGCATTTTGAATTCGAGGTATAGAAGAAATATTGAAGGCAAGAAAGTGAGTAGTTAATTCTTGGACTAATGATTGATAATGTTTTAAACGTCTAGAATTACAATGGATAGTATCTCTCACTTGCCTAACTATGATTTTTGAATCTCCTAAAGCCTTCAAATATCTGATATTTAAATTAACAGTTTTTAATAATCCTTGAACTAATGCTTCATACTCAGCTACATTATTGGTACAATCAAATTCTAATAAAAAAGCTAACATAGTTTTCGCCTTCTAGTTTATTAAAATGCAACCCACACCTACACCATCTTCAGATTTAGAACCATCAAAATAAAGTGTCCAAAACAAATAATCAACTAATTCTTTACCTGAAAATTTGATACATTTGGAGTTATCTAGTTGGGAAAATTTCTTGATTTGAGATACAACCACATTATCAAAGAAAGGAGATGTTGGAGCATTGAAGTTTCCTAAAACGATTGTGTACAATAGTTTCCAATAATGCTATTATTGAAAGCTACTAGTTTGTTAATCTCTTCAAGATCAGTCACTTGTGTGTTTCATAAACTTTTCACGATCAATTCGAATTTGATTTGGCTTTCCATTATATGGTAACCACATAAGTGACAAATCTGTGGAAAAATATCCATGAAGTTTCTTAGACCAATCACGAATTAAAATTAAACCATAGAATTCGGGAATGTCTGCAATCAAAATATCAATTATCTGAACAACTTTTGGATTTGATGATAATATAATTGTAACAGATTTCAATTCTCCTAATACTTTTACTCTAGTTCTGTCAAGTTGTACTATATGAACTGGAGAACTCTGAGGAGTAATATTCAATTTAGCACAAATTGATTTTGGCATTATATTCGAAGAAGCCCCTGAATCTATCAAACAATTATGAAAATTTTTGTTATAGATTTCATAGGTTAAGAGAAATGGGGGAGTATGAGAGATGGATCGATCACCTATCATGATTAAATCTGAAGCATCTATTTTTTCTGAAGGAGAAGGTGGTTTACTTGTTTCATAAGCAGCTTGCACTATAATGGGAGCGGGTAAATTTGAAGCAGGAACAGCTTTTAATTATCTAAGTAGGATTTGTTGTTGTTGCTTCAATTTGGTAAGCTCATGAATTGAAATATTTGCTCTAGTTTTCTTCATATCTTCAACTATATTATATTCAATGGTATCTGAGATAACCATTGTTTTAGATACACGTGAAGAATCTACTGTAACAGGACTTGTTTGCATAGCTTTTGAATTAGATTTATTTTTTGTTGATTTTTCTTTAGCAGGGGTAGAAATATTTTGTGGTTGACTAGACAATGTTGTTTCAATATTCTTTTTGCTACGTGTGCTAACAGGCAAAGCTTCAAGTTGTTCTTCATTTGATAGGATAAAATCCCACATTCAATTAAGTTCAACTTCTTCTTCTCCGTCATATTCTTCTTCTTATAATTTTTCTTCTTCGTCATCTTGATCTAATTCAACATTCGATATACTAGTCGGAGGTTGGGAACTAGAAGTTTGTTTTTGTTTGAAATTTCTGAAAATATTTTTTGAATTTGAATTTTCAGCAACTTGTTTCTTAATGTCTTCCATTTCATTGGTCATGGTTTTCAAAACTTTTTGAATACCTTCTACATCGAATGGATCTTTTGGTGTTTTCTTTTTAGAATCATATTTGAAAGATATTTTCTTTGATTTATGATCTTCCTAAAAATTATTTTTCTCGAGAGCAGTTATGTGTTTTTCAACAGATAGAGATTCTTTCATATTTTCTGCAAGAGTTTCTAGTTTTTCTCTATCAACGAAAATAGCTATATTAGATGGAAGTGATGAAATATACCACTCAATTTGAACTTTTGTACCTAGAACTACAGTAACAGGAATTTTATTGAGTAATTTATTAAACCTTGAGTTGAAATATTTTATCTTCTCACCTTTCTTAGCTTTAAGATTCGAAAGATCATTGATTAGAGTTGATGTAGTTCTGTCATCTCCAAATTTAGCCAGAAACTGTTCTTCAAACGTATTCCAATTAGTTATGGAGTGAGCAGGTAATGAAAAATACTAGGATCCTGCATATCCCTTTAAATTATATGGAAATAATTGTACAACGCAATCTTCCTCAACTACTACATTTAAGTTGACAGCTAACATAAAATTATGAATGTTTTCTTCTATAGGAAGACCATCATCAGGGTTAAATTTTGGTAGCCATCTTTCAGGATTTTTAGGTAAAGCGTGAAGAGGAGGAGGCATATTTACAGCCCCTGGATTCCTCCATGGGTTTAAATTTGGTGGAGGGACTTGTCCTGCCATTGGGTTGTGAATGGGTTGATTATAAATTGATGATTAAATAGGTTGGTTACTAGGACCAGTATTTTGAGTATTGGAACTAGTGAAAGTGATACCAACTATTGGAATGAAATTTGTGGAAATGAGTGGAGGAAATGAAGATGAATGGGATGAGATCTCACTAGTGATTGATTCTGATTAAGTCCTCTTTAACTTCTTCCGAATACTATTGATGGGAAATTCAAAAGGGAGAATCCCTGTTTTTTGACTTTCTAATCGAGTTAATATTCTTCAAGGTTATACAGAGGATGAAATACTAAGATCTGATAATTGTGAAGTTTCAGGATTTTTAGCATAAATAAATACTTTTTCTACCTTTTCTATCAAAGACTGAACCTCTAGATAATGTTGATGAATTTTGGGAAATACTATAGTTTGATTTTCACTAGGAGACTTAGGGGAGGGATGATCAACTTCAGAGTTTATAGATGAATATCTAGATAATTTTCTAGAAGTTGAAAGGGATCTAGAGGGAGAGAACTTTGTTGATTGACCTTTAGATTGATCAGGCCTTTGTGCCATTAAATTGGCCCTCCTTCTAGTGCCAATGTGTTGAGGCCTCAAAATTTTGTGGCCAAAACATGGGGGAAAACCACCCAGTCCGAACCTTAAAGGAGCTCCTTTTCTATTTGGTATAGTGGCTCCGACTGGGGATAATGGGACCAGTTTCCCAATAAGGATGTTTTATGAAGGTGTTTGTGAATATAACATGAAAATGGATAATGATTTTTAATCTATATGCATCTATCTAAGTAATTAATCTAATATATACCCGGGGTTTTGTTCCTTTATGCGATCTAAAATTATATCCTTCAACTATTAGTAATATAGATCATTTAACAGTCGAAAGAGATGAAAATTATGTAAAATGATGTAAAATGATTCTTCTAACAAAATAGTTTGCATAGAAGAATTGTATAAAACATATCGCATTTTCCAATGTAATTACATATTCAATAAGAAACCATAGCTAAATATTATAACAGAAGTGCATGTAATATTTATATATGATAACCTTTCAAATATATAATGCAATAAAAAATAACCATCAATTTAAGAGATAAGACTTAACACAAGTGAATAGAAGTACCATATGCATGAAGTTCTATTCTATAAATTGACAGCAATGAATCTGTTCCTTCCCACTTTCAAGCGATTTAAAGAGTACAGTAGTGCAACATCAGTTAAATGGATTTATTTTCTAAAAGATAATAGAATATGTTCTATTAATTCATCAAAGCACTCACAAACTTACAGTAGTGCATTCTTTGCAAATGTTTTTGACAAATTTCTAGACCCTTCTCTAAATGCATGAGAAGGGTTTAAATACTAAACTAACTATAAACTAAAATTAAATTATTACAAAAATGTAGAGGTTTCAAACAAACTTCATGTAAAATCTTAACTTAAAAAACAATCTAGGAATTTAAACTAACAATCCTGATTTTGTGAATCTTGTGCTTCTTTCTGAATGTGATCACGAAGTTGACAAATATCTAACATTTCTTTAAGCTGAGCTGGTTGTGATATCCATGATCGAATCTGTCCCTTGAAAATAGCATTTTGAAATTACTGATTGAGATCTTTTTGCTGAATCTTTAAGAGACTCAAGAGTTTGATGTTGATGGTAGGGTTTGATCAGAAAATTCCAGTAATTTTCTTGATCAAAATTATTAAATTTTCTCTTGTGTATCTGCTCTTTGTCTCCACTTTATTTCTACTTCTCTTGTTCTCGAAAACACATCAGACGTGTTTTCCTCAAGAATTTATGTCTTAAACAATTTCTCACATAAAAACTGAATAATTTCATTTGATTTATTGGACGTCTTGGTCGCTGCTTTCTCAGCTTGATTAATTTGTGCTCCCCATTCTGCAAATAACAGTTCTTTCTAAAGCTTATCTATTTGTGGTAGATTAGCTTTCTTTCCTGTATCTGAAATTTTCCACTAAATGTGTTCTCCGATTTTCTTTTCAAGTCTTTCACATTCCAGCTTTTGAATTTCTATTTGTTGAATCATTATTTTAATGGAATCACAATAAGAATCAATCATGGAAGCTTGTTGACCAAACATTTCTTGTTCTTTCTTTAGCATGGTTTTTACATCAAGTTCTTCTTTGATAAATTGTGTTGAAAATGCAGCAAGATGATGGAGCTTAGTGAAATGAAGTCACCTTCACTAAGTGGGCCCGCAGGCAAATTTTGGCGCAAAGTCTATTTTTAGACTATGTCTATTTTTAGACATATGGAGCATGGTCCGGGGGTTGCAGTATGTTATTCTTGGAGTATTGGTCATGTTGGTAAAAATAGATGGGACTCTATTTTTTGGACCTATAGGTCGAAGTCTATTTTTAGACTGCCTCTCCTTAAAATAAGGAAGTCAAATATTATTTACCCTTAATAATATTTGGACTATAAACTTCAGTTTACTCTCTTGGAGCACTTCAGTTTGAGCCTTGGAAGTGGCTCATGCATCTGACAGAGGAATTACGCTATTCCTAGGGTTTGATGGCATCATGCATGGTTGACTTCAGTTAGGACTTCAGTGGCAGAAGTTTGGTGGAGTTAATGAGACAGCTAGTGGAGTTGTGTTCTGTTTATTTTAGTTGAACTGGTTGAGATTAGTTTAACTAGCTAATCAACTAGTAATGAGTGGAGTGAATTAAATATTATTTAATTGACTAATTATTAACTCATTGTTCAACTCAAGAACACATGAGTTCACTACAGTGCATGGAAAGTTCAGTGGAGACCAGTGAAAGAGGTAGATGAAAGGGTTGAGATAGCTATCAGTTGTGACATGAGTTGTGCATGAGATTTGCACCACTTGGAGGAATTGCCAATGATGATTGCGCTATCAAGCCAAGGAGATTCAAACCTTGGATCTCTCATTGGACCAGCCTTGATTGCGCAATAGAGGCAGGCAATTAGTGGATGTGTTTTGAACCTGTGACTTGTTCAAAACCAAGCTAGTTTGTGTGTAACTTCATGAGATAGTACTGAGTACTTGTGAGGAGTATTGTACTGAGTTTGTTACATGTTTTCTCCATTGCAATATACACAATAGCTGCGGGGTTTTCATCTATAAGCTTTCCCCATACATACTGTGTAATGTGTGTGATGTTTTGATGATCTTTTGATCGCATACCGCTTGTTTTATTTCCGCATGTGTGATGATCTGAGTGGAAGAGATTATGTGTTGCATATGAATTCGAATTGATATGTGATCAGGATAATCTCGGTGGATAATTATTCATTATTCAGCAAATTTCTACATGATATCAGACTATTGGCGAGGGAGATTGGGTCTCCTGGTGATGCACAAGCTTGGCCAGTGACAGATGCATGGGCGATAGCGTGACGGATCCATCCTCCTTTGAAGGTGATATATCCGATAAATGCCCTCGGGTTGATCTCATGCTCAAATCGTTATTCTCTGGAGTCAAGGCGGTTGATCTTTGAGTTGGGAATTCGAATTTTGCGGCGGTTTTGTTTTCTTGATGCGGGAGGTGGGTGCGGGAGTTGAAAATGTCTTTCAACGGTTTGCGACTCGAATATGCTCTTGAAGGCAGTTCGAATTATGTTGCATGGAAGGATCGCATGGAGGCAGTATTAGAAGATAATGGACTGAAGGAGTTCGTAGATACGGATGTCCAAAAGCCCAATGATCCTGCTGAAGTCGAAGCATGGCAAAAGAAGATGGCGAAATGTCGAAGGATCCTATTGGAGGGCGTCAAGGATCATATTGTATCCAGCCTGCATGGAAAGGCTTCCCCATATTTAATGTGGAAAGCCTTGACGGATCTATTCCAGAGTAAGAGCGACCAAAGGAAGCTAGCACTCAAAGATAAGCTCAGGAACATCAAGATGGAGAAAGGCGATAGTATCGCCAAATACCTCACGAAGTTCACTCAATGCAGAGATGAGCTGGGAAGTGTGGGGGTGACTGTCGAAGATGAAGACATGGTCGACCTGGCTCTCCTTGGTCTTCCGAAGGCTTGGCACTCATATCAAGATAGTGTCAATGGTCGGGAGAAGCTGCCGGGATGGGAGCGCCTTTGGGCGGATCTCATGCGGGAGGAGATAAGGAGGACTACTCGAGATGGATCTTCATCAAAGGGAGCTGATGAAGAAAACTGCGCTTTGGTGTCCAAAGCTAAGAAAGGGAAGGGTAAGAAAACCTCTCATTCTGGAGCTAAGGGCAAGAAGCAGGATATGGCGAAAGTGAAGTGTTTTCACTACCATGATCACGGACATTATGCTACCAATTGTCCAAAGAAGAAGAAGAACAAGCAAGCGGGAAGATCTGCAGATGGAGAAGCTTTGGCTTCACAGTTTGAGCTTGACTTTTCACTGATTGCATGCTTGGTTTCAAGTGTGATGGGATCGGTGTGGTTCTTGGACAGCGGTGCGTCATTTCATATGACGGGAGATTGGGATTTGTTCTCAGATCTGGAGGACAAAGATCTGGGTGTGCACATCGAGATGGGCGATGATGGTAGATACAGTGCGACTGGTATCGGTACCATATCCTTTCAGAGGGAGTCTGGTAAACCCTTCGTGTTGAAGGATTTCATGCATGTACCTGGATTGAAGAAGAACTTGATCTCTGTGGCGATGTTGGAAGATAAGGGGTATGATGTGGTCTTCAGCGAAGGAAAAGCCTTCCTGCGCAATAAGACTACTGGAGAGACCCGAAAGATAGGGGTTCGAACCAAGAACCTTTATCAGTTGCAGGTAGATGGCTGCGCAGCTATGGCATGCAAGGCGGGAGAAGTGGTGAGCCGGGATGATGAGGGCGAACTGTGGCACGGGAGATTGGGCCACCTTCACCATGGAGCTTTGAAGATTCTGCAGCAGATTTCTACTGGGCTTCCTAAGGGCACTCTTGCGCAGTCAGATCAGTGCAAGGGGTGTACTTTAGGGAAGTATGTGAAATCCACCTTTCACGAGAAGGATAGTCGCGCCACGACGATCCTTGAGAGAGTTCACACAGACGTGTGTGGTCCTTTCTCAGTTGCTTCGACAGCAAAGCACAAGTACTACATGATCTTTGTTGATGATTTCTCTCGAAAGTGCTGGATCTTCTTCATGCAGAAGAAGAGCGATACATTCGCGAAGTTCTGTGAGTTTAAAGCACTGGTCGAGAAGGAGTCGGGGAAGAAGGTGATTGCTCTAAGGAGTGACAATGGTGGTGAATTCATCTCGGCTGAATTCAAGGAGTTCTGCAGCGCAGAAGGGATTCGGAGAGAGCTCATCGCACCCCATAACCCACAGCAGAACGGGGTGGCTGAGCGGAAGAACAGAACGATCGTGGGTGCTGCACGAGCGATGTTGCATGATCAGGGCCTACCCCTTCACTTGTGGGCTGAGGCATGCAATACAGCAGTGTATGTGCAGAACCGTTGTCCTCACAAGGTTCTTGGCATGAGTACACCAGAGGAGGCTTATTCTGGCAAGAGGCCTGATATTTCCCATTTGCGGGTTTTCGGATCTCCTGTCTACATGCATGTGACGAAGGATGCAAGAAGGAAGCTGGATCCAACTGCTGAAGTTGGAATATTTGTGGGGTACACTGATACACCTCACAACTATCGGGTGTATGTGCCAGACAGTCGCAAGACTGTTGTGCGACGGGATATAAAATTTCAGGAGGAGAAAGCCATGCGGTGTTCGCTTGAGAGGGAGCTACACTTGCATGCAGATGAGGAGCTGTTAGTTCCTAAGGAGGAGCTTCCGGATGTGGATCAGCCACAAGAGGAGGTTCAGGAGGTGGAATAAACCACCCATGCAGCGCCAACCATCAGAGGGCGCATGCGCACTACAGAAGCTGAGCGACTGGCTCAGGATGCAGAGAAGGTTGTAGGACCACCTACAGCACAGCGCAGACAGAGACAGTCACCGGATCGGTACACTGGATACATGGCTCTTGTGAGTCAGTGTGTTGTGACGGAGCCATCCTCTTTTGAGGAAGCTGTGGAGGAACCCGCATGGGTTGATGCCATGATCGAAGAATATGATTCGATCGTCAGGAACAGTGCATGGGAGATTGTCCCAAGACCGGTGGGGAAATCAGTGGTGGGTTCGCGATGGATCTACAAAGTGAAGCAGGCGGGTGACGGGAGTGTGGAGAAGTACAAGGCGAGATTTGTCGCCCGTGGCTTCTCACAGATCGAGGGGATTGACTATGAGGAGACTTTTGCACCTGTCGCAAGGTACTCTTCCATACGGACGATCCTTGCTCTCTCGGCGCAGATGGGGTGGCACATTCATCAGATGGATGTGAAGACTGCGTTCCTCAATGGAGTTATTGAGGAAGAGGTGTACATAGAGCAGCCTGAAGGTTTTGAGATCTTCAGCAGTGAGTCGCATGTGTGCCGACTCAAGAGAGCACTGTATGGGCTGAAGCAAGCACCTCGTGCTTGGTACACTCGGATAGACAGCTACTTCACAGGGCTTGGATTCTCCAAGAGTGAGGCGGATCCAAACCTGTACCAGATTGTGGTGGAGGGGAAGCTGTTGATCATCGTACTGTATGTAGATGATCTGATTTTGACTGGCGATGAGCAGTTGATACTTTCATGAAAGGAGGATCTTGCACGAGAGTTTGAGATGAAGGACTTGGGCATCCTTCATTATTTCCTGGGATTGGAGATTTGGCAGCGCAGCGGAGGACTGTTTGTTTCTCAGGGACAGTATGCCCGGGAGATTCTGGAGAGGTTCAACATGCAAGGCTGCAAGCCTGTTGACACTCCTCTTCCTGGTGGTTGGAGGAAGGAGGATGCTACTTCAGCGGAGGTAGTGGATGCCTCTGTCTATCGACAGTTGGTGGGGTCGCTTATGTATCTGGTCAATACACGACCCGATATATGCTATGCAGTTAACCAGCTTTCGCAAGCTATGGTTAAGCCTACCAAGCTCTTTTGGAAGCCGGGCAAGCATGTATTGCGCTATATCAGAGGCACATCGGGATATGGTCTATGGTACAGACAGGAGGATGGAGTGAAGCTTTCTGGTTTCACTGATGCAGATTGGGCAGGGAGCCCAACGGACCGGAAGAGCACTTCTGGAGGAGTTTTCAACATTGGGTCGACAGCAGTTTCCTGGTACAGCAGGAAGCAGAGATCCGTGGCACTCAGTTCAGCAGAGGCCGAGTACATGGCAGCTAGCTTGGCTACATGCGAGGCTATTTGGATGAGGAAGATCCTCATTGGATTGTTCGGGTTGCATTTGGAGCCTACAGTGATCTACTGTGATAACCAGAGTTGCATTAAACTCTCGGCTAATCCAGTATTTCATGATAGATCCAAACACATCGACATCAGGTACCATCATATCGGAGATTGTGTTCAGCGGAGAATCATGATGCTTTCATATGTTCCCTCGGAGGATCAGGATGTCGACATCCTGACGAAGGCGCTCACCAGGAGCAAGTTCGAATTCCACAGAGGCAGGATAGGGGTTGCAGATAATCCATATCTTGCGGAGAGGGAGTGTTGAAAATGCAGCAAGATGATGGAGCTTAGTGAAATGAAGTCGCCTTCACTAAGTGGGCCCGCAGGCAAATTCTAGCGCAAAGTCTATTTTTAGACATATGGAGCATGGTCCAGGGGTTGCAGTATGTTATTCTTGGAGTATTGGTCATGTTGGTAAAAATAGATGGACCTCTATTTTTGGACCTATAGGTCGAAGTATATTTTTAGACTGCCTATCCTAAAAATAGGGAAGTCAAATATTATTTACCCTTAATAATATTTGGACTCTAAACTTCAGTTTACTCTCTTGGAGCACTTCAGTTCGAGCTACAGAAGTGGCTCATGCATCTGAGAGAGGAATTACGCTATTCCTAGGGGTTTGGTGAGCTCATGCATGGTTGACTTCAGTTAGGACTTCAGTGGCAGAATTTTGGTGGAGTTGATGAGACAGTTGGTGGAGTTGTGTTCGGTTTAACTTAGTTGAACTAGTTGATATTAGTTTAACTAGCTAATCAACTAGTAATGAGTGGAGTGAATTAAATATTATTTAATTCATTAATTAGTAACTCATTATTCAACTCAAGAACACATCAGTTCACTACAGTGCATGGACAGTTCAGTGGAGACCGGTGAAAGAGGTAGATGAAAGGGTGGAGTTAGCTATCAGTGGCGACATCAGTTGTGCATGAGATTTGCACCACACTTGGAGGAATTTCCCATGATGATTGCGTTGTCAAGCCAAGGAGATTCAAACCTTGGATCTCTATATAGACAGGCCTGGATTGCGCAATAGAGGCAAGGCAATTGGCGGTGAGTTTTGAACCAGTAACCTGTTCAAAACCAAGCTAGTTTGTGTGTAACTTCATGATATAGTACTGAGTACTTGTGAGGAGTATTGTACTAATTTTGTTACATGATTTATCCATTATAATATACAAAATAGTTGCGGGGTTTTCAGCTATAAGCTTTCCCCATACATACTGTGTTAATGTGTATGATGATTTGATGTGCTATCGCTTGTTTTATTTTCCGCATGTGTGATGATCTGAGTGGAAGAGATTATGTGTTGCATATGAATTCGAATTGATATGTGATCAGGATAGTCTCGGTGGATAATTATTCATTATTCAGCAAAGTTCTACAAATTTTTCTAATTGTGGTTGACTCTATAACGCAGCCATTACTATTTCTAGATGTTCTTGCTTTTCATTAAGCTCTTTCTGATACTTCAATTTGATGCTTTCAATATATTCATAAAATTGGGTTGTGCTTATTTTGATTTTCTCAATGGACTTGGCTTTCTCTTCATTCAACAACTGTTCTAATTCTTGTACTTTTGCTTCCTTTTATTTCAACAATACTCTAACCTCAGTAGGTTTATCAACAGTAGCGATAGCATATGCCCCTGCATTTTGTGATAATTTGGTTAGATGTTCTGTGGGATCATCTGAAGAATCTTTCCATAGTACATCAACTGATTCATTTGTTGGTTTTGGAGTTGTTTCATCAATATTTCTTCTTTTATTTCTTTTAACTACAGCCTTGTAACTGGGACTGTAGAAAATATCTAATGAAGGAATATATTCAATCTGTAGAACTATCTGATCTATAGGGTAGGCCAGTATGATTTCTTTGTCATGCATTGCTGGAACTCTTTGTAGTGGATTGACAGTCTCAACTATTTTCTGTGAGAGTTCTGGTGTTTGGAAACTTGTTGCTTGATCAGTATTGGGATTTTCTTTAGGAGTATTTATTGCTTCGGAAAATTCTTCCCATTCATTAATAAGATCTTTTGCTTGTGATGACTTGGACTGATCTAGCATGCTATGACTGTGTAGAACTGTTTTGGAATTTGATTCCATTCCATTATTTCTTGTTTTCTCCAGCATTTCTATCTCTTGAATAACTTGGTCAATTGTCTTTTTTGAATTTGCTTTCTTAGATTCAGATTCATTTTCAGAGTGATCCGAATTATCAGACTGCTACTGTGACTGACTTGATTCATCTTCAGATATATCTTTCATTTCATCATCCAAACTAACACTTGGAGTATGTTTTTCATCTTCAATAGTCAACAAATTTAAAGGAACATTTTCTAGTCTCTTGTTTCTGTATGCTTGAAAAGCTTCAACATCTTCTTGACTTAGTTGACTAGAAACATACTTGGTAATATCAGAGAAATTTTCCATGCCTTGGAAGAGGTCATTGAATCCATTTGCTTCCTTTACAAAAGGTTTCATTTTAAGCTCTGCGATGTAATTTTTAATCACATCATTGGGATCATATAATCTTCCTAGCATAAATGCCAATTTAAATAACTGAATCTTGGGAACCTCTTTGTAAGTATGGCCGATATTAGCCAGAGAAAAGGTATCGCACTGTAGAGGGAAATTATGCCAAATAGCCTTTTTACCGTCCTTCAACTGCTTCGTGACACCATTGACAAGCTGAAGGCTAATTATTTTGCAAGTAATTTATCGAGAACATAGTAAGGTAAAACATGGGGAGAAGCATAACTCCCAAATACTCTAATGTATGTGAACTTTTCTTCGGCAAACCATCTAGCTACTAGAAGAATATCTACATTGGCTTCTTCAGAAACCCTAGGAGCTCTTTTGTTGAAAACCATTTGATGTATGGGAAATATGACTCCATAACAGATTTTATAGAAATGTAAGTGGAACTCTGAATCCCTGAGTTCTCTGTGGTAGATGTGAATCGGGGAAGGGTCCTTGGTAGTCCATTTCCAACCCGTGGTAGGAAATTTAGAAATAAAATAGATAGCATCCATGACATAGGCAGACATATAAAAAGGAGGTATTTATCTAAATGAAATACTTCTTTTATTCCTATATTCAGTTATATGCTTGGCTAGTTAATTGGATAAAATGTTTGCCCAATTTAAGATAGATGAATTAACGATTGCGTCAATTAGGGGAACCCAATCTCTTGAAAATCTAGTGCTATCAGGCTTGGAAAATATTCTACATAAAATACCAGTGGCATAACAATAAGGATTAGGAATTTGTGCAATTGGGTACGTACCAGACTTATCTTGTTTCAATTTCCCTTCATTGTCCTTCCATTCATGGATGACTTTGATAAGATCTGGATGTTCTCCTTTGAATTTCTGCACATATTTATTGTCGTATTTTTGCTGCAGGGTTGGATTATGATACATTGCTGCTAAATCCTCTTCTTTGAAAGAACCTATAGTTTCTCCTCTCGAATTTTTGAACATTCTATCTTTAATGTTTAAGTGGTCAATTTCCCACTTAACCATATCTATATAAGGAAGAATCTTTGGTCTTGTAGCTATCCTGTGAATGTATGAGCATGCAACGTCAAAAAGGGTTGCATCAGAGGTAGAAGAAGTGCCTGTTGTAGATACTTTATTTATCACCCTTGGTCCTTCATCTTCGAAGAGTTTATACATTTCCTCCCATGTCGAACCGGCGCAGTCTTTGTTGCAGATGGTATCTGAAAATAATGGAGACATATCTGTGTCTTCTATGGACGATGTTTGAGAAATTTCTTTGCCCCTTTTTCTCATTTTGATCTTTTTCAACTTGTTAATTGGTTTCCTGAGAGCAAAGTGAATTTAAATCATAAGGAGTATCACAAGATTAAATCAATCATTTATTTCAAACACATGCGAGAAGATATCAATCTATCAATCATCTTTCATAATTTCTAATTTAATATTTCACATGGCCTCACACGTAAGATCTATCAATCATTTTAAAGCCATTAAGATCTTAAATTCCATTTGATATGACACAAGCTGTTTCACACGCTGAATTCATTAACTATGCAAATCGCAGTCATTCCTTATAATATTTCATGATACTTGACTCTTAAAGAAATTTATGAAATGTAGTGCTGCTAGCACATCAAAGATCGCAACTTTTATGGGATAACGTTGGTGTATTATAATTTGCGCGCAATGCGAATTGCGAAAACATTGAAGTGTGTGATAGCGAAAGATTTTGTATTTCTTAGTTTATTTTCTTGTCGGATCCGCGGAGTCGCAAAACATATCGTTTTCTTCTTAAAGCTTTTATTGATTCATGCAAAGTGCGATCACGAAAAGGGGCAAAATATAACGATGATTGAGGTTTTTTGCAAGGTTTTATTATTATATCTTCAGAGAGGCTTTGAGCACATTTCGCAATTTGCATATTTTACGTTTTATGGTTCTTTTTGAAATAAAATATGTAATATGCGATGCGCTTTAGGGAAAAAACATAAAATTTATTTTCTAATTTTTTTCAATTTTAGGAAATTATAAAAAGAATTTCCTATTTATTTCTAAAGGGTCCCTATTTATAAAAAATAAATGGGGGTTGTTGTATAGCACAACAGTTGGCAACAAGTGAAAAATATCGCCAAATCAATTCCTGACACCTGGGAATAACTTTTTGCTACCAATCGAGATTTGTATTTCTCCACCTTGCCTTTTGCATTCATCTTCTTCTTAAACACCCATTTTCTTCCAATGGGTTTCCTTCCAGCCGGAAACTCCACCAAATCCCATGCCTCATTTTTGTGCAAGGATGTCATTTCATCAACCATGGCCTCCTTCCAGATTTTTCCATCCTATGAATCCACTGCCTCCCTGAAATTTTATGGGATCATGATCAGTGATAGATAAAGAAAAAAATGAACAGAAAGAAGATGGACTATACCTTTCCATCTTCTTCTTTCTTGAACTAATTTTCTCAAAGAAGGATTTTGTGGCTCTTCCTCTTCTGAATATTGTTCTGTTGTAGAGTTTGATTCATCCTTATTTATCTGAAACTCTCTATTCTCAGGTTCCTTTGGTAGGAATTCAAGTTTAATAACATATTTCACCTCTATAAACACCACATCTTGGTTGTACACAACCTTCCTTGTTTCTGGGTTCCAAAGCTTATAACATTTTAAACCATCTTGATACCCAATAAAGATCCACCTTTTAGATTTCCTATCCAACTTGGTTCTTTTCTCCTTTGGAACATGTACATATGCATAATAGCCAAATACCCTCAGATGTGAAAGAGAGGGCTTCTTACCAATCCATACCTCATGTGGATTCTTATCCTCCAACGCTGATGAAGGTGATCTATTAGCTAGGTAGAATACAGTCTCCACTGCCTCTACCCAGAATTCTTGTCCTAACCCAGTATCACTGAGCATGCTTCTTTCCTTTTCCATCAACGACCTATTCATTATTTCCACAACTCCATTTTTTTGAGGTGTGTATGGAGTAGAATCCTGTGGTACTGTACCACACTTCTTACAAAACTCTTCAAATTCCTTCTTGCAGAAATCTCCACCATTATCTTTCCTCGGCACCTTTATCTTCTTCTCTGTCTGGTTTTCTACCATAGCCTTAAATTCTTTAAATCTATCAAAGACTTTAAATTTATTCCTCAGGAAATATATCCATGTATTCCTTGAGAAGTCATCTATAAATGACACATTGTACACAAACATACCCAGTGATGGTCCAAACACATCACTATGCACAAGCTCTAATATATTGTTTGCCCTCTTAGCACCAGAAGGGAAACTCACCCAATCCTCCTTCCCATATACACAATGTTCACAAAAATCAAAATCAGAGAGAAATTAGACATACCTTCTACCATACCATTTCCATGCATTAGTCAAAGGCCCTTCTCTCCAATATTTCTAAGCCTTTGATGCCATAACATGGTCTTTTCTCCAAAGACCACTAGGCTTTCTGCTCCACTTTTAGGAACCACAGAATTATTGCACCCATCAATAAAAATGATACCCAGAAGCTTGTACAAAGTTCCAATCGAAACTCCTCACATCAATACCAGTTCTTCTCGAACCATCTTGTAGGTATATTTCTCAAACATTGTTTTTACACCTGCAGAATCCATATCGCTTACAGAAATCACATTTATGGACACTGCAGGAATATGCAGAACACTAGGAAGTGTTCTAATCCTTCCAACTTGCAGATTCAACTTTACTTTTACACGTCCGGCGATTCTTGCCTTCCTATCATCCCCTAAGAAGACATCACCACCATCATAGTACTCATACTCACAGAACCACTCCCTATGAGGAGTGAAGTGAAAGTATTCACATGAGTTAATCAACCATGCCTCGTGATCTACATGTGCATTTGAAGAAGAATCCAAGTACACATCCCCACCTTCATCTGAGGTGGTTTTTACCTCTGCAAAAGGAGAATCATTAGATCCCTTTCCTTTCTTAGGAGATTTATATCTATAGTCTTTTTTGAAGTTTCCTTCCTTTTAGCATTTCTAGCACACATTTACATGCTTTCCCAGAGATTTAGATCTCCCTCTAGTTGTAGATCTCCCACTCGAGAACTTATTTTGTTTTTGTTTTGGGACTGTTCTCATACAGACAATGCATCTCCATTCTAGCCCTCCATATTTTTCCGTCTCATTTTCTCTACTAACAAGGATGAGATAATTGCATCAAACTTCAAGCTATTTTTATTTCTACCTATTGCAACAACAAGACTATCCCATGAATTTGGTAGAGAACACAAAAAACTGATGCACTTATCTTCATCTAAGATTTGAATATCAACAAATAACAACTTACCACAGTATTGAAGTCATTTGGATGCTCTGTCACTTACTTTCCATCCTTCATCCTCAAGTTATAAATATTTTTCCGTAGGAACAGTTTTTTCACCAAAGACTTAGATTGGTACAAAGTCCCTAACTTGTCCCACAAATCCTTCGTCGTAGCTTCCCAAGATACATTCAACAATACCAAATATGAGATACACAATCGTATTATTCTCTTTGCTTTCTGATCCAACTTCTCCGAGTATTCATCTGACATTTTGGTTGCTTTAGTACCCAGATATACCGTGATCCACTAATATTTATCCACCAACAAATCCTCCATCTTGAGATTCCACAACTCAAAACTCTGACCATTAAATTTCCCAATCTCTACATTTCTATTTCTCTCCATCTTATTTCACTGCAAGAATCGATCCCGCATATCTCCCACTAAACAAGGTCTATCACAGGCCCGAGCAAAAAACCCCTCAGCAGCAAAGGCATCCCCTTGAAGCCAAAACAAATTTGATACCAGATGTAGGTTCCAAACCTGTACAAAAATTATCTGCAAATGAATTATTAAAACAAAAAATAAATAATAGCAAGAGCATAAAACATAAAACAAATATACACAGAGATTTTCCCCTGGATCCCAAAACTCAGACTACCAACTTGATTTTTCATTATGTTCCTTTCAATTTTACAATACATATATATACATGATGAAGCATTCATAAACACCAATCCATTAACCCTGGATTAGAACATAATCATAGTTCCCTTGACCAGATCTACAAAATACCATGGACAGAAAACTATCATGCCCAAAACCATGTGCTAAACCCATACACAAAACCATAGGTTGGTCCGCCCACCTAATATAGGGTTCAAAAAAATTTCCTGGGGCATTGCCCCAGACCCCATGCAAGGGGGCTACCTCCCCCCCTCTTACCACCTGCTTCGTGCATGGGGTATTCATGGAAAGAATATAACACACACCCAACATGATTATGTAACTTATTATTCGAAAATTTATTGTAACTTGGAAGTCCAAAGAAGATGTATAGATTATGAAGATTCATGTAAAGTGGAAAAGTCATTGGAAGTCAAAAAATCATAATGGTAATAAAAGAGTCACATGGAAGGTGAAGCATCACCTCCCCATTGGTTATATATACACCCTCATTGTATGAGCAAATGAATTTTCACCTTGACTCCTCCCGCAAGGAATTAGAGAGACAAGCTATTTCTTTTGGGGAGCAAGGAGTGGATCCAACATTCCCCTATTCGATCTAGTGGTGTTCCTTGTATACATGTGTCTTGGTACGTTTACTTAATATCGGAGGCCTCATGTCCAACACAATCCTCATGCATGGATTATGAATATTTGTAAGACTATTATGTGGATGTTTGTAATTCATGTTTTTTCTCATCTTCTCTAAAGTAGTTAAACTATTTTGGTTATTTTAGTACTTATCATATTGAGAATGTGATTTAATGTTTTCTATAGTTGTCACATCCTTGTGGACTATTCCGCTAGATGTTAGACACATCTTTCTTGTTGTATTGATTGTAATTGTTGTCGCATCTTTGTGGACTATTCTATTGGATGTTAGACAGATCATTCTTCTTCGTGTGTGTCACTTCTAGGGTGGTACTATTACATCTCTCTTAGAGGCTCACTTTTATTCCCCCCTCCGCAATAGAATAACCTTGACACACCTAGAACCGAACATTCACTAGGCACACTCACTTTCTTTTTAAAGGTATATTTTCACTCCTCTCTCTTGCTAACAGTTAGAGCCAAGGAAAATCTTTAAGAAATTGGAAACCATGCCATATTCTAGATGGGCTCCTATCCCAAACGGTCTGAGGTCTAATTGGGACCACATATCAGGGAGACCCCTTGAATGTTGGCGGGTCCAACACCGTCAACAGTACTGTAAGTGGAAAAAGTAGAGATTTGAAGAGTTATCTCGTATTAGCCATCAAATTTTCTCGTCTCTCTCTATATCAGAAAAAATTTTATGTACTCCTCAAGTGTTTAAGCACATTTTGCTAACATAAATTATACCATTCTTTAAAAAAAAATGAATACATTATCTACTTAATAAAATTAATATTTAGAAAAAATAATAATAATTATTAAATTTTTTAATATATATATATATATATGATGCTCTTGGTTCTCTCCTCAAACCAAACCCATTGTGAAAGTATTTTGTTTATCTCACTCCTAAGTGTATTTACCCATCTTAACTAGGGAGAAGTGATTTTTCTCATTTTGAAACATTAATGTGACTTTTCAAGTTGGTTTCACTTAGAAAATGTGAACCTTGGAGTTAGGGCATTTGTTGAACCTACAAGCTTCATTAAATATGGTGGTAGGGAACCAATATAAAAAAATTTAATGTGACTTTGCAAGTTGGTTTCACTCAGTAGCAAACACGAACCTTGGAATACATTTACCCATTTTAACTAGGGAGAAGTGATTTTTCTCATTTTCAAATCTTAGTGTGAATTTTCAAGTTGGTTTTTTTTTTTAACACCAGAATCGATAACTGGAAGGCCTAATTGCAATGCCACTCGAAATTGAACCTGGTTGTTGGATTATAACTACTAAAGAACTACATCTCCCTGCAAGCATAGTTATTGGGCATGGAGAGTTTCGAACAAGGGCCGATATGTCCCCTTACGTAGCACCATACCATTTGGCCAAACCCTCGTGGGATAATTTGCAAGTTGGTTTCACTCTATAGAAAACATGAACCTTGGAATTAGGGCATTTGTTGAAGCTACAAGCTTCATTAAGCATGTTGGTGGGAGACAAATATAATGTTGTTCAACTTACAAGCTTCATAAACATGGTGAGGGGGAACTTAACATTGAAGAAACGCTCCTTGGGTCTAAAGTATGTGTGAGAACACCTTACTAATAATATTTTTGAATCAAGGGTTATTTAAAATGGCTACTTTTGTCATTGCTTTATCTTACACAATAAAATGAGAAACACTAGATATAAGAGTAATATAAGTATTGATATAATATTTATTTGTCAAGTTTTTAATAATTATTGCAATTAGAAATATTTAGTTTAAAAATTTAAGAAAAAAAGAAGTGGTCAAACAAATATTAATTTTATAAGAAATAGTAATCGAAAGATCGATAATGTGAAAAGGTGAAAAATACTAAAACAATAAAAAAAATTAATATATATTTTTTTCCATTTTATAAATAAAACACCATGGAATTCACTTTAGGAAAAAGAATGGCGGCCTGCAGTAGCACTAGGGTTTTCGTTTTCGACCACAGGGCTTCTTTTGCTGCCTCCCATGGCAATGCATCCGCTGGGCGTCGGCCCTTCTCCTCCCCCTTGCGCAGATTTGATTGGGAGGTGAGTCTTCCTCGTTTGGAGCAGCTTTGAACTTGCGGCGGCGGTAACTCAACTCCCCTGCCCCTGTATTTACTGGCGGAGAGGTCTCATGGGTTTGCCATCTAACCTGCGACCGGATGCGGTGCGTGGATTTCACACCTGCGCTATTCTTCTGGTGTTTGGGGGTAGGCGCAGTGACATCCAGCCTGAGGCTAAGAATAGCGGAGCCCCTTTACCTATGCGCCCAATGCGCATCTTCTTGAAGTCCGAATGCTCCATGCACGGGTACACGTGGGTGGACAGCACATGGGCTACCTGCCATCATCGCAAGGGTGAAGGGATACCAGATCGCAAGGGTGAAGGGATACCAGATTCCATTTGGTCACCACAGAAGCAGACAAATCAGAAATAGCCAGAGCCCGAAAACAACACCAATACAATGAAAAAACGGGTAAGCACAAATAGTTTCTAGATTTTTCTTAAAACCCCTGTAGGGAACAGTTTATTGGTTTGGATAAAGGAATCTGATCAGGTTACAGACCTGAAGCAAACCATTTGGAATACCACTGGTTATCCAAGCCATGAACAGTCCCTCATTCATGGTGGGAGATCGCTACAGGATTCCAGCAGACTCACAGATTATGGCATAGGCCTTGCTTCCACCATTTATCTCAATCTGCGACTGAGAGGTGGTGCTGCTGGGTAGCACAGAACTCAGGGCCCCTCCAAGGGTGTCTCATACAAAGAAGCAGTAAAACCTCAGCCTTCCAAGAACTCTTCTCCCCCTCCTGAGGCGCCCAAACCTTTTCTGGTGGACAAACTTGAGGAGGCTCCGTCAGTTGATATTTCTCACCCTGATTTAGAAGGGCAGCTTAATATTTTTTCTGAGCTTGCCCTCATCTATAGGTTTAACAGGCTCTGGCCCCGCATTGAAGATTTATACGCTTGGATTCACTCCAACTGGACCAAGCACTGCAAGGTTATTCTTTTCTCCAAGGGTTTCTTTATTGTAATCTTTGCTGATAGCAAGGTATACCAAACGGCCCTAACAGGAGGCTCGTGGTTTTGGGGAAAGGCAAGGCTCTTCCTAACCCCCTGGTTCCCTGATTTTGATCCTTCCACGGCTGTCATCACCAAACTGTCGATCTGGGTTAGGCTTCCTAACCTGCCTGCTCACCTTTGGTATTGTGCGGTCTTCCAAGCCATTGGTAATTCGCTAGGTTGCTTTCTTGCCACAAATCCATCAAGAGGCCTGCAGGGACTCTACACCTATGGCAGAGTTTGTACCGAGATTGAAATTAGCAAAGGCTTACCAGACCAAATCATTCTTAAAGCTGGTGATTTCTCTTGGTCGCAGACTTTAGACTATGAAAATATAGCGTTTCACTGTCGGCATTTTCATCAAATAGGACATCTTCAGAACTCTTGTGCTCTTTTTCTCACCCAACGGAAGATCAATATTCGCAAATCGAAAGGTAAAAGCTGGAAAACCGTTGATCGTCATCCCTTGGAGGACATTGAGTCCACCAGCTTGGAAGAGGATGAGAGTGATTCTGAGGAAGAGATTGACATGCAGCAGCAACCGCTCTCCCCTACAGTCCCAGAGAAGGCCCCTGCGTCCTCAAATCTTCAGAAACATGCGCATGAGTCCAATACATCGGATTCGGATAAAGAGCCTCCTTCTCAAACCAGTAACATTCTTCAAGTGGTCGCAATCCAACTATCCCCAGACGGCTGGGTTAGAGTCACTAGAAAGAAAGGGAAAAAACCTCGTAAAGTGGACTCTAATCTCTCTAGCTAGAGCTCCTTTTCTGCTTCTTTTGTCTGCTTCTCGCTTCCATGGGGCTCCGCTAGCTCCTTCTGGCTCTTGCGACTCCTAGACTCTCAGGATTGTTTTCATGTTGTTATTCTTGTTTTGTGGATTCAGGGCCCACATGTCCGTGACCACTGTCTCCTGTGGTCCTCTACCTTGGCCTTCTTCTTGGAAGGTGGTATATGCTTCACCGCTGGCTACTGAAGCCTTTGGTGTCCTTGTGGTTCGATGTTATTTCTTATGCTCTCTGTTTTAAGTTTGTTTCCTCTCGGATATGTGTAGTTAACCTGGGCTCCCTTGGGTTCTGTTACCAACGCATCCTTTGTAACACTATGTACGATTTTCGACCTTAATACAACTGTTGAATTACAAAAAAAAAAAAAAAAAAAAAACACCATGGAGAATGATAAAAATTATATGATGAATAATTATAAGTTTGATGTAATGAAACATCATTTTCAATTTAATAAAATTTGAGTTACGGTTGAAAATAAATTTTGTATGTCTTATTAATCTCAAAGTGAATATATTGTGGGATGGTATGCATCCAACTGTTTATTTTAAAAAGAAATATTTTTATATCCTATTTGAGGAATATACACGTTTAGTCCTTGAGGGACCACTTAAACAACAATTCCCAAAGCCATTACAAGAAATACTTATTATGAGCTCAACATGTCACATATAAAAATTGACTTTGAATGGGGAGGATATCACTATTTCTCTCAACCACCTAAGTTAAACCCAACTGACATCCAACATTTTAAGTTTATTCATATAAAAGAAACTAATCTTATAGTAAAGGACCCTATTTTTTTAAAACTTCATTGAAACTTCAATCATAAGCAAAGTTCCATCTTGATTTAAATTTTGTGCATGGTGAAATGATATTCCTAGAAGGTTTTCTTAATTATTAATCAACCTAAATCATGATAAATTTTTTCAAAGTTTCAAGTCATTGAAAACTTGAAATTTTCAATTAGCAAATTGGAATAACCAGAAGAATGGTTGTTTTGGTTGTTTTATGATTAGATGGCCTCATATAGACATGCCTCTTACATTTTTTTTTTATTTCATTTTATTATATATTTGATTTTGGTCGAACCATGGTCATTCATTTAGTGATAAATAATGAAATTGATTTTGTATTCATACAGGTCATCACGATTAAAAATATATAATTTACTAAAAAAAAATTTAATTGCAATATTGTACTTAATATTCCCTACTTTTTTTGAAATTTATATTAATGATTTTTAAAAAATAATTAAAAAAATTCAATAGATAAACACCAATCTTCGCTATTATACCAAGTATATTTTTATATGTTAATGATATTTTATTTTTAGTAAAATATTTAAAAAATATTGAAAAATAAGTATGTATCTTCAAATAATTTTGCAATAAATTGAATTGACAATAAAATTTATTATAATCATAAACTTAATGGAAAGCATATTACAATTTGGAAAAGCATTATAAAGATGTATAATTTTTCACTAGCCTTTTAATATCAATGATCTCAGATGTTTGTGAGGTTTGAGGTGAAAACATATATCCAAAAACCTAAAATAGAATTAAGCAAATCCAAAATTAGTGCATTATTTGTAGCTTCAAAATAAAAAAACAATACAATACTCATGAAAGCTAACATACTTCCAATCGAATGTTAAGTCAAAACAATTATTTTATACAAGCACACCCAAAAGTTGAACCAAAATATGCTTTCCATCATCATTATGTAATTGTGCCTAGTGAAACTTTAACCAAAATGATATTGGAAAGAGGATTTTGATGAATTAATATTTTAATAATTATTTAATAAAATATATATATATATATATATATATATATATATATATATATATATATATATATATATATATATTATTATTCTGATGAATTAATATTTCAAAAATTATTTAATAAAAAAAAAAAATTAAAATTATATTATTATTAGTTTAGATTTATTTTAATTTTAGATTTATCAATTATAATAAGAGGATTAAATTTTTCATAGTATAATTTATTTTTATATAAATTTTGAGAAAATGTTTCTATCTAGAGAGATTTGATTTTTTAGATGTTTGATAATTATGGAGTTAAGGTGGATTTAGATTGATTTACTTATTAATAAAAATCATTATAATCATTAATTTTATTTGGAAAATCTATCACATCTAAATTTTTATTGTCAATTTTTCAAATCAACCAATGTGATTCATTTATTCTTCATGCAGATTAACCACATTAATTGGTTAGAAGCAAAAAAAATCTTTGATGTGATGGACTCAGATAATGTATTTCAAATTGAATCAATCCTCTACACACACATATATAATTAGACCCAATTAAAATATTTTATATAGCATAATCTTACAACATCTCTTCTAAATTAAACTAGAAAAAACTTTTTAACACAATAAAAACACTATCAATTATATATATTAAAAAAAAAATTCAACAAAAAATAAATTTCATAAATCATATAAAAATTTATTTATTTTTAACAAGTAAATTTCCTAATAAAAAATTTCTAACTTACCCCTTTCGATGTAACATCATGCATGCCAAATGCCAATTAAATATAATTACACTCAAACTCAGCCCTATACAAACACTCTATTAAGGAAATCAAGCATCAACAAAGGTCCTATGTAGTGACAATGTTCCAAGATCTCATAATAGAAAATCTCAAATTAATCCCTTCCCATCTAAAATCACGCATGCTAATCCAATATAATTGCACTCAAGCTTTAACCTGTGCAGACCCTCTATTGGGAAAACCAAGCTCCACATAAGGTGCAATGAAGTGGCAATGTTCTAACAACTCTAAAATTAAACTTCATGATAGAAAGTTTCAATATATCCCCTTCCAATATAACATCATGCACACCAATCAAACATAATTACACTTAAAATTTTAACCTTTCACTGGGCTCCAAAACCAAGCTCCACTGGAGGTCTCATGCATGGCAATGTTTCCAAAACCCAACAACTTAATTAAAATTTGACCTTGACACTTAGTCTCGGAGAAAAGAAATTTCATGTCATCACTAAAACTTTACATTTATGTCAAGCACCCAAAATATCCTATGACGTACCTCACATGCCCTTAAATAAATCTAAATATTAAGGTTTGACATACGTAACGAGGATTATAAAACTTGAGTGAAAGAGACTAGGTCAACGTTTGATTTGATGTTGAATTGGCACGGCCCATCTGAAACCAAAATTGCATGCAGAGGGTCCACGTTGCATGCCTTTTTATGCATAGGCCTAGGAACGAGACAACGTTGAGACGACTCGGGTTAGTTTGCTATTTTAAGAAATATTATGATGCAATTATGATTAAGGTTTATCTCATGCATTTTTATATTTTTTAAAATAAAATAGTATATTTAGAAATTCGAAGTTGTATTTTAAATTTAGAAAAAAATATATAAATTTTTGTTTTATAGTTTTATAATAAAAAAAAAATAAAAAAAAAAAATTATGCGAAATTTGATAAAAATTATTTTAAATTAATAGAATTATAAGTATTGATAATTAATATTATAAAATTAAATTGTAATAAAAATATTGATTTCACCTTTATATTAAAAACAAAATTTTCAAAATTTACAATTTACAATTTCAATAATAATATTTATCTTAGATGGGGTGACTATTGAGGGAGAGGGGGGCAGGACTCCATTGTTTCACCTAATGAATGGGCTAAAGGGCATGGCAATGCCCCACGGGCGATTAATGCAACATGGGTAGGGACATTATTACTCACCAACTTTGATGGTAACACAACGTCATTCTTTGGAGAGACTAAATGACGAGGTTAAAAATCATGCAGACTTATTGATGGACATTAGTAAAGAGGTTGGTTGTAGAGGTTGGTTGTAAAGGTTGGTAGTCATGTTTTGGTGGAGCAATTGAATGACATAGTGAGTTGGTAAAAGGGTTGTCTGAATGAGGTGCAAAGTTTTGCATGAGTGGATAATGTCGCAGAGCTTGAGGTCTAGCTAGTGCAATAGGGTATTAACACTTAGGTTGATTTTCTAGTTGCCTGAAGTCTCTCGGTAAAAGGTATAGTTGCTTGCTATCCCTATTTTGGAAAATTTCTGTTAATTAAGTGTAATGGAGATAGTTTAGGCAGAGAATTGGGTCTAATTTGTTGTCAGACGTATGCTCATCTTGTTCTTTTGGTTAGTTCACCTGGTTTTTTCCTTTCCTATCCCAAGGAATTCAAGGAAGCTAGATTAGGCTCTATTCATGATTAATGGGGATGATTTGCATAGTGAATGTAAGCAAATTGTGTGGTTGTCCCTGTTGGGGGTAAGTTGCAGCTCTCTATGGCCAATTTTCCTTATGTCTCAAAGGGGGGTGGCGAGTTCAGTTCCTATCCTGAGTCTTTAATTCTTGTATTGGCGGCTTCGAGTTTCAAAATGGTTTGGAATCAAGCTCTTTTAGCCAACTTAGGAGTGCTTTTGAGGTGGTTGGTTGGTTGAAGCGACATGCATGTACCTCAGTTGGTTGGCGGAGGGCATGGATCTAGGAGCAAAAGGCGTATGCCTGTGTTGGGTCGATCGTTGACTTGGGGGTTGCCAAAGTCGAGTTGGTTCCTCCCCGAATTCGATAACACGGGGCTTGGTTGTGAGTTGACCTTTTTAAGTAGGGCATGCAGATGCTTAGTAATCTGACAACGAGTGGTTTTTGACATTATCATGAGTAAGGTATATGTTTGTTGCATCATTGTTCTAATTATTGTTTTGTATGGTGAATTATTAGCACTAAAAATAAGAAGGCGGCATTAGCCATATGCACGAGAGCCTAGGAGGCTAGTGTAGGGATAAAGGCTTGCATTGGTGTTCTGTTGTAGTCCCCTAACCACGGTGGTTGGTTTTTCTATCCATAGAAGTGCTCAAACCTTAGGTTGGTTACTTATGGGTCTTTGTGACTTTCTTTTCTTTTAGTTTTTGGTCAAGGGTCTATTACTCTTTGGCTACAAAGCCTAAGCCATGGGCTCAAAGTGTATCTCTAGTGACTATGGTGACTAGGCTAGTCATGCCTCGCCAATGAGCCAAAGTAAGGCGGGGTGTCGTGTATTACCAAGAGCGGGCTCAACGGGGGCACATCTGAATGCACCATCTGATTGAGGAATTTGCATCTTGATATAGGGATCTCACCCCTGGCCATGTTTAGGAAGAGTTTTCTTAGGTTGAGGGGGAGGCCTCCAGTACAAGAATTTTTTTTTCGGATACTGAGGTTTGGAAAGAGTGGGCAAGATGGATCTTGAACGTCGGCATATGCGGGAAAATTCAATGAATATATGTAGGCAATGAATTTATATTGGGACTGGATGGAGTTTGTATCATGGAGTATTTTTGTGGACATGCATGAGTCACATAGATATATTCTACATTCCCTCAAGCACCTGCATAAGCACCCGCGAGACTTAGATCCACGAATGGAGAGAATTGAGAAGCATTTCGGCATCCCACCGGATTCAGGTACTACTTTAGAGGTCCCTATGGCATCCATCCCGGTGACAGCCTTGGATTTCGAGCCATGAGTTTGATTTTTCCTTGATCATGGGTTTTATTTTCCTATTTTCAGATCTATTGGTTTTGGTTTATCTCGGACAATACGTTTTTTATAGTTTGACTAAGTATATTTATTTTAGTTTTCAGATATCCCTCTCCTTCAGGAGAGCTTATTTTTGGGTATGCTTCGGTCTACCCTGTGAGAGATCGACTAGCATTTTGTACCTTATGATGTAAACCCATGTTTTTGAAGTAAAATAATTCACCCCACAAAAAAAAATCTATAATAAAATTTCACCATATTAATTAAAATTCCATTTCCACAAAAAATGTAGAGTTGTGGTAAATATGTATAGTTATTAGGATTGTGGTAAGTATCTATAATTATTAAAACCATAGGAAGTAGGGTTATGAATTCAAGAATTAGGTTGTGGTCAATATGTGTACTATAAATTTGATACAAGATATATTATTTTATTGATGGAAACCTATTATAACTAGTATATTTATAAACTCATAAAATTGACTTATAGCAAATATAAGTGGACTAAGTTAATTTTGTGACAAACAAATTCTCTTTCAAGACATAAATTTGATAAGAATGTTCCAAGTAGGTACAAATTTCTATCATAATTGAAGGATGATACACGGTAGACCAATACCTTTAGAGGGTTTGGCCAATTGTAAAATTTTATCATAACTAACACATCAAATTCATAAAATTAGCTTGTATTAAATATATGTTGAGTAAGTTAAACTCATCACAGACACATACTCTTTCTGATAAAATTTTGATAAGAATCTAATAGAAATTCCAGGAAATCCCAAATTCCTACCATGATTCAATGCCCATGCATGATACAACAATGTGCTTAGAGGTTTTTCCCAATTCTAGTAGTTGCCACAACTAGCATGTATAAACTAGTAAATCTAGTTTTGTAACATACCTGGAATAAGCTAATTTTGTAGCAAACAAACCCTCTTTTTCTAACCACAAATCTACAAAGAATTCAAAAAAAAATCAAACAAGAGTAGAGTTCCACCACAATCCAAGAATCATACACAATGCGATGATTCCCTTAGGGTTTCACCCAGTTCAAAAGATAGCCCACTACTAACACACTAAGACTCATAAAATTGACTTATGAATATGAGCTGAGTAAGTTAAACTTTGATCAAGCCTAGACTTTTTTTGGCCACAATTATTATAAGAATCAAACAAAATTTTCAAGCAAGAGCATATTTTTACCATGATCCAAAGTTCATGCATGGTAGAACAAGGTTCTAATAAGTTTGGTCCAATTCTAAATCAACCCAAATAATAATTAGAGTTATAAGTCTACCATGGTTCAGGGCCCATGCATAGTAAAACAATACCTTTACAAACTTAGTCTAATTCTAAATCTACTCAAATAGTAATTAGAGTTCTAAATCAATAAAAACCCAAGTTTCTGTAACTCCTGAAAACAAAAAAGTAATTTAGTGTAAAATTAAATAAGTCAAATATAGCATAGAATAAAATTGAAAAAAAAAAAACATTTCATTTTTTCAAGGCATTAGAGAGTTATAAATATCTATAAGTCAATACGCAACCTCAAAAATTTGTGTATTTTCTAGGTGAATGCATGAAGATGGGTTACACTTTTGGGTCAAATGTGGCGAAGAAATTTCAAAATTTTGCGCTTTTATTGAATTAAAGCCCTCAAAATTCACATAAGCGTCGTGAATTTTGATTCAAATTAAAAGGAGAATTTGTAGAGAATTATTTTGTTTCCTAATGATATTTTATGCAAAAATATTTTGTGTCGTATAATATGTCAATTTTCCATTAAATGAAATGCTTGTCCTTGCAATTTTTTGCACATCTTAAGAGGCACGTGTGTGTTCACATAGCATAACTTAGTCTAAAATTTGTAATTTTTAATATATATATATATATATATATATATATATATATATATATATATATATATATATATATATGATCTACACAAAGAGAACTAAGTTACACATATTAAAACTTTATTTTTTATGCAAGATTATATTTTTTATTATTTTTCGAAGTTAGCGAATTAATATTTCAATTACATTTTTCAGACACGTATTCACATAATATTTTTCTCTAATCAAGAGTACCCTTTTGAAGAGGACTCGTAAATCAAGATCTAAGTGGTATTTTTGAAAATTTTTTGTTTTGTATATTTCATGTTATTGATTTTTTATTCATCCCCTTTGAAATTATTCAAACAAGTTTCAAAGATTACGTTTAAAAGAAATTAGATGAAAAATATCATATGAATTCGAAACTTTCAAACTCATAAGCCATTGTACAGAGTATTCTTTCATGAATCCAGCTTGTTAAACTCCACCACTTAAGGTAAAATTTTGCCTTAAGTCCACCAGGGTACAAAATGGTGTTGTAAAGAAATCTGCAGAAGGGGGGCTAAAACTCTGTTTTTTAGGACCTCAGTAGCTTGATCAAGTGCTTGAGATATAATTTCAGATATTTTTATCGAGGGTTTAAGAAACCCTTGATCGATTCCTTAACATGGTTAAACATGGGCTCAATTGGGTTATAGCTTGATCAATCCCTTGCAAGCATAACTACCCACCAACCAAACACTAACTATATTGATGGAATTAATGTAAAAGGATACAAACCTAGGAGCTCAATTGAGCTCCTGTTGTCACCCCAGAAAAAGGAAAACAAAACAAATTTGAATATTCATTCATAGAAAAATAACAGAAAACATTCATCCATCGAAAAATAACAAAACATGGAAATTACATAAAAATTCACAACAAATATGGGAAATTGGAGATTTCGATCTCAAAAAGGAGAGAAAGTGCCAAGCATAGAGGAAATGCGAGAAAAAAATAAAGAAATGATGAGAAAAAAATGGCATACATTAAGAAAACAACAAATCTATGTATATAGGTAATTCAAATTGCCTCACTACTCATATTACCTACTCCATATTGTATGCATTAGGAAATATGATTCAATACAAGGAAAAATGGAGAATGAAACAATAGAACTAAGGTAAAATAAGTATTGAAGGTGATATCATGTAGTTAGAAATTGAGGTGTAACAACAACTAAAGAAAAATCAATTGGCGTGATTAATGGTTCATTGAAATTTTCTGAAACCACTTGAATTCATGCAAATTAAGAACCACCTTCGAATTGTAATGGTTTAGGGTAACCCACAAAAACTAAGGATGTGATTTTAACCAAATAAAGTGGTTACATTTCCATACATTATTTACATGAATTAGAATTCATCGCAATATTTACAAGAGGAATTAGCAAAAATGGTCGTCACATAGGTGCTCCAAAACCTATAAACATTAGTTTGATTAAAGCTTGGTATTTTTGTAGGAGATAAAAGGGAGAAAAGGTGTCAAGATCTAGAAGGATCAAGGGTATCCCTCCTTCCAATGTGCATGTTAAGAAAACATTCTTTGTTAAACATATAAAAACATTAAATATTCGCGACATCCATCATGATATTGAACATAATTATTCCTTGAATCCTAAATGATGATCCCTACCTTTGAAAACCTCACAAGTTTATTCTTTCAATCCTCATGAAGTTTATGACTATTTTTTAAAGAGAGCATGTTTTTAAAGACATACAAAGTGAAGTGTAGATTTATTCTTTCACAAAAAGGAGTCTATTATTGCATATCACCACAATGATCCATGAAAGGCTCATGTGATTAATCAATATTAAATTCATATATTATAAATGAAAAAGAAATAAATTAGCATGCACATGTCGATGATGTGCTAAATGTTTACAATGTTAATCTTCTTAGACTGTAGCAATCTAATGTCCATTTTCATCTAGTTGTTTCTCAATGTGTAATCATGAAATATATTGCAAAGTATGCTTCAAAAGTAAAAAATAGGTGATAAAACTTTGTCAAGATTTGATAAAAAGAATTGAAAACATAAAAGACATTGGATATCATTTTTTGTACATGCATAAAAAAGGTTTCTTGTAGAAACATATATATTTTTAAATCCTCTTACCACTCCTTGTGCCCAACTTGATTGTTGTGCTAAAATTTTCGTGTACATTTTCCCAAAAAAGCACTCAAATCACTTGTGGCTATCTTTACCACAAATGATAAAAATGCAAATCCATTGTTGATAAGACCTTGAAGTGTCTTCCGTGTTTTCTAAATACAATAAAAACTCTATCTATTGATTTATGTTTGTTTCCTTATCAACAATTTCATTGGTCTTCTCGTACTCCTCATCCCAAATTTCTTCCACGCTTCGTTTGGAATTGTGAAATTCTCTATAGTTATGATAACCCCTTTACGGAATTTCTTCTTACTATTTTTTTATGGTAATTTTAGTTACACATTTTAGAACACTAAATGATATGGTGCTTCTAATGAAGAAAACATTTTCCAACTAATTTGATATTGTATAGTAGGCTTTCAAATATTAACATACTTAAAAACTAGTTGAATAGGTTCCTTCTTGTATGGGGTGTGTATTTATGTATTGTATGGATTTTTAGTCACAAGTTATCGTATATAATTAAATTTATATAAAAATAGATATAGAATTTTTTTTCTCTCATGAAATCAACTTGGCCCTTCAATTTGGTGTTCACTAGCTTGATTTTTCAAGAATCCCCCATTCTCTCATATTCAAAATATTTTTCGTACCATTAAGTTAGTAATAATAACCTCAATATGTATTTATACTTCATATATAAGAATAAAATTTTATTTTTATTAGTATTTAGTTCAACAACCTTGCAAATTATTATACAATATCTTCTTCATCAACTTTGCTATCTTCATCCTCTTCTCATTTTTGAACCACTCTCTTTAGCTTCTTTAGGTTTTTATTTACTCTTCATTTTTTCTAGTTTTATTCCCAACACCTACTCTTTTTTAATAACTTAAATCTATTTTCTTCTCTTCTCATGATCCCTTTTACTTGGAAATGGATTTTAATTGAAATGTTTGGTGAATGCGATATATGAAAAAAAATATAATATCATCCTTGTTGTAGGGATCACTTTTAGTTTGAGATTTATAAAGTATTTTGAAGAAATGAAAATTTTCTTCTAAGAAGAACTAATTTTGAAAAATATCAAATACTTCACTTGGAAATGTAACTTGTTTCGAAACCAAACAAAGCTCCAAACCTATTCACTAGTAGAATTTTTGGGTTATATCAAACAATAGATCACTTTTTTCACACACCCTTCAATCCTATGCCCAAATGGTTAAGTTTTTTCATTTCTTAAACATAGGTTGGTAAGGGGGCAGGGGGAAGGGTGAAGTGAAGATAGATTATTTCTTATGGGACTATATTACCAAGGAAATACGTATATTGACTTTGGAAATATTTTACAAATTGCATACCTTCAACTAGTTTGCAAATTTCTTATCCTTTACATGGAGGTTCCTCTATTGGGTGTTCTCAATTGCGGCATCCATTGAAGTTAAATCATGATTTATGCATAAGCAACAAATTTGAGTTATTTCAATGGCTTGGTTTGATAAATATATTTGTTCATATGCTTAATCTATAATGGTTTCACATGACTCCGATTTGTTCTAGGCATCAACATGCATAATTTGAGTAAATATTAAATAAATGCATAGTAATTTAGGAAAGTATACAAATATTTGAATGATTCTTTTGAAATATTTAATTATCAAGTTGTATATAATTAAATTTAGTTTTAATGGAAATATAATGTTTCCCAAAGAACTAATTTTTCATCTCCCTATATGCTCACATAACATAATTTGGAAAAGTGGCCCATTATCCACACACCTTTCCTTTTGCAAGGAAAAGGAAACACATAGTGCAATTAGGAGAATTATATTAAAGGGTCATTAGATATCCACATACTAGCAATTCAAACACTTTGTATGTGCACTATTCGCCTTGCACACGCCATCATTACTAACCAATACAAGTAGAGTGATTACTTATCTTTTACTTTGAAATTTTGCACACAAACATAGCTTAACTAGGAGGAAAATAAGTGGCTCTAATCCACATATCTTTTTTACTTGTTTTTCTCATTCCAATGCACACAAAACCTAACTTAACTAGAAGGAAAGTAAGTGGCCCTATATCCACACATATTTTTGTGCCGAGAGGCGCTCTACAGCCCAGTATATAGGGATGTGTAGATGTAACGTGTGTAATGTAAAATTTTGATATGTCAGGCCCAATATATAGAGATGTGTAGATGTAATGTGTGTAATGTAAACTTTTGATATGTTGGGCCCAATATATAGAGATGTGTAGATGTAATGCGTGTAATGTAAAATTTTGATATGTTGGAGTGTATATAGATGTGTAGATGTCAAGTGAGTAATGTAAACTTTTGATATATTTACCACTTTAATACCATGGGCTGAATACCATGGGCCAAATACCATATTTATAAAAGAGTTATGGTAAATAAATAAAATATAAATAAACCATATATAGGAAATAAATAAAAAGGATTTTTAAATTTACTCCATAATCCTATTTATATTTATGAACATCAAAAAGTGGTAGGTGAATCCTGAGCTAAATACCATGGGCCAAATTGTTATTAATATATGCCAAAAAAAATTTATTAACCCTAATATTAATATTATATTATTATTAATTCTAATATTCACATTATTATATTATAATATTAATATTTTTAAATTTAATTAATGTAAACTTTTGATATGTCCGAGTGTATAGAAATGTACCACTTTAATACCATGGGCTGAATACCATGGGCCAAATACCATATTTATAAAAGAGTTATGGTAAATAAATAGAATATAAATAAACCATAGGTATGGTAAACAACAAAACATTTTTTTATATTATCTATAACTGTCATATTTAGGAAAAATTAAAAGTGGTTTTATTAATCACACCAACTCGACTAAATACCATGAAGCCAAATTAAATACACTATACATTGCCTATCCTTAAAATAATAAACGTGACAACGTAATTAAATAAGGTTTTAATGTTTAATATTTAACATTTAAAATTTAATCTAATTAATCTAATGTCGGCCCTAATGAAAAATCACTTCTCTCCCTACATAAATAAATTTAACACAGTGGGCCAAATACCATATTTTTCTATTTCTCTTCCATTTTATATTGGAGGGAAAGAGAGAGAGGGAGAGAGAAGAGAGAGGGAGGTAGGAGAGGAAGGGAAAGAGAGGAAGGAACAAAGAGAGGAGGAGAGAGAGAGGGAGATAGGAGGAGAGAGGGAGGGATATAGAGATGGAGTTGGAGGGTGAGAGAGGGAGGGAAGAAGAAATACATAGAGAGAGTGAGAAGTGAAGAAAGAGAGGGAGTGACAAGGGAGAAATAGAGAATATGTGTATGTTTGGGGTGAGATAAAGAGAAAAATAAGGAGAGATGGAGGGAATGGGGGGAGAAGGAGAGAGGCAAGGATATAGTAACATAGTTGGAGGGTGAGAGAGGGAGAGAGAGGGAGATATAGAGAGAGATAGACGTGGAAGAGAAAGGGATAGAGGGGAAGGAAGAGAGAGAGGATGTGAGAGAGTGGAAAGGGAGGGAAAGAGAGATGGAGTTGGAGGGGGGAGAGAGGGAATATGATTTCTTGCAATTGATGCATTGATTTCAGTGTGGATGGTGATTTCTAATGTAAAGTTTGATAGATCAAGAGTAATGTAAACTTTTGATATGGTGATTTCTAATCCTATTTAATTGCTTGCACTAGATGCATTGATATCAGTGTAGATGTTGGTTTCTAATCTTATTTTCTTACTTGCACTAGATGCATTGATTTCAGCCAAAGTTACAGACATGAGATCAGATATCCATTTGGATCCGCAGGCCTATTGAGATCAGGGAGGTGAGAAGGAGAGAGAGTCTGTGAGGAGGAGAAATAGAGGAGTATGTGTATGTTTGGGGGTGAGATAAAGAGAAAAGTAAGGAGAGATGGAGGGAATGGGTGGAGAATGAGAGAGGGAGGGATATAGTAACATAGTTGGAGGGTGAAGAGAGGGAGAGAGAGAGGGAGATATAGAGAGAGATAGACGTGGGAGAGAAAGGGATAGAGGGGAAGGAAGAGAGAGGATGTGAGAGAGTGGAGAGAGGGAGGGAAAGAGAGATGGAGTTGGAGGGGGGAGAGAGGGAAGATGATTTATTGCACTCAATGCATTGATTTCAGTGTGGATGGTAATTTCTAATCCTAAATTTCTTGCACTATATGCATTGATTTTAGTGTAGATTTTGAGAGAGAGAGAGAGAGTGTGTGTGTGTGTGTTGGGGGAGGAAAGAGGATTGGAACGCAAAGAGAGAGAGAGAGAGGGAGAGAGGGAGAGAGAGAGAGATAATTGGATTGCAAAGAGAGAGAAAGAGGAAAAGATAGAGGAAGGTAGGAGAGGAAGGACAAGAGAGAGGACATGAGAGAGAGGAAGAGAGTTATGGGGGGAGAGAGAAAATTGGAGGGCAAAGAAAGAGAGAGAGAGAGAGGGGGGGGGGGAGAGAGATGGTTCGAGGGAGAGAGGTAGGAAGAAGAAATACATAGGGAGTGAGAATTGGAGAGAGAGAGAGGGAGTGACAAGGGAGAAATAGAGGAGTATGTGTATGTTTGGGGGTGAGATAAAGAGATAACATGAGATATGGAGAGAGGAGGAGAGAGGTCGACATAGAAACATAATGGAGTGCGGAAGAGAGAGGGAGACATACCTAAAAACAATGGAGAGAGTACACAAGGAGGAAGCGCAGAGAGTGATAGATGGAGGGAAAGAGAGATGTAGTTCGAGAGGGGAGATAGGGAAGTAGATGGTGATTTATAATCCTATTTGATTGCTTGCACTAGATGCATTTATTTCAGTGTAGATGTTGATTTCAATGTATAGGAGGAGAGATGGAGAGAAAGAGAGATGTAGTTCAAGGGGGGATATAGGGAAGTAGATGGTGATTTATAATCCTATTTGACTGCTTGCACTAGATGCATTGATATCAGTGTAGATGTTGGTTTCTAATCCTATTTTATTACTTGCACTAGATCCATTGATTTCAATATAGATGTTGATTTCTAATATTATTTGATTACCTGCATTAGATGCATTAATCTTAGTGTAGATGTTGTTTTGTAATCTTATTTGATTGTTTGCATTAGGTGCATTGATTTCAGTGTAAACATTGATTTCTGATTTGATGTACATTGATGGTACATTATTTTTAAAGTGATTGGATTAAGATTATGCATTGATTTCAGTGTAAGCACACAAAATTATTAACAATGTACATTAGTATTTGTGTTATAGTAAAATCAACCTATTAATATTGAGGAGCAAGAGAGACAATGTATGATGTTTAGAACAATAGTTCAAGCTAAATATTTAAATGGTTTATTATTTCAATTTTCCTTCTCATATAATCGATGTGAAAAGATGAAAAAACTAACAAGGGTGACAATAAGAATAGAAAAATAAATTAATTTGAGATTAATCACAATGAATACTATTTGATATTGACTACATTCTTATTATTTTCATTTTCTATCATTCAACACTATTACATTGTCACTTTGCATTGAAAAAAATTATTTCGTCATTAAATTTATTAACAATATTTATCATCTCAAAAAACTGAGGTAACTAAGAAAATTTTAAAATTAAAATGACCAGATAAATATCAAGCATATTTAGCATATATAAAATTATTATATTTATATTATCTATATTTACATATTATTGATAAAATTAATCATATTTTCAATAGATTTTCCTTGGCTGCACATGACTGAAACCAGCCTACATCCATCTTAACTCTGGATCTATCAAGCGCCAAGAGGGATCAAATCTCTCGAGGTGCAAACCTTTCCTCAAGTTTTGCACTCAAAAAAAGAGGTTTGCACCTTTAGAGATTTGATCCCTCTCGGCGCTTGATAGATCCATAGTTAAGATGGATCTAGGTTGGTTTACTTGTTTGCTAACCAAAGCCATTATTTAATTTTGGGATTAGGAATTGGTGTTAGTAAAGAAATAAAGTAAGAACTTCCCTCCTTGCACCCTTGTGGCGAACCTATGAGGGTACTATGAATCTTTCTCAAAGCACTAATTTTTCCATTTCTGTATATGTGAGGACATATAATAATTAGGAAAGAGTGTGTGACCCACTATCCACATATATTTTATTTTCTTGCAAGGAAAAAATAACACATAGTGTAATTAGGGGAAGTAAAGGATAATTGCATATCCACATCATTGCAATTCAAATTTTGTATGTTCACAATTTCACTTGAACACACCTTCACTCCACACACTAAGCTCACTTAAACTTGGTATAAAGGGTATCCTCTTTTCGAATCTATGTACTTAGCTTCTTTCAACTTGATTCTTTTGCACATCCTAAGTGCAAAGACTCTCTAAAAACAAGATTAACTTGAACAAACTAAAATCCTTATCGGGGCCACAGGATAATTATACTTCAGGTTAGGACCATAGGGGTAGGCAGAACATAATTTGTCGTGGTTGTTTTCATCTTGAAACATAGAATTTTTCTTTTAGGGAGCTTAAAATCCTACATCATCCGATGGAAAATTCAGTAATGAGGATAAACCCATGAAGGGGGTAAGGACTAGGTGGCAGATTATCTCGAAGCTCCTTGTTGTCTCTCGACACTCGGTAGGATTCTAGGTCAAAAATTGACAACCAGAAGCTAAGATTCACTCATTCCCACTAGACATAAGTTACTTAGTGGCCAAATATTAGGGAATATTTCCCTATAGGTAATGGGTGTTGGAGCACTCCACCTGAGGAAATTTTGGTCAGGCTACTAGAAGTGTCACCAGCTCTTTCAGGTTGTAGTTGTAGTACCCCCCACTATAACCATCTCCATACTATTAGGGTTCATAATTTTTGAATTGAATTTGCCTAGTGTTGTAAATATGTACATACCTTTCTTTCTGCAAGTTGTTTTCCCATATTTTGAAAATAATAAAAAATGAAAAGAGGGTAAAATTCCTAAAAGAAAGATCAAAGGACTTGAAAAGAAAAAGATCAAAAATAATAAAAAATAGACCCCAAACAAAAAAGAGATAAGAATAAGACATGAAAGTGATGCAAGTGATCTGAAAATGGAAGTATTTGTAAATGCGGTAAATGTTGTGCAAAGTATCCATTTCCATTTAATTAAATGTGTGCAAAATTCTCCATGTCTTTCAAATTAAACTAAGTGTATTTGGTAATTGTTTCTGAGTTTATGCGTGAGGGAATGTTAATTAATTTTTCTTTTTAACATATCATATCAGCAATACACGGCAGAATAACTTCAACATAGCATAACTCAGATATTTGGTGAGCAGTTCACCCTTCCTGGGCTACGTATACTGGACCAAGCCTCCCAAATTGGCTTTTCCTCTTGTATTAAAATGCTCCAAAATGCTAATACAAGTTTAAAAGTGCCTCAATAGGAAAATATGAATGTAAATATAGAATCAGAAGACATGAAAATGCAAAAAATGCCTTTACATATTCACTAAACAGTGAAAATTTACCAAATACAGTGCCTTCTTCAACAAGGCCCTGATGGCTCTTTGAAATCCTCTGAAGATTTTTGGGCTGTAGAAGTCCTCAAAAAGTTCTGAAACCTCTTCCATTAGGTTCAAAAGGTAGAAAATAGTCGAAAATGGTTTTTGGTTCACCTCAAACAGTGAGGTACAACTCAATACAACTCCATTTCCCCAATGGCCCTGATGGCTCTCCAAGCTTCCCTGAAGCTTTTCGAGCTATGAAAGTCTTCAAACAGTTTTGAAACCTCTTCCCTTAGGTTCAGAAAGTGGAAAATAGTTGAAAATGGTTTTTGTTTCACCTAAAACAGTGAAGTACAACTCAACACAGCTCCATTTCCCCAATGGCTCTTATGGCTCTCCAAGCTTCCCTAAAGAAAAAATGGATGTAGAACACCTTTACTACCTCTAGAGCATGTCCCAAACACTCCAGAATGCTGAAAATAGTCGAAATTGACTAAAATTTCGTCCAATTTGGTCCAATATTGGAGAAGTTATGACAGAAACAACATTTTTCCCAATGTCAAGTAAAAACCCCACTAAAATTGGGCAAACTGCAGTTAGGCCGACCAAAAATGGCGGTCAGAACGAATTTGGCGAAATGTGCTCCAATATTGGTGGACCTGCCGGTGCTTAAATTAAATGTCAGGTGGGTGGTCACATGACTCACCCCTCACTGACCTCCTGGAAAACTGTTACATAATGGTCTTTAAACTTATGTATTAAATGTCACGTTGTGTTGTCACATGGACTGCCACCGTGATCGTCGGTGGTTAGCCCTTGGGTGCCAGGCCACGGTTCTGCAGGCGGTCATGTGATGGGTAGGGGGCTCGCCCCCTTTTACCGTCGTCCAAACTTTATTTAACATTTAAATATATGTGAATTCCAATAATAAATAAGAACCACCCTTGTGGCCTACCGGTAGGCGTGTGTACTAGTTGCCGGGAGGTCCGAGGTTCAAACCTGCGGACTTAAAAAATATTTTAAACAAAAAAAATTTACCACAACCTGGGGCCACGTGGCGGCCTTTGGGCCTGCCATGTGGCAGCCTCCCATTGGTCCATTCAAAACGAAGTCAAACCAATTTCAAATAGCATACTGCCACTTGTCACAAAATTATTGGTCTGAATGGAATATTCTAGGGAATATTTTGAGGAATATTCCAGGAAAATTCCTTGGAATATTCTTTTTTTAATTTTTCAAAATTTGAAGGTCAAACTTGGTCAACTCAGTTTTTTGTAATTTACTGAAAACTTCAAACTTGCATAACTTTCACATATGATGTCAGATTTGAGTGTCGTTCACGGTGCCAGGATCGTATCAACGAGGTCTATCGGGTCGTTCAGGTTGAAAGTGATTTTTAACACCTCCAATTTTGAGCTTTTTCCATAGCTTGGACTTGAGCTTCTGATCAGCAAGTCAAAATGCCACTACTATTTACTTTTACTATAAAAATAATGATTATGTGCAGCTTGTCCAAAATTCCATAATCCATGATGAGTTAAATAGTTTAATCTTAACTTTTTCATGTTTTAAATTTCATTTTTATAGAAAGAGAATAAAGATATGTCAAATAGTTTAAACTTGAAAAATCAGTAGATAGTTAGAGAATAAATGAGGAGCTCAACAGTTTAATCTACGCCCTCGGATGAAGTAAGCTTAGAATTAGATAGCTTCTTGCTTTAAAAGAAAAATGGATTTAGGGTTGCAAGCTTAAATGCACCAATGAAAATAATGAAAAAATGATAGAATAAATGATAGGTAGGTAGAAAGCAGTTGCACAAGGCATGTAATAAACATCATCTGGAAAATTACTAATTTCCCCTCCCTCAAAATATTCTAGTATTAAAAACCTTTAGTTAAAAAGGCTCGGAGCATTTCTCTGACTTTTATTGGGACTGGACCCAAGGCTTAATGACTGATTGGTAATAAGTATTGGATTCCCTTCATAAAGACCCATTTCCTCAACATTATCACCCTTTTCCTAAGATAAAATCTCTTTTCCTAATGTAAAACATCTTTTTTCTTAGGGAAAGTAAAACCCCCTTAACTAATCTCATTTCATGCAAAAACATTCAAAAAACCCAAAAATATGTATTATCCTAAGTATTAAGTGTAAAAAGTTAAGTATGGCACCACCATTATGAAAAATATGCCAAAGCACTTAAAATACACTTTTACTTAGTACATTTATGTATATTTTCACTCATCACATTCATTTTCATATTAAATTTTAATTTATTTTATTGATTCCTTATAAATACCACCCCCCCATCCCCGTAGTTATATTAATTCATTTATTTTAAATGCCCCAAAACCCACTTTATAATATTTAATTTATGGTTAATTAATCCACGTGACATATGTTCCGCCCTTCCTCATAGGTTAAAACATATAATATATATTAAACCCGCCCTATGGTTGCAATACACCTGCATATCCCTCATTTGCCGTGTAAAACCATATTCCACCTATTCCCGTTAATACACTATAGTTTATGTTTAAACTATGTTTAAACATATTATATCAACCCTGCCACATATAAATTTCCCAGGCCCCACGCCCCATATGCCAAGCAAATCCACAGATGAATCACAGTCGTTCACATCTCCTTAACCCGATCCGATGAACCATATGCAATATCGCATTTTCAAAAGCGCGATCATTAATCGATTTGAGATTTGCGAAATAGGCAGTATTCCCCTCTTCTCTCTCCTCCACGTGGTACAAAATGATTTGATCGCATTCGATTACGAAATACCACAAACTACTCTCCAAGCGTGCGATAACCACTGGTGGTATTCAACCCTCGGCACCAAACTGCCTCCCTTCTGACTTGACTCGCATTAACTGCAAACATTGTTTAAATCCAAATTTTCTATAAAAATTGCAAATACGAACAGTTTAAACCTTTTATGCATTCTCTGCTTGTTTAAACCCTTTCCGACTGAAGAAAAGACGCCATAGCCCTGTTTTTATGCCCAAGGAACCAGAAAACCCATTAAAATCGTCGTTGTGACCGCATAAAGCTTCCAATCGGCCTCCAAGCACTTCAACAGCTTCAGAAAGCTCCTCGACGCCTCAGAAACCCTATTTCAAAGTCCAAATACCTGCAAAATAAGTATTCTTCAAAGAAAATACCTATTTCATGTTTGAAAAGAGCTATATCTGTGAATTTTAGCCTTTTAAAGCTTGTCTGCCCACAGAAATACATTTATTTGCCTTCAAAGAATGTATTTGTTGTAGAAACCCCGATAAAACCACAGTTTCTAATACTTTAACCTGTTTTAATCAAAATTGAAGAATTTTTAGCCTTTTTCAGACCTTAGATATCCTCTGATTGATTAAAGAACCCTTTGCAAATACTCAGAACCCTTCTATCCTTGAATTAAACTGTTTTAGTCCTGTTATATCCAAGAAAAATAGGAAACCCTTGTTAAACCTTTTCCTAAGCCTGTAAGAAGGTTTGAAGATTAATTTTGGAACTAAATTGAAAGTTAAAACCACAAGAAAACCTAATTTTACCTATTTTTGTTCAAGAAACCTCTATCAAACCAAAAATGCCTTCTGTAAATAGTCTAAGCTTACAGAAGAATACAAAATACCTAAAAATAGAGTTTTTAAACATTCAGAAGGTCAAAATTGTCAAGAACAAATACAGTAATGGCTTCCAAAAGAACCATTGTTATAAATCCACTACAACCTACTGTTGTAGATGTTGAGCATACACCTTTAGCTGATGTTGATTACAAGATAACTAATCCAGTCATTGAATTCAATCTTGATCTAAGGATTTTTCTAGACTCCATCAGTTTCCAAAAGTCATTAGGATGTGTCAAACCTACTATTATCCTGACCAAAGAGCTATGATTGATGCTAAAAAATAAGTATTGTCTACTATTACTGCAAAATCTATAAACCTAATGCTTCAGTTGAGACCAAATCCTAATGCAGTCCCATTATCCATAGAATCTCTTACTAAGCTTTATATTGAGTTAGACTTTCCTAATAGATTTCAGATCTTCCAAATATTCATGCCTTCATATGTTGAAATCCCAAAGATAAACCCTCCATATTCATCTTCCAAGTGCCTTGAAGGATCAAGACATGTTATTTCAATGTTATCCTTTATCCTTGGTTATTTTACTGATGAGTCTACTCTTGGTTTTCTTTCCACTTGTGTGCTTGGTCAACCTCCTTCTGTCATTTATAACTATGCTGAGTACATAGCTGATAGTATCCATTATCAGCTTGTGAAACTTCCCACTGAAGGAGTTTTCAAATATACATCCTTCTTCTTTCATATGTTCCTTTACTTCCAAGCAGATAAATTCCCCATAAATCTTCAGAAATTGGATATAGAAGGTAATCCATTGTCAGTCATTTTCTGGACATTTCTTATCAGAAAAGAATCAACAGAATTCACTTATGTGGATTTCATAGATTGTTTTGTTCATCCATTGATAAAAATGCTTATAAACAGTGTATAGCCAAGGATAAGTAATGAGATAAAGAAAGTGTTACAGCTGTCAGAGTAAAGCAGAACTGGAGATTGGTACCTTTACCAAAATCATCTAGAGATTAGAGTCTATGGTTCAAACCTCTTGCCCTATAAATTTCCAAAACACTTGCCAATGGGAGTGTTTGCCTTAGATTACATAAGACAAATCCTAAACTCGGACTCTATAAACTTCTTGGCTACCAAAAATAAGACTCAATTCAAGTTGAAAAACCAGGTAGGACCTTTCATATGCAATCACAGGGAAGCAGGTACAGAGGCAGCAAAACAGTTGGTGGAATATAAATTTGAAGAAAGTTTCTTGTGGAATTATGATCCACATGGAATACTAATTAAGATGAGGGTGTGATCCAACTGGATATCGGTGGCCACCCACCTATTCCATTTGGACCAGCACCATCAATTCTTGCAGCTTTTCACATTCAGCGCAACTTACTATTTTTAGCAAGTTTTCAGGTCCTCCACTCCCGCAGCCGTTTTGGGGCCTTAATGATCCAGGTGGATATTGGTGGCCACCCACCCTCTCCCCGTTGAACTTCATCATCAGCTTCTTTCATTAAGTTGCAAACAAAGGGTATTATTTTTAGCGCTTTTTGTCCCAAACTTCACATATTTTGAGGCCTTGAAACATGCTCTCAAACCGTAGAGTAACATGGTCCATGTGACCGATGTTGTTTATTCAAGTTGTACCGTATAGATACTTCTAACGCAGCTACGTTGATGCACAACCCGAGATTGACGTTAAAGTTATGCCCCCGGGAAGTTGAACCAATTTACCCAAACGGGCGCCCACAGTTTTGGCGCCTCATCTCCTACGGTTAGGTTTTTGGACGTTTCAGATTCTACATTGTTTCTCAACAATAAATAGGCCCTCGAGCCTCATTGTAACACAGTTTAGAGGTCTGTAGCCATCACATCTCTTCTCAGAGATTCGCTACCAGCACCCTAGCTATTTTATTTCCATTATGCCTGTAAGTATATTTCTTGTTATTTGACACATGAAATGAAGTATTATTTCCGCCGCATCTCTGTCTTTATGTTTATATGTTTATTCTGTTGCGTTCCTGCATAAATCCGGATCAGTGGTATCAGAGCGGTCTGCTTTTTCTCGATCCTTCTTTGCATGTCCCCAACGAGGTCGGGGTATAAGGAGCTAGGGCTTGATCTAGTGGAACCTTTGCAAGATCAGCCTCGCAAACCTCGACGGACGCCCATGGGGGACGAAAAGAAAGATGAGGGAGCAGGAGATCCTATCAAAATATTGCTCGAGGAGGCCCTCGAAAGACAAAGGAACGTGATGATGGATAAATTTGCTCAAATCCTTCAACGACCAAGCCATACATGGCGTATCCGCATCTGGTAAACCACTCGGGAGGCGCCACTCCTTCTTGCTGCACAAACTTTGACATTCCTATATTTGGCTGAAAATAGATGCAAGACACTACAGATGATGAATAATTCTGTCGAAGGGTTTTTACCTGAAGGACTTTCTCCGACCGAGAAAGATTATTTTGCATCTCCTCAAAGCCTCCTTCATGTCAAACATCGGTGGAAACCCATGGGTGATAAAAAGAGGAAAAGGGGAACCCTCTCTGTTCTTGGCCACACCCACTTGGAATTCATTCCGAGATAGCATCAAGGAACAATATTACCCCGTGGGGAGCTATGAGGATAAATACATCCAATGGACCACGCTGCGGCAACAAAAGGATCAAGATGTGCACGAACTGACGAATCTGTTCCATACCCTGCGCACAAAGTTGGGTATTAAAGATTCAAAGAGACATTTGGTGCTCAAGTACCGCGGCTGTCTGCACAAACACATTCAGGAGGAAATGGAGTTCCTCGACATTACATCGCTTGGCACGGCATATCGCTATGCCGCCAAGATCGAGCAGAAATTTAAGCAGAAAAAGCGAGACTTTGGATCTGCGAATCCGAAAGGTGCCCTTGAACCAAAGAACAAGGGGCAAGGCGCTAGTCATGACTATAAAAACACCACAACCAAATATGACACAGAAGTAAAATTTCGATAACAACCCTATCTACAAAGACAAATGAGTGTTTGTGCCGCTAGTCTTTGTACGAACCATGGAACTCAATCGTATGTATTTTTCATCCCTAGTTAAATGCACTAAAACAGCTAGTGGAAGCGTATCATTGACGATCCCAAAGCATTGTTGCCACCACCAAGACCAGAATGAGTGGTCTAGAGGATCCAAGATGAGGGAGCGCTCTTTCCAAATACAGACAGAAGGTTTCCCTACTGCACCCTCGTCAATAGAGAAAGCTAAAAGAACCTACGAGCAGGAAGCCAAAAGAATCTCGGCTACCGACTATAGCACACCCACGTGGGGACCATCGGCGGTTTCAACCCCCGAGATTCCGTATCCGCCAGTTGCCGCTTCCATACAAGATCAAGCCATTCACGATGAGGTATTATGTGAAATTTCTCCTCTTGATTTTTGTGATGTATTGTTAGGCCAACCATACTTTTGGAAGCGACATGTTGTGTATGATTATCGACCTCACATTGTTATTATTACTTTGGGCAATAACTTCAAAGGTGATACCCTGTGAGGTAGTACCGCTCCTATCATCTTCATTGACTACCCAGAACAACGCAAGAAGATTGTTTCCCAAACCAGAAATTAATTTTCCTTACAACTCACTCAGAAAGAAGAAGACAAAGGCACACCCTCGAAACAGTTTCGTACTACCGCAATGGTGGAGATAAAGCTGCTATGGGAATACGAGGACATTTTCTCACTCATAGAGGTTCTCTACACTGCTGTACAAGCACCCAATATCTCGACTCCTAATGCACCACCACCGACAATAAGCATAATATCCCGCAACTTAAGGCTACAAGTGTTAACCAAACATGTACTGTCTGAGGCTGATAAAGAAACCAAATTTACTAAACGCATCCAGCATGTCCACCCGCAGGTCCGTGACATCTTCAACACATCTAATACTTAGTTCAATAGAATTTTCCTCATCTCATGGAGGATATCAATGCAATGGGGACCATTGGATATCAGAAGCCACCCACCTATTCCATTTTGACCAGCACCATCAATTCTTGCAGCTTTTCACATTCAGCACAACTTATTATTTTTAGCAGGTTTTCGGGTCCTCGACTCCCTGAGCCGTTTTGGGGCCTTAATGATCCAGGTGGATATTGGTGGCCACCCACCTATTCCATTTGAACCCCCACCATCAGTTCTTTCATTATTCAAGTTGCAACAAAACTTACTATTTTTAGCAGTTTTTTGGGTCCTGAACTTCCAGAGCCATTTTGAGGCCCTAAACGATGTTTTTTGGGAAAACGGAGAGAAACATGGGTCCATAGATTGATGTTTCTCGTTCAAAAGTTGTACTCCTGGAACAGGTCTTTCTAACAAGCTATTGAGCGCGTCAAACGGAGATTGGATGCCAAAGTTACGTCCCCGGGAAGTTGAACCACCAATTTACTCAAACGGGGCCCATAGTTTTGGCGCTTCATCTCCTAGGGTTAGGTTTTTAGAAGTTTAGAGTTCCCCATTGTTTCACAATAATAAATAGGCCCTCGAGCCTCATTGTAACATAGTTCAAAGGTTTGTAGCCATCACATCTCTTCTCATAGATTCGCTACCAGCACCCTAGCTATTTTAATTCCATTATGCCTGTAAGCATATTTCTGTTATTTGATATTAATTAAATGAAGCATTATTTTCGCTGCATCTCTATGTTCATGGTTATTTTTGTATTCTCCGTTTGTCCTTATAAAACCCATCAAGCCAGACGAGCAAAATCGCTTTTTCTCGATTCTTTGCATGTCCCCAAAGCAGTTAGGGTATAAGGAGTTAGGGCTCGATCTGGTTGAACCCTTGCAAGATCAGCCTCGCAAACCCCGACGACCTCCCATGGCAGAAGAAAAGAAAGATGAGGGAGCAGGAGATCCTATCAAAATACTGCTCGAGGAGGCCCTCGAGAAACAAAGGAACGCGATGATGGATAACTTTGCTCAAATCCTTCAACGACAGCCCACATATGGCGCAGATTCCGCATCCAGTTTACCTGAGGCAACCCACCCTTCACAGGGTACAAGTAAACTTTGACATTCCTATATTTAATGAAAAATAGATGCGACATCAGAAATGATCATGCATTTGTTTAGCGGTATTTTCAAGCTCCATGATTGCATCAAGAAAGATTATTTTTAATCATTACCATGTCAAACATCAGGAAACCTACCATGAGCAAGAGGGCGAAGGGGAACCCTCTCTATTCTCGACCACACCCACTTGGAATTCTTTTCGAGACAGCATCAAGGAACAATATTACCCCGTGGGGAGCTATGAGGACAAATACATCCAATGGACCACGCTGCGGCAACAAAAGGATCAAGATGCGCACGAACTGACGAATCTGTTCCATACCCTGTGCACAAAGTTGGGTATTAAAGATTCAAAGAGACATTTGGTGCTCAAGTACTACAGCTGTCTGCACAAACACATTCAGGAGGAAATGGATTTCCTCGACATTACATCGCTTGGCATGGCATATCGCTATGCCACCAAGATTGAGCAGAAATTTAAGCAGAAGAAGCAAGACTTTGGATCTGTGAATCCGAAAGGTGCCCCCGAAACGAAGAACAAGGGGAAAGGCCAAAGAAATGCGACTCAGAACAACACCACAAATCCAAAGAAGGACACAGGGAAGTGGTGTGAATTTCATAACAGCCCCACTCACAACACAAACGAGTGTCGAGCCAAACAGTCTTTGGTGGCCGAACTAAAGGCACCCGAATCAGATGCATTTTATGATCCTGAGTTAGAACCAGAAAAACGCAATGACAAAGGGAATTAGATCATTGATGCAGATCCCAGTGCCATTGTTGCCACCATCAAGATCCAGAGGGGGAGTCCAGAGGAGGGGGAGTGTCTCTTCTAGTCGCAGATGTGGGTGAAGGGTTATCCGCTGCAATTTCTCATTGATAGCGGAAGCCAAAAGAACCTAATTTCAGTAGAGGTCATGAAGCAGCTCGGCCTACCGACCATAGCACACTCGCAGCCGTATACCATTAGGTGTCTCCACCTAGGGAGAGATATTCGCATCCGCCAACAGTGTCGCCTTCCGTACAGTATCAAGCCATTCACGGATGAGGTATTGTGTGATGTTTCTCCTCTTGATGTAGCTGATGTATTATTGGGCCAACCATACTTGTGGAGGCGACATGTTGTGTATGAGTCTAGGCTTCGTGCTATTATTATTACTTTGGGAAATAACTTGTACAGGTTACCGGAGGTAGTACCGCCTCCTGTCATCTCTTTGACTACTGCAAAACAACGCAGTTAGATTGTTTCCCAAACCAGGAAATTCATTTTCCTTACAACTCACTCATAGGGAAAGAAGAATATTGTGGCCACAACCTCAAAACAGGGCTCCCTTGCACGGCTGCAGCAGATGGACAAAGTCATGGATGAATACGAGGACATTTTCTCCTCACTCATATAGGTTCCTCTACACTGTCAGGACAAGCACTCCATTGATCTGACTCCCAATGCACCACCGCCTGATGTTGCCATACATCCTGCAACTACACATATAGAATCAAAACATGTACTGTCTGAGGCTGATAAAGAAACCAAATTTACTAAACGCATCCAGCATGTCCACGCGCAGGTCCATGACATCTTCAACACATCTAATACTCAGTACAACAGAATTTGCCTCATCTCATGGAGGATATCAACGCAATGTGGACCATTGCTTCCTAAGGAGTGAGGAATGATCCAGGTGTATATCGGTGGCCACCCACCTATTCCATTTTGACCAGCACCATCAATTCTTGCATCTTTTCACATTCAGCACAACTTACTATTTTTAGAAGGTTTTCGGGTCCTCCACTCCCGGAGCCGTTTTGGGGCCTTAATGATCCAGGTGGATATTGGTGGCCAACCACCTATTCCATTTGAACCCCCACCATCATTTCTTTCAGTTTTCAAGTTGCAACAAAACTTACTATTTTTAGCAGTTTTTCGGGTCCTGAACTTCCGGAGCCGTTTTGAGGCCCTAAACGACGTTTTTTGGGAAAACGGAGAGCAACATGGGTCCATGGATTGATGTTTCTCATTCAAAAGTTGTACTCCTCAGACAGATATTTCTAACGAGCTATTGAGCGCATCAAACGGAGATCGGATGCCAAAGTTACGTCCGCGGGAAGTTGAACCACCAATTTACCCAAACGGGGCCCATAGTTTTGGCGCTTCATCTCCTAGGGTTAGGTTTTTAGAAGTTTAGAGTTACCCATTGTTTCTAAATAATAAATAGGCCCTCGAGCCTCATTGTAACACAGTTCAAAGGTCTGTAGCCATCACATCTCTTCTCATAGATTTGCTACCATCACCCTAGCTATTTTATTTCCATTATGCCTGTAAGCATATTTCTGTTATTTGATATTAATTAAATGAAGAATTATTTCCGTTGCATCTCTATGTTCATCGTTATTTCTGTATTCTTTTGTGTTCCTGCATAAAATCCAGATCAGTGGTATCAGAGCGGTCTACTTTTTCTTGATCTTTCTTTGCATGTCCCCAACGAGGTCGGGGTATAGGGAGTTAGGGCTCGATTTGGTGGAACCTTTTCAAGATCAGCCTCGCAAACCCCGACGAACGCCCATGGGGGACAAAAATAAAGATGAGGGAGCAGGAGATCCTTTCAAAATATTGCTCGAGGAGGCCCTCGAAAAACAAAGGAACGCGATGATGGATAACGTTGCTCAAATCCTTCAACGACTGCCCACATATGGCGCATCTGCATCCAACAGCCACTCTGGAGGCGCCACTCCCTTCAAGGTACAAGTAAACTTTGACATTCCTATATTTGAAGGAAAAATAGATGCAGACGCTGTAGACAGATGGTTAAATTTGCTGGAAGGGTATTTATCGGTCCATGACTTATCTGACCGAGAAAAGATTATTTTTGCACTCCTCAAAGCCGCCCCCCATGTCAAAGACTAGTGGGAAACCTACCGTGAGCAAGAGGGCGAAGGGGAACCCTCTCTGTTCTCGGCCACACCCGCTTGGAATTCGTTCTGAGACAGCATCAAGGAAAAATATTACCCCGTGGGGAGCTATGGTGACAAATACATCCAATGGACCATGCTATGGCAACAAAAGGATCAAGATGTGCACGAACTAACGAATCTGTTCCATACCCTGTGCACAAAGTTGGGTATTAAAGATTCAGAGAGACATTTGGTGCTCAAGTACCGCAGCTATCTGCACAAACACATTAAGGAGGAAATAGATTTCCTCGACATTACATCGCTTGGCATGGCATATCGCTATGCCGCCAAGATTGAGCAGAAATTTAAGCAGAAGAAGCGAGACTTTGGATCTGCGAATCCGAAAGGTGCCCTCGAACGAAAGAACAAGGGGAAAGGCCAAAGAAATGCGACTTAGAACAACACCAAAAATCCAAATAAGGACACAGGGAAGTGGTTTTAATTTCATAATAGCCCCACTCACAGCACAAACGAGTGTCAGGCCAAACAGTCTTTGGTGGTCGAACTAAAGGCACCTGAATCAGATGCATTTTCTGATCCTGAGTTAGAACCAGACAAACGTAATGACAAAGGGAAGAAGATCATTGATACGGATCCCAGTGCCATTTTTCCCACCATCAAGATCCAGAGGGAGGGTCCAGAGGAGGGGGAGCGCCTCTTCCAGTCGCAGATGTGGGTGAAGGGTTCTCCGCTGCAATTTCTCGTCGATAGGGGAAGCCAAAAGAACCTGATTTCAGCAGAGGTCGTGAAGCGGCTCGGCCTACCAACCATAGCACACCCACAGTCGTATACCATCAGGTGGCTCCACCCAGGGAGAGATCTTCACATCCGCCAACAGTGCCGCCTTCCGTACAGTATCAAGCCATTCACGGATGAGGTATTGTGTGATGTTGCTCCTCTTGATGTAGCTGATGTATTATTGGGCCAACCATACTTGTGGAGGTGACATGTTGTGTATGATTCTAGGCCTCGTGTTGTTGTTCTTACTTTGGGAAATAACTTGTATAGGATATCGGAGGTAGTATCGCCTCATGTCATCTCTTTGACATTCTTGCCAAAACAATGCAATTAAGTTGTTTTAAACAAGTTGTTTCCTTATGACTCCTCCAGGGGGAAAGAAGAGAATATTGACTGACATAACCTCTGAAATAGGGCTCTTCACACAAGCTAAGTGAGATGGACAAAGTCATGGAGGAATCTGAGGACATTTTCTCCCTCACTTATTGCCCATTCCTGTGCCCAATAGGATATATAATTCCATTAATCTGACTCCTTTCTGCTTTGATGTTTCCTTACATCATAACTATATCTATAATCAAAACATGTATTTCAGAGTGCATTGAAACCAAATTTACTAAACGCATCCAGCATGTCACCCTGAGTCCATGACATCTTCTTACTACAGTTTTTCGGGTTCAGGGAAATTTGCCTCATCTAGCCAGGATATCAGCATGGTGGACCATTGCTTCCTGAGAAAGGGAGAATTAGTCAGTGGATATGATGCTTTTCTTGCTATTCCTTCTGACGGCAGCATCAATTCTTATTTTCATTGACCACAACTTATATTTTAAGAAAGGTTTTGAGATCCTCCACTCACGGAGCGTTTCAGAGCCCAATAATAGTCTGGGTGGATATTGGTGGCCACCCATCTATTCCATTTGAACCCCCACCATCAGTTCTTTCAGTTTTCAAGTTGCAACAAAACTTACTATTTTTAGCAGTTTTTTGGGTCCTGAACTTCCGGAGCTGTTTTGAGGCCCTAAACGACGTTTTTTGGGAAAAAGGAGAGCAAAATTGGTCCATGGATTGATGTTGCTTATTAAAAATTTGTACTCCTCAGAAATATCTTTCTAACGAGCTATTGAGCGCATCAAACGGAGATCGGATTCCAAAGTTACGTCCCCGGGAAGTTGAACCACCAATTTACCCAAACAGGGCCCATAGTTTCGGTGCTTCATCTCCTAGGGTTAGGTTTTTGGAAGTTTAGAGTTCCCCATTGTTTCTTAATAATAAATAGGCCCTCGAGCCTCATTGCAACATAGTTCAGAGGTCTGTAGCCATCACATCTCTTCTCATGGATTCGCTACCAGCACCCTAGCTATTTTATTTCCATTATGCCTGTAAGCATATTTTTGTTATTTGATATTAATGAAATGAAGCATTATTTCTGCTGCATCTCTATGTTCATGGTTATTTCTGTATTATGTTGCATTCCTGCATAAAATCTGGATCAGTGGTATCAGAGCAATCTGTTTTTTCTCGATCTTTCTTTGCATGTCCCCATCGAGGTCGGGGTATAAGGAGTTAGGGCTCGATCTGGTGGAACCTTTGCAAGATCAGCCTTGCAAACCCCGACGGACGCCCATGGGTGACGAAAAGAAAGAAGAGGGAGTAAGATATCCTATCAAAATATTGCTCGAGGAGGCCCTCGAAAAACAAATGAATGCAATGATGGATAACTTTGCTCAAATCCTTCAACGACTGCCCACATATGGCGCATCTGCATCTAACAGCCACTCTGGAGGCACCACTCCCTTCAAGGTACAAGTAAAATTTGAAATTCCTATATTTGAAGCAAAAATAGATGCAAGCACTGTAGACATATTTCTCGTTCCATGACTTCTCTGACCGAGAAAAGATTATTTTTGCACTCCTCAAAGTTGCCCCCCATGTCAAAGACTGGTGGGAAACCTACCGTGAGCAAGAAAGCGAAGGGGAACCCTCTCTGTTCTCGGCCACACACACTTGGAATTCATTTCGAGATGGAATCAAGGAACAATATTACCCTATGGGGAGCTATGAGGACAAATACATCCAACAGACCACGCTGCGGCAACAAAAGGATCAAGATGTGCACGAACTGACGAATCTGTTCCATACCCTGCGCACAAATTTGGGTCTTAAAGATTTAGAGAGACATTTGGTGCTCAAGTAGCATGGCTTTCTGCACAAACACATTCAGGAGGAAATGGAGCTCCTCGACATTACATCGCTTGGCATGGCATATCACTATGCCGCTAAGATCGAGCAGAAATTTAAGCAGAAGAAGCGAGACTTTGGATCTGCAAATCTGAAAGGCGCCCTTGAACGAAAGAACAAGGGGAAAGGCCAAAGCAATGCGACTCAGAACAACACCGCAAATCCAAAGAAGGACATAGGGAAGTGGTGTGAATTTCATAACAGCCCCACTCATAGCACAAACGAGTGTCAAGCCAAACAGTCTTTGGTGGCCGAACTAAAGGCACCCGAATCAGATGCATTTTTTGATCCTGAGTTAGAACCAGACAAAGGGAATGAAAAAGGGAAGCAGATCATTGATGCGGATCCCAGTGCCATTGTTGCCACCACCAAGATCCAGAGGGAGGGTCCAGAGGATCTAGAAGAGGGGGAGCGCCTCTTCTAGTCGCAGATGTGGGTGAAGGGTTATCCGCTGCAATTTCTCGTCGATAGCGGAAGCCAAAAGAACCTCATTTCAGTAGAGGTCATGAAGCGGCTCGGCCTACCGACCATAGCACACCCGCAGCCGTATACCATCGGGTGGCTCCACCCAGGGAGAGATCTCTACATCCTCTAGCAGTGCCGCCTTCCGTACAGTGTCAAGCCATTCACGGATGAGGTATTGTGTGATGTTGCTCCTCTTGTGGTAGCTGATGTATTATTGGGCCAACCATACTTGTGGAGGCGACATGTTGTGTATGAGTCTAGGCCTCGTGCTGTTATTATTACTTTTGGAAATAACTTGTACAGGATACCGGAGGTAGTACCACCTCATGTCATCTCTTTGACTACTCCAAAACAATGCAGTAAGATTGTTTCCCAAACCAGGAAATTGATTTTCCTTACAACTCACTCACAAGGAAAGAAGAATATTGTGGCTACAACCTCGAAACAGGGCTCCCTTGCACGACTGCAGCAGATGGACAAAGTCATGGAGGAATACAAGGACATTTTCTCCTCACTCATAGAGTTTCCTCTACACTGTCAGGACAAGCACTCCATTGATCTGACTTCCAACGCACCACCGCCTAATGTTGCCATAAATCCTGCAACTACACATACAGAATCCAAACATGTACTGTCTGAGGCTGATAAAGAAACCAAATTTACTAAACGCATCCATTTCACAGTGAGTCCATGACATCTTGACACATCAATACTTGAACCAACAGAATTTGCCTCATCTCATGGAGGATATCAACGCAATGGGGACCATTGCTTCCTAAGGAGGGAGGAATGATCCAGGTGGATATCGATGGCCACCCACCTATTCCATTTGGACCAGCACCATCAATTCTTGCAGTTTTTTACATTCAGCACAACTTACTATTTTTAGCAGGTTTTCGGGTCCTCCACTCCCGTAGCCGTTTTGGGGCCTTAATGATCTAGGTGGATATTGGTGGCCACCCACCTATTCCATTTGAACCCCCACCATCAATTCTTTCAGTTTTCAAGTTGCAACAAAACTTACTATTTTTAGCAGCTTTTCGGGTCCTGAACTTCCGGAGCCGTTTTGAGGCCCTAAACGACATTTTTTGGGAAAAAGGAGAGCAACATGGGTTCGTAGATTGATGTTTCTCATTCAAAAATTTTATCCTCAGACAGATCTTTCTAACGAGCTATTGAACGCATCAAACGGATATCGGATGCCAAAGTTACATCCCCAGGAAGTTGAACCACCAATTTACCCAAACGGGGCCCATAGTTTTGGCGCTTCATCTCCTAGGGTTAGGTTTTTGGAAGTTTAGAGTTCCCCATTATTTCTCAATAATAAATAGGCCCTCGAGCCTCATTGTAACACAATTCAGAGGTCTGTATCCATCACATCTCTTCTCATAGATTCGCTATCAGCACCCTAGCTATTTTATTTCCATTATGCTTGTAAGCATATTTATGTTATTTGATATTAATGAAATGAAGCACTATTTCTATTGCATCTCTATGTTCATGGTTATTTCTGTATTCTGTTGCGTTCTTGCATAAAATCTGGATCAGGGTGAAATGAAAATTAACCCCTTATATACATGATAAGAGACCTGAGATTGAAAAGTTTGCAAACCAAAATGAATGGTTGGACAATATTTTGATGGAAACAGTGAAACTGGGTGATATTAGTCAAACTTTAAAGACTGTAAATCAAGAGGACAAATGCACGAAAAGATTGAGAGAAGAAGGTACATATATAGCTGAAACAACAACAGAGACCAGATTCAAGTTCATATATAATAAGAAACCTAAGCTCAATCCAGTGGAGAAGGAAAAAGAAACAATTAAGATTTTAGAAGAAGAAGATCCAAAAAAGAACATAGATGTTGCTACAGTTATTGAGAATGAACAGGAAAATGAAAATTCAAACACTCAAGTGTTTGAAAAACAGCAAAGCATGGAGGCATCCTCATCATAGCAGGCAGAGAATACAGACAGTGATATCAAAGAGAAATATAAAGAAATCAAGGCCAAAAATGAAGAGGTAAAAAATGAGATTTATTCACAAAATTTGAAGCAGACTCTAGGCAACCAAAACAGGCTTCTCTCAACTTTTGACTATACAAATAAAAATTGATAGCTTCAATACTTCAACCTACAGTCAAAACACCTGAAAAAGTAGCAGATTATAAGAAAGTTGACTTTGAAGTACCAGTAGAAAGCATTCATCCTTTAGATCAAATTGAGTTTCATAAGCAAAGCTCTAAAATGGTTTATTCTACTATGACTACAAAGGAAATGAGTGCACAGAAACTTCATAACACTATAACCAATTTGAGAGATCAGATTAGGACTGAAAAAGCCTCTTCCTATGCTAAAGACACTATAATCAAGTCTTTAGAAGAACTGGTGATTGAAGTAGGGTATGACCCTGATAATGCAAAAGATACAGAAGAAATGATAAAGACGAAAAATTCTAACATAGCAGCACTTAGAAATCAATTGAAACTTCCTCCAACAGAACATCCACAGACTAAATAGATTCTGAAAAGGTGAAACAGAAAGATGAGATGATGAGTCTCATACTACAAATGACAGCACAGATTAAGCAAATGGAGATAGAAATGGACAATTTTGTTCAAAAGAAATAAGCTGCTAAAACTCAAAGTGTCCCTCCTACATTCATCGCCATGATAACTACAACAGTTCCTTCAAATTTAGCAGAAGACCTGGCACCAAAAGTCCCATTGGCTACAGTTGTGCCAATGACTTCTTCCACTACTTCTGCTACTGAATCATCTACTTCAGCAGTGCAACAAACAGATGAAGCCAACAAGCTCATTAAAGCCATGAAAGAGATGTCTATACAGAGTAAGGAGATCAATAGATTGAAATAACAAATAAATAACTTGGAAGATGCCAAGAAATTAGCTCAAATAAATGCTAAAACAGAGGAACAGAAAGCCAAAAGGTTAAGTGAGCAGTTGAAGAAGGTTGAAGCAGAGTTAAATTTAAAGGAACCAATGGCTTACATTAAAAATCAGTTGTGGTCCAATATTATTGAGTCAATCAATGACAATTAGCCATCAATTCAAGTCATTTATGAACATAAAGACTTGGTTAAAGCAGCCAAAGAATAATTTGTAAAGACAAAGGGAGAACTAGGCGCTAAGCCTAAAGAAGCCCTAGAGATAATCAAGTTTATCAACACCAAAAACAAACAAGAATTGGATGAGATAGGAATAACTAACAGAACTGAAACAATTCTTGAGGTGAGGAAGGTAATTTCAAAGAAAAACTTGATGAAGTAGCTAGAAGAGAAGTGTCAAAACATGGACATAGCCATAGCTAGATTCATGGTTAATTTTGACACATTGAGCCAAAAAGGTTCACCAAACATTCTTGTTCTAAATGATAAACTAATGAGGCAAGAAGATTACAACAAGAAAATCAGAGATTTTGCCAAAGAACAATTAAACAAGCCAGATTGGCAAGGAGTACCTACAGGAAAAGTGTTGCACAAAACTGTGGAAGATTTGTTTATTTACAGCATAACATAAAACATCTCTTTGTGGTCAAACCAACCTTTGTTAGATACACAGAGGAAGATGAAAATTTTAGAAATATTACCAAGATTAAACTGCCTAATGAAGAGTTTTGGAAAAATCTTATTGATTTACTGTAAAATACAGTTTTACAGTGAAAGAGGATGAAAAACAGAGTTGTTGTTTTTACATCGTAAAAATAGATTTTTACAGCAGTAAATCAGTCAAAACAACAAGGTTAAAGAGTATCAATGATTAAAGTGTATCAGTTAAAGAGTATTAGATGAGAGATAAGACTTCAAAATATATTGAAGATATTTTTTCCAGCATTGAAGACAACACAACAGCTAGCTACACCCAAATCCAGACAGTATTTCTATTTAATCTAAATAAGTAGGACAACTTGCAAGTTGTTAAGCAGTTGTCACTATCTTTTTGTAATAGATATTTTATTTTCCTTAGAAAATTCCTATGATTTTTCTAGGATATTTTGTAAAACTTTTTGTATAAATACTTCACTCTTTGAAGTATTATTGTGGAATAAATTGTTGAAGATTTCCATAGTCAATATTTCTATACCTGAAGGGATTTTGTACCAATTTTCAAGTCAGCAGGCTGGATCAAATCAATAAAGCATCATGTTTCAGGATTCATGTGTTGGGCCACTTAAGTGAAGTACTTTCTACTGTTATTTGTTAAATATTCTTATGTTTTCCATTCATACATACATGTGTTCTAAATTTAGATGTGAAATCAGGAAGTGATATATCAGAATTTGTTAAAAACACTTTGTTATTTACTGGTTTTTATTTTGATGTTTTCTATTGATTTTTAGAGTAGGGAACCCTTAATTTCTCCCTCTTTCGAATGACTTCTGTCCTTTTCACTCCTTATCTAGATGAAATAATCCTTGATTTCTCTTTATCCCATTTAAACCACTTCACCAATCAGCTTCAAATATCTTGAGTGACTCTGCTATCTTGCCCTGAAAATATTTGAATTTAGACCTTGATCCTGACCTATCTTCTTAACACATTGACTCCATTTTTCCAATGGAAAAACATATTTATCACTATCCATCTCATTAAGTGATTTTTCCCACCAAACCAAACCAAATATCAAAACCAAAATGTCCCATATAACTAGCCTAAGATCACACATTAAAACAAAGTTAAATATTATAGAGAAAGCCCTCTCTAAGCCTTAGGAAGGCTATATCCTAAAGCTTGAAAGTAGGTCTGTGGTTACCTCTGATATTCTTTAAACTATAAATCAAAATCTCACAACTTAAGAATTATTATAATGATAACATACTGGCGAATCCACTGGTAAACTAACCAATCCTCAGTTTTAAATAGGTCTTAAAGGAAATATTTTTCATTATCCTTTCACCTTAAGATTGTTTTATAAGTTGTGAGTATCCCTTCATAACAATCGTAATTATGGCTTCTAAAAGAATCTACTATACTAGGTCAAATCCAGATCCACAACCTACTGCCATAGTAGATAATCCTGACAGAATTGGAAAAAAGAATTAAAAAGTAGAAGATTTAGGTAATAAATTTTCCTTAGTTAGAGCAAATTCTCTTCCAAAACAGTTGGCAACTATAAAAGATTTAGAGTTTGACTTAAATTTTGAACATTCTTTATTCAGAAATAAATCAGAAAGTGACTTAAATAGTACTGCTATAGATCCTGATTTCATTTCATTTCTTGAAACAAAGAAGGAAACTGTTTCAGTAGATTCTGAATCAAATATTTTTGAGGTTTATGATAAAAATGATGAAATAAATTCTATTATAATTAAGGAAATAGATGAAACTCTTCTTCAACATTCAGTTGAATTAGCCACCTTATCAGCATATACCCCTAAACCCTCTACTTCTCATTTAGATACCAGACTTATAGAATCAGTAGGATCCTCATTATTCACCACTACCTCATCCATTATTTCCACTACACTTCATTCCACAGATCCATTTATCCCAAAGAAACCATTCCAACCTAGAGTATTATTTCCATCTTCCCCCACCTCAACTCCACCCACAATTTTTCCTTCTGCATTTTCCAATACATCATTCTCATTCCCAAGCACTTCTTCTTATATCCCAGTTTCATCTTCTGGCATCCCAACTTCACCTTTTAGTCCTTCAACCACATTTTCCAGTATATCATCTTACATTCCAATCTCATCAGCCACTTCTTTAATTGCATCAGCTAGTACTTCTAGTTCTGCCCCAAGCACTTCCAACTTACCTCCTAGCCAAGCTAGAATTCAAGCCATGGCAGCTAGGTATGCTCCCTTGGTCCTTCAAGGAAAATTACATGACATGCCTCAGGATTACCAGAGAAAAATACCTCAATTTGATGCAACCACTCATTACACTACCCAACAGCATATTAATAAGATGACAAATTATTTTGAGCTTCATGAAATAGATGTTTCTGAAGTACAAATGAGACTCTTTTCTCAAACATTAACTGGGGAGGTAAAAAAATGGTTTAAAGATCTTAATCCTGGTAGTATTGTTGATTTAGCAGTTTTTCATAGATTATTTTTGAATAAATGGGAAAATAAGAAAAATCCACTTCAAATCTTATCTGAATTTGATGTTATGAAAAGAGCTCCTAATGAAACAGTCCAATATTATTGTACTAGATACAACAACATTTATAATTCAATCCCTGCTAATCTCAAACCCACTCCAGAATCTGTCCTTCTCAAATTCCCTGATGGATTTGATACAGACATAGCCAATCAATTGAGAGAGAGAAATGTTGAAACTTTAGAGCGAATAAAAACTGATGTTGTTAGTGTAGAGGTAAATATATTGGCTAGAAGAGCTAGATTAAGGAATGAGAGGAGAGTAAAAATAAAAGAAGAGGCATCTAGTTCAGATGTAAAAATATATCGATTAGCTAAAACTTTAGAGAGAATGATGGATAAATTAGATAATATAAAAAGGAGGCCACAATGGGATAACCAACAGAAAATTAGAAATCCCAACTTCAGGAAAAATACAAATACTGGAAAATCTAAAGAACCAGCACCTCACCAGACAATAAGACCTCCTTTTCAAGAGAACTATGTTGAAAGTTATCATCAAGATGAAAATGATGAAGACACCATAAATCTAATGGGTATAAATGATGATAACACTATCTTTCTCACACAGGAAGACCAAGAGTTATTTTAACTGCAATAACTTCAATTAGATTCAGGTGAATCATTTGACTACAAACAAGGTTATGAATTTGCAATCAATGAAGTACATAATAAATATAACCTTTGAAGTAAGAAAAACACAGATCCTTCTACTAATAAATCTACACAAACACAAACTAAGAAAACAGTAGAAGCTCCCACTACTAAAGTTCTGCAAATTTTCCCTAGGGAAAACAAGCAAAACTCTAATTCATCCCAGAAAGTTTCCAACCCCAAAATTTCACCCAGCCCCAATATTGTTGATATAACAGATGACTTTGTCCAAACATCAAAAGATTCACAAAAATCAGCTTCTATTAAAACAACTAATTCTGCTAAAACAACAATTTTAGATTCCAAAACACCCATTGTTGATCCAAAATCAGCTGATCCAAAAAATGCTACTGCTAAAACAGCTTCTGAAAGTGCAAAATTTGAACAAACATCTACTTCTCAAACTATCCCAGAAAAGAAAAATAAAAAAGTAAGACAGTAGAAACTCAAACAGAAAATGAAAATATAACTGTAGAAAAAGAAAATAAACGTACTCAAACTACAATTACTAAAGAAGAAATAATTCAGCTTGCCAAATCACAACCTCCATTTAACATCCAAGCTGAAATTGAAAAATTGAAAAATTCCAATTCCTCTAACAAAATTGGTAAAACATGATTTGCACAAAACAACTATCATTGAAACCTTAAACATGAATGATGGATAAGACTCAGTAAACTTGAGTGATGATCAACCAGAGTTGATTTTTCGTCCTGATGTTAATGGAAAACACCAAGATGGAGCAGTTCCACCATTTTACATTAGCTTAATTGTTCATGATCAAATATTACACATTGCAATGTTAGATTCAGGGGCTTCACACAATTTAATGCCAAAAGAAACAATGGAAACCCTGAATTTAGATATCACTAGGCCTTACAAAGATCTCTTTTCATTTGATTCTAGCAAAGTCAAATGTTAAGGTTTAATTAAATATTTATGTGTCACATTAGTTCAATATCCTGGTAAAATCATACTCATGGACATTGTAGTAGCTGACATCCCTCCCAAGTATGGAATGCTCTTATCTCGCTCATGGGGAGCAAAATTATAGGTATATCTACAATTAGATATGTTAGATGAAATAAGGTTAGAATTAAATAGTTTCCTGCTTTAAAAGAAAAATGGATTTAGGGTTGCAAGCTTAAATTCACCCATGCAAATAATGAAAAAATGATAGAATAAATGATGGGTAGGTAGAAAGAAGTTGCACAAGGCATGTAATAAACATCATCTCAAAAATTACAAATTTCCCCTCCCTCAAAATATTCCAGTATTAAAAACCTTCAGTTAAAAAGGCTCGGAGCATTTCTCTGACTTTTGTTGGGACCGTATCTAAGGCTTAATGGCTGATTGGTAATAAGTATTGGATTCCCTTCATAAAGACTCATTAACTCAACATTATCACCCTTTTCCTAAGATAAAATCCCTTTCCCTAATGTAAAACATATTTTTTCTTAGGGAAAGAAAAAAACCCCTTAACTAATCTCATTTCATGCAAAAACCTTCAAAAAACCAAAAAATATGTATTATCCTAAGTATTAAGTTTAAAAAGTTAAGTATGGCACCACCATTATGAAAAATATGCCAAAGCACTTAAAATACACTTTCACTTAGAACATTTATGTATATTTTCACTCATCATATTCATTTTCATATTAACTTTTAATTTATTTTATTAATTCCTTATAAATACCCCCCCCCCTCCCCCGAGTTATATTAATTCATTTATTTTAAATACCCCAAAACCCACTTTATAATATTTAACATATGGTTAATTAATCCACGTGACATATGTTCCGCCCTTCCCCATAGGTTAAAACATATAATATATATTAAACCCACCCTATGGTTGCAATACACCTACATATCCCTCATTTGTCGTGTAAAACCATATTCCACCTATTCCCGTTAATACAATATAGTTTATGTTTAAACTATGTTTAAACATATTATATCAACCCCACCACATATAAATATCCCGAGCCCCATGCCCCATATGCCGAGCAAATCCACCAATGAATCATATTCGTTCGCATCTCCTTAACTCGATCCGACGAACCATATGCAATATCACATTTTCAAAAGCGCGATCGTTAATTGATTTGAGATTTTCAAAATGGGCAGTATTCCCCTCATCTCTCTCCTCCATGTGGCGCAAAACGATTTGATCGCATTCGATTACGAAATACCACAAACCAATCTCCAACCGTGTGATAACCACTGGTGGTATGCAACCCCTGGCGCCAAACCGCCTCCCTTCTAACTTGACTCACATTAACTACAAACACTGTTTAAAACCATATTTTCTATAAAAACTGAAAATACCAATAGTTTAAACCTTTTATGCATTCTCTGCTCGTTTAAACACTTTCCGACTGAAGAAAAGACGCCATAACCTTGTTTTCATGCCCAAAGAACCATAAAAACCATTAAAATTGTTGTTGTGACTGCCTAAAGCTTCCAATCGGCATCCAAGGGCTTCAACAACTTCATAAAGCTCCTCGACGCCTCAGAAACCCTATTTCAAAGTCCAAATACCTGCAAAATAGGTATTCTTCAAAGAAAATACCTATTTCATGTTTGAAAAGAGCTATATCTGTGAATTTGAGCCTTATAAATCTTCTCTGCCCTCATAAATACAATTATTTTCCTTCAAAGAATGTATTTATTGTAGAAACCCTGATAAAACCACAATTTCGAATACTTTAACCTATTTTAATCAAAATTGAAGAATTTTTAGCCTTTTGCAGACCTTAGAGATCCTCTGATTGATTAAAGAACCCTTTGCAAATACTCAGAACCCTTATGTGCTTGAATTAAACTGTTTTAGTCATGTTATATCCAAGAAAAACAGGAAACCCTTGTTAAAACCTTTTCCTGAGTCTGTAAGAAGGTTTGAATATTAATTTTGGAACTAAATTGAAAGTTAAAACCAGAAGAAAACCTAATTTTACCTATTTCTATTCAAGAAACCTCTATCAAAACAAAAATAACTCTGTAAACAGTCTAAGCTTACAGAAGAGCACAAAAGACCTAAAATCAGAGTTTTTAAACATTCAGAAGGTCAAAATTGTCAAGAACAAATCCAGTAATGGCTTCTAAAAGCACCATTGTTATAAATCCACTACAACCTCCTGTTGTAGATGTTGAGCATACACCTTTAGCTGATGTTGATTACAAGATAACTGATCCAGTCATTGAATTCAATCTTCTAGATCTCCACTACTGGAGTCTAGAAAAATCCTTAGATCAGGGAGATGAAGTTCAAATTTGGAAGTCCAGTTTACCCAAATATGTAGTTCCACATACCCATCAGTGTCCAGAAGTCATTAGGCTATGTCAAACCTACTATTCTCCTAACCAAAGAGCTATGGTTGATGCTAAAAAGGAATTATTGTTCACTATTACTGCAGAATCTATAAACCTAATGCTTCAGTTGAAACCAAATCCTAATGCAATCCCATTATCCATAGAAGCTCTTACTAAGCTTTATATGGAGTTAGAATTTCCTAAGAGATTTAAGATCTTCCAAACATTCATGCCTTCATATGTTGAAATCCCAAAGATAAACCCTCCATATTCATATTCCAAGTTTCCTGAAGAATCAAGACATGTTATTTCAATGTTATCCTTTATCCTTGGTTATTTTACTGATGAGCACACTGATGAGTCTATTCTTGGTTTTCTTTCCACTTTTGTTCTTGGTCAACCTCCTTCTGTCATTTATAACTATGTTGAGTACATAGCTGATAGCATCCATGATCAGCTTGTGAAACTTCCCACTGAAGGAGTTTTTCAGATATACATCCTTCTTCTTTCATATGTTCCTTTGCTTCCAAGCAGATAAATTCCCCATAAATCTTCAAAAATTGGATGTAGAAGGTAATCCATTGTCAGTCATTTTATGGACTTCTCTTATAAGAAAAGAATCAACAGAATTCACTTATGTGGATTTCATATATTGTTTTGTTCATCCATTGATAAACATGCTTACAAAAAGTGTTCAGCCAAGGATAAGTAATAAGATAAAGAAAGTGTTACAGCTGTCAGAGCAAAGTAGAACTGGAGATTGGTATCTTTACCAAAATCATACAGAGATTAGAGTCTATGGGTCAAACCTCTTGCACTATAAATTGCCAAAATACTTGTCAATGAGAGTGTTTTCCTTAGAGTACATAAGACAAATCCTAAACTCAAACTTTATAAACTTCTTGGCTGCCAAAAATAAGACTCAATTCAAGTTGAAAAACCAGGTAGGACCTTTCATATGCAATCACAAGGAAGCAGGTACAGAGGCAGCAAATTTGTGGAATATAAATTTGAAGAAATTTTCTTGTGGAATTATGATCCTCATGGAATACTAAGTAAGATGAGGGTAAAATGCAAATCAACCCCTTATATACATGATAAGAGACCTGAGATTGAAAATTTTGCAAACCAAATTGAATGGTTGGACAATACTTTGATGGAAACAGTCAAATAGGGTGATACTAGTCACACTTTGAAGACTGTAAATCAAGAGGACATAACCACAAAAAGAGTCAGAGAAGAAGGCACATATATAGCTGAAACAACAACAAAGACCAGATTCAAGTTCAGATACAATAAGAAACCTAAGCTCAATCCAGTGGACAAGGAAAAAGAAACAATTGATATTTTAGAAGAAGAAGATCCAGAGAAGAACACAGATGTTGCTACATTTATTGAGAATGAACATGAAAATGATAATTCAAACACTCAGGTGATTAAAAAACAACAAAGCATGGAGGCATCCTCATCACAAGAAGAGAATACAGATAGTGATATCAAATAGAAATATAAAGAAATCAAGGCCAAAAATTAAGAGATAAAAAATGAGATTTATTCACAATATTTGAAGCAGACTCAAGGCAATCAAAACAGGCTTCTCTCAGCTTTTGACTATACAAATAAGAAATTGATAATGTCAATACTTCAACCTACAGTCAAAACACCTAAAAAAGTAGTAGATTATAAGAAAGTTGACTTTGAAGTACCAGTAGAAAGCATTCATCCTTTAGATCAAATTGAGTTTCATAAGAAAAGCTCTGAAATGCTTTATTCTACTATGAATACAAAGGAAATGAGTGCATAGAAACTTCTTAACACTATAACCAATTTGAGAGATCATATTAGGACTGAAAAAGCCTCTTCCTATGCTAAAGACACTAGAATCAAGTCTTTAGAAGAACTGGTGATTGAAGTAGGGTATGACCCTGATAATGTAAAAGCTACAGAAGAAATGATAAAGAAGAAAAATGCTAACATAACAGCACTTAGAAATCAATTGAAACTTCCTCCAACAGAACATCCACAGACTAAATAGATTATGAAGAGGTGAAACAGAAAGATGAGATGATGAGTCTCATACTACAAATGACAGCACAGATTAAGGAAATGGAGATAGAAATGGACAATTTTGTTCAAAAGAAATAAGCTGCTAAAACTAAAAGTGTCCCTCCTACATTCATCGCCATGATAACTACAACAGTTCCTTCAAATCTAGCAGAAGACCTGGCACCAAAAGTCCCATTGGCTACAGTTGTGCCAATGACTTCTTCCACTACTTCTGCTACTGAATCATCTACTTCAGCAGTGCAACAAATAGATGAAGCCAACAAGCTCATTAAAGCCATGAAAGAGATGTCTATACAGAGTAAGGAGATCAATAGATTGAAATAACAAATAAAGAACTTGGAAGATGCCAAGAAATTAGCTCAAATAAATGCTAAAACAAAGGAACAGAAAGCCAAAAGGTTAAGTGAGCAGTTGAAGAAGGTTGAAGCAGAGTTAAATTTAAAGGAACCAATGGCTTACATTAAAAATCAGTTGTGGTCTAATATTATTGAGTCAATCAATGAATATTAGCCATCAATTCAAGTCATTTATGAACATAAAGACTTGGTTAAAGCAGCCAAAGAATAATTTGTAAAGACAAAGGGAGAACTAGGTGCTAAGCCTAAAGAAGCCCTAGAGATAATCAACTTTATCAACACCAAAAACAAACAAGAATTGGATGAGATAGGAATAACTAACAGAACTGAAACAATTCTTGAGGTGAGGAAGGTAATTTCAAAGAAAAACTTGATGAAGCAGCTAGAAGAGAAGTGTCAAAACATGGACATAGCCATAGCTAGATTCATGGTTAAGTTTGACACATTGAGGCAAAAAGGTTCACCAAACATTCTTGTTCTAAATGATAAACTAATGAGGCAAGAAGATTACAACAAGAAAATCAGAGATTTTGCCAAAGAACAATTAAACAAGCCAGATTGGCAAGGAGTACCTACAGGAAAAGTGTTGCACAAAACTGTGGAAGATTTGTTTATTTACAGCATAACATAAAATATCTCTTTGTGGTCAAACCAACCTTTGTTAGATACACAGAGGAAGATGAAAATTTTAGAAATATTACCAAGATTAAACTGCCTAATGAAGAGTTTTGGAAAAATCTTATTGATTTACTGTAAAATACAGTTTTACAGTGAAAGAGGATGAAAAACAGAGTTGTTGTTTTTACATCATAAAAAAAAACAGAGTTGTTGTTTTTACATCGTAAAAAAAACAGAGTTGTTGTTTTTACATCGTAAAAGCTGCAGAAGAAATGATAAAGAAGAAAAATGCTGACATAGCAGCACTTAGAAAGAAACTGAAACTTCCTCCAACAGAACATCCACAGACTAAAGAGATTCTGCAAGAGGCAAAACAGAAAGATGAGATGATGAGTCTCATACTGCAAATGACAGCACATATTAAGGAAATGGAGATAGAAATGGACAAGCTTGTTCAAGAGAAAGTAGTTGCTAAAACTCAAAGTGTCCCTCCTATAGTAATCCCCATGGTAACTACAACAGTTCCTTCAACTTTAGCTGAAGAGTTGGCACCAAAAGTCCCATTGGCTACAGTTGTGCCAGTGACTTCTTCCACTACTTCTGCTACTGAATCATCTACTTCAGCAGTGCAACAAACAGATGAAGCCAGCAAGCTCATTAAATCCATGGAAGAGATGTCTATACAGAGTAATGCGATCAATAGGTTGAAAGAACAAATCAAGAACTTGGAAGATGCCAAGAAATTAGCTCAAATAAATGCTAAAACAGAGGAACAGAAATCCAAAAGGTTAAGTGAGAAGTTGAAGAAGGTTGAAGCAGAGTTAACTTTAAAGGAACCAATGGCTTACATAAAATATCAGTTGTGGTCCAATATTATTGATTCAGTCAATGACACTTGGCCATCAATTCAAGTCATTTATGAACATAAGGACTTGGTTAAAGCAGCCAAAGAATAAATTGTAAAGACAAAGGAAGAACTAGGTGCTAAGCCTAAAGAAGCCCTAGAGATAATCAAGTTTCTCAACACCAAAAACAAACAAGAATTGGATGAGATAGGGATAACTGACAGAACTTAAACAATTCTTGAGGTGAGGAAGGTAATTTCAAAGAAAAACTTGATGAAATGGCTAGAAGAGAAGTGTCAAAACATGGACATAGCCATAGCTAGATTCATGGTTAAGTTTGACACATTGAAGCAAAAAGGTTTACCAAACAGTCTTGTTCTAAATGATAAACTAATGAGGCAAGAATATTACAACAAGAAAATAAAAGATTTTCCTAAAGAACAAGTAAACAAGCCAGATTGGCAAGGAGTACCTATAGGAAAAGTGTTGCACAAAATTGTGGAAGATTTGTTTTATTTACAGCATGAGATAATACATCTCTTTGTGGTCAAACCAACCTTTGTTAGATACATAGAGGAAGATGAAAATTTTAGAAATCTTACCAAGATTAAACCGCCTAATGAAGAGTTTTGGCAAAAGCTTACTGATTTACTGTAAAAGACAGTTTTACAGTGAATAAAGATGGAAAACAGAGTTGTTTTTACAGCAGTCAAAATAGCAAGGTTAAAGAGTATCAGTGATTAAAGTGTATCAGTTAAAGAGTATCAGATGAGAGATAAGACTTCAAAACAAATTGAAGATATTTTTTCCAGCGTTGGAGACAACATAAAAACCAGCTGCACCCAAATCCAAACAACATTTCTATTTAATTTGAATAAGTATGACAACTTGCAAGTTGTTAAGCAGTTGTCACTATCTTTTTGTAATAGATATTTTATTTTCCTTAGAAAATTCCTATGATTTTTCTAGGATATTTTGTAAAACTTTTTGTATAAATACTTCTCTTTGAAGTATTATTTTGGAATAAATTGTTGAAGATTTCCATAGTCAATATTTCTGTACCTGAAGGGCTTTTGTACCAAGTTTCAAGTCAGCAGGCTAGATCAAATCAATAAAGCATCATGTTTCAGGATTCATGTGTTCTGCCACTTAAGTGAAGTACTTTCTACTGTTATTTGTTAAATCTTCTTATGTTTTCCATTCATACATACATGTGTTCTAAATTTTAATGTGAAATCAGGAAGTGATATATCAGAATTTGTTAAAAGCACTCTGTTATTTACTCGTTTTCATTTTGATGTTTTCTATTGATTTCCAGAGTAGGGAACCCTTAATTGCTCCCTCTTTCAAATGAACTCTGTCATTTTCACTCCTTATCCGGATGAAACAATCCTTGATTGCTCTTTATCCCGATTAAACCACTTCACCGATCAGCTTCAAAGATCTTGAGTGACTCTGCTATCTTTCCCTGAAAATATTTGTCTTTAGACCTTGATCCTGACCTATCTGCTTGACACATTGACTCCATTTTCTCAATGGAAAAACAGATTTATCACTATCCATCTCATTAAGTGATTTTTCCCACCAAACCAAACCAAATATCAAAACCAAATTGTCTCATATAACTAGCCTAAGATCATACATTAAAACAAAGTTAAATCTTATAGAGAGAGCCCTCTCTAAGCTGTAGGAAGGGTAGATCCTAAAGCTTGAAAGTAGGTCTATGGTTACCTATGATATTATTTAAACTATAAATCAAAATCTCACAACTTAATAATTATTTGAACTGCAATAACTTCAATTAGATTCAGGTGAATCATTTGACTACAAACAAGGTTATGAATTTGCAATCAATGAAGTACATAATCAATATAACCTTAGAAGTAAGAAAAACACAGAGCCTTCTACTAAGAAATCTGCACAAACACAAACTAAGAAAACAGTAGAAGCTCCCACTACTAAAGTTCTGCAAATTCTCCCTAGGGAAAACAAGCAAAACTCTAATTCATCCCAGAAAGTTTCCAACCCCAAAATTTCACCCAGCCCCAAGATTGTTGATATAACAGATGAGGTTGTCCAAACATCAATAGATTCATAAAAATATGTTGATGTTAAAACAACTAATTCTGCTAAAACAACAATTTTAGATTCCAAAACACCCACTGTTGATCCAAAATCAGCTGATCCAAAAGCTGCTACTGCTAAAGCAGCTTATGAAAGTGAAAAATATTCAAAAACATCTACTTCTCAAATTGTCCTAGAAAAGAAAACTAAAAACAGTAAGATAGTAGAAAATCAAACAAAAAATGAAAAGATAACTGTAGAAAAAGAAAATAAACCTACTCAAACTACAATTACTAAAGAATAAATAATTCGACTTGCCAAACCACAACCTCCATTTAACTTCCAAGCTAAAATTGCAAAATTAAAAATACCAATTCCTCTAACAGAATTGGTAAAACATGATTTGCACAAAACAACTATCACTGAAACCTTAAACATGAATGATGGAGAAGACTGAGTAAACTTGAGTGATGATCAACCAGAGTTGATTTTTGGTCCTGATGTTAATGGAAAACACCAAGATGGAGCAGTTCCACTGTTTTACATTAGCTTAACTGTTCATGATCAAATATTACACATTGCAATGTTAGATTCAGGGGCTTCACACAATTTAATGCCAAAAGCAATCATGGAAACCCTCAATTTAGATATCACTAGGCCTTACAAAGATCTCTTTTCATTTGATTTTTGCAAGGTCAATTGTTTAGGTTTAATTAAAGATTTGTGTGTCACATTAGTTCAATACCCTGGTAAAAGCATACTCATGGACACTGTAGTAGCTGACATCCCTCCTAAGTATGGAATGCTATTATCTCGCTCATGGGGAGAAAAATTACAGGGATCTCTACAATTAGATATGTCATATGCAAAAATCTCTGTTTTTGGCCAACCAAAGAAACTCTATAGAGAAACATTGATGAAATACATGGTGAGTAGTGTAGAAAGACCAAGCAATTACCCAATTTACACTACACCTACTGACATGGATTCATTCATCTTATGCAACTCTAAAACTGATATTGAAATCAAAATTGAACCAAAAGATAAAAATAAAGTGCCAGACGGTGAAAACATCTTTCATGAATCATTATGGAACCTATATTTTGATGGATCGATCAATAAACTAGGAGCAGGAGCAGGAGTTTGGATAACTAATATGGAAAAAAATCATGTAGAAGGCCATGCTTTCAGACTGAATTTTAAATGTACCAATAACATGGCTAAATATGAAGCTCTCATTTTAGGACTGCGGATTATCAGAAACTTGGGAGGTAAAATAATATCAATTATGGGAGACTCAGAGTTAAATGTAAAACAGATAAATGGAGAATATTCTGTTTATAATCCAAGATTAAGCCAATATAGATAAATTGTGTTAGATTTGATCAAAAAACTGTTAGAATGTAATTTTTCTGCAATACCAAGAAAACAGAACATACAGGCTCACTCCCTAGTAACTTTTGCTAGTACCTGTAATCTGTCATTTCAGCCAAATCATAGGTATACTACAAAAGTCAAACACAGAAAAATAATTCCAGATAACCTTAAATATTGGAAAATTTTCTCACAAGATCAACAGATTTACCATTTTATGAACAATGAAGATGAATTTGAGAATTGTAAAATAGACACAGACTGTACAGTAGATCAGAATTTAGATAGTGAAATTGATTTGAAAAACATAGATGTAAATAACGTAAAGCTTGCTAAACCTACTAAATGTAGCCAAGTTGACATAGATAATTTAGAAAGAGTAGAGATTGATGAATTAGTTGATGATGAATCTGATATTTTAAACCTTAAAGACATTTTTTTACCAAAAGGCTTACTGCTTTAGAAGATTTATTTTACTCAAATGATGTTGCAAGAAAACCAAAAATGGAGCCACTTAGATTTGATATGGAGGAATGTAACATAGGTACAGAGTTAAAACCTAAGATGATTAAACTTTCCAAAGCTTTACCTCGCAAGAAAAAGAAAAATACATAGCTCTTTTTAAGGAATTTCAAGATGTTTTTGCCTAGAGTTATGAGGACTTAAAATCCTATGACACCAGCATAATACAGCATAAAATCCCTATAAAAGAAGACCAAAAACCTTTTAAACTAAAGTTAAGAAGGATCAATCCTATTTTGATGCCTTTAAATTAAAAAGAGGTAAAACTAATGGATGAGGCCCAAATAATTGCACCAATCAGATATTCTGATTGGGTTTCTAATCTAGTTCCCACTAGCAGAAAGACAGGAGAAATATAATTACCCTTGACCAAAGATGGATCACATTTTATAGAGGGTAGTTGGTTCTTCTAGGATTTCACTTTTAGATGGATTTTCAGGGTATAACCAAATTTTAGTCCAACCAGAGGACCAAGCCAAAACTGCTTTTACTACTCCATGGGGCACTTTTATGTATGTAAAAATGCCTTTTGGGTTAATGAATGCAGGAGCCACTTTTCAAAGAGCTATGGATATAGCCTTTGCAAAATAAATTCATGAATTCTTAGTGATTTATTTAGATGACATTACTGTATTTTCAAAGACTGATTATGAACATTTGGATCATCTCAGGCAAGTCTTTCTTAAATGCAGGAAATTTGGCATCTCTTTAAACCCTAAGAAAACTTTATTTGGATTAGAAGAAGGTAAGTTACTTGGACACATTATATCTAAAGAGGGAATTAGAATAGACCCTGCCAGAATAGAGGCCATTCTTAACATTAGCCCTCCTAGGAACATTAAAGAGTTACAAGCTGTTCTAGGTAAAATTAGTTTCCTTAGAAGGTTCATCTCAAATTTCGCTGAAAAAATCATAGAACTCAACAATATGCTGAAAAAAGATTCAGTTCTTAAATGGAGTATTGAGGCCAAGCTATCATTTGAATCTATTAAACAAGCCTTAACTAAAACACCAATCCTTATAAGTCCTGACTTTAAGAAGGATTTTATTATTTTCTCTTTTGCTTCAAAACACACTATTGCTGCAGTTTTACTTCAGAAAAATGACCAGGGCTATGAACATCCTATAGCTTTCTTTAGAAAAACACTCAAAGATGCCACTTTAAAGTACAATATAATGGAAAAATAGGCCCTAGCTTTAGTAAAGGCCATCAAAGACTTTAGAGTGTACATTATTTATTTTCACATCATTGCCTATGTTCCAAAAGCAGTTGTAAAGGACATTATAACTCAGAATGGGCCTAATGGTAAAAGAGGCAAGTGGATTTCCACAATTTTGGAATATGACATAGAAATAAAACCCATTAAACTCATAAAAGGTCAAGGTTTAGCCAAACTCATGGCTGAATCAAATTGTCATGCTTTAGACATTAATTTTATTTCCCAAGTAGATGATCACGAAGAGATGGCGACTCCAGAGATCAGTGAAGCCTTTTCAAACTCACCATGGTATGTAGATATTATATTTTTATTACTTAATTTACAAGCTCCTCTTAGATCATCAAGAACAAAAGCTAGATTTTTAAAATTGAAGGCAGCAAGATTTTGTATCATAGACAATGTACTATTTTGGAAAGATCATGGTAGAATTTTATTGAATTGTTTGCTTATAGAAGAAGCTGACAAATTTTTAGAAGAATTTCATGCAGGTGACTATGGAGGACATATCTACTGGAAAACTACTATAGACAAAATCCTGAGAGCTGGTTTTTACTAGTCTACTTTGTTTACAGATGTAAAAAATTATGTGACCTCCTGTCACAAGTGTCAAATATTTGAAGGGAAGAAAAAGTTTTTACACCTACCCTTAAAACACATCTCAACAGAAATGCCTTTTCAACAATGGGGTCTTGACTTCATTGGTGAAATTCAACCTCCATCCTCAGCCCAACATAAGTGGATTCTGACAGCCATTAATTATTTTACTAAGTGGATAGAAGCCATACCTTCCAGGCAAGCCACTCACACTGTCATTATATCCTTTTTAGAAAGCAAGATACTTTCAAGATTTGGATGCCCTCAAAATATTATCATTGACAATGCAGTTGCATTTAAATCTAAAAAAATGATTGACTTTTTCCATAAGTACCACATTACCCTTGGCCATTCTACTGCATATTACCCTCAAGGTAATGGCCTTGCTGAATCTTCCAATAAGAGCCTTGTGAACATTATCAAGAAATTACTAGAAGATAACAAGAAAACTTGGAACAAGATGTTAGTTTATGCATTATTGGCAGATAGATTTACCACCAAAAAATCTATTGTACATCCCCTTACCGGCTTGTTTATGGAATGGATGTTATCTTTCCATCTTCCTTAGGAGTACAAGTAATGAAGATAATCCAAGAATTACAAGTTGAGACCAATGACATTCAAAAAAGTATTAACCAAACTATTCACTTGCAACAAACAAGAGAAGAGGTTTACCTTAAGTCTCAAGTTATCCAAGATAAGATTAATAAATTTTTTGACAAAAAGAGTAAAGAAGATGATTTCTACGTCGGTGACAAAGTGCTAAAATGGGATTCAATGAGAGAAGAAAAAGGTAAACATGGGAAGTTTGATTTCCTATGGAAAGGACCTTATATTATTTATGGATACATAGGTAACAATGCTTTATTTTTGAAAGAAATGGATGGATCAGATCTACTAGGTGGACCTGTCAATGGTAGAATGTTGAAGCATTACTACTCTTCAAAAATAACCAATAGTTAATTTTGTTTACTTTATCCATGGTACATAACATTGCATATTTTAGATTGGATTGGATGTTTTCCTAACAAAGTTGAAGCCCATAGAGAAGGCCCTAAGCTTTGAAAGGTAAAATATCATAAGTATGAATAATTGCAGAGATAAAAAACATTTACAAGGTCAGTACAATCAGAATTCAAAGGCTACTAGTCTCAAGGTTCTTAACATTTCACCAGGAAATGCCATCCCCATGTGGAGCCACTCTTAGGCTCATATAATAATAGGGTTCATGATTTTTTAATTGACTTTTCCTAGTCTTGTAAATATGTACATACCTTGCTTTCTGCAAGTTGTTTTCCCATATTTTGAAAATAATAAAAAATGAAAAGAGGGTAAAAGTCCTAAAAGAAAGATCAAAGGACTTGAAAAGAAAAAGATCAAAAATAATAAAAAATAGACCCCAAACAAAAAAGAGATAAGAATAAGACATGAAAGTGATGCAAGTCAAAATGCCACTACTATTTACTTTTACTGTAAAAATAATGATTATGTGCAGCTTGTCCAAAATGCCATAATCCATGATGAGTTAAATAATTTAATCTTAACTTTTTCATGTTTTAAATTTCATGTTTATAGATAGAGAATAAATATCTGTCAAACAGTTTAAACTTGACAAATAAGTAGATAGTTAGAGAATAAATGAGGAGCTCAACAGTTTAATCTGAGCCCTCGGATGAAATAAGGTTAGAATTAGATAGTTTCCTGCTTTAAAATAAAAATGGATTCAGGGTTGCAAGCTTAAATGCACCCATGCAAATAATGAAAAAATGATATAATAAATGATGGGTAGGTAGAAATAAGTTGCACAAGGCATGTAATAAACATCATCTGGAAAATTACTAATTTACCCTCCCTCAAAATATTCCAGTATTAAAAACCTTCAGTTAAAAAGGCTCAGAGCATTTCTCTGACTTTTGTTGGGACCAAACCGAAGGCTTGATGACTGATTGGTAATAAGTATTGGATTCCCTTCATAAAGACCCATTTCCTCAACATTTTCACCCTTTTCCTAAGATAAAATCCCTTTCCCTAATGTAAAACATAATTTTTCTTAGGGAAAGTAAAAACCCCCTTAACTAATCTCATTTCATGCAAAAACATTCAAAAAACCAAAAAATATGTATTATCCTAAGTATTAAGTGTAAAAAGTTAAGTATGGCACCACCATTATGAAAAATATGCCAAAGCACTTAAAATACACTTTTACTTAGTACATTTATGTATATTTTCACTCATCACATTCATTTTCATCTTAAATTTTAATTTGTTTTATTAATTCCTTATAAATACCCCCCCCCCCCCCAAGTTATATTAATTCATTTATTTTAAATACCCCAAAATCCACTTTATAATATTTAACTCATGGTTAATTAATCCACGTGACATATGTTCCGCCCTTCCTAATAGGTTAAAACATATAATATATATTAAACCAGCCCTATGGTTGCAATACACCTGCATATCCCTCATTTGTCGTGTAAAACCATATTCCACCTATTCCCGTTAATACACTATAGTTTATGTTTAAACCATGTTTAAACATATTATATTAACCCCGCCACATATAAATATCCTGGGCCGCACACCCCATATGCCGAGAAAATCCACCAATGAATCACAACCGATCACATCTCCTTAACCTGATCAGACGAACCATATGCAATATCGCATTTTCAAAAGCGCAACTGTTAATCGATTTGAGATTTGCAAAATGGGCAGTATTCCCCTCATCTCTCTCCTCCACGTGGCACAAAATGATTTGATCACATTTGATTACGAAATACCACAAACCACTCTCCAACCGTGCGATAACCACTGGTGGCATTCAACCCCCGACTCCAAATCGCTTCCCTTCTGACTTGACTCACATTAACTGCAAACACTATTTAAATCAATATTTTCTATAAAAACTGCAAATACCAACAATTTAAACCTTTTATGCATTCTATGCTCATTTAAACCCTTTCCGACTGAAGAAATGATGCCATAGCCCTGTTTTCATGCCCGAAGAACTAGAAAAACCTTTAAAATCATTGTTGTGACCGCCTAAAGCTTCCAAATGACCTCCAAGGACTTCAACAGCTTCAGAAAGCTCCCTGACGCCTCAGAAACCCTATTTCAAAGTCCAAATACCTGCAAAGAAGGTATTTTTCAAAGAAAATACCTATTTCACGTTTGAAAACAGCTACATTTGTGAATTTGATACTTATAAAGCTTGTCTACCCTCATAAATACACTTATTTGCCTTCAAAGAATGTATTTATTGTAGAAACCCCGATAAAACCACAGTTTCGAATACTTTAACCTGTTTTAATAAAAATTGAAGAAGTTTTAGCCTTTTGAAGACCTTGGAGATCCTTTGATTGATTAAAGATCCCTTTGCAAATACTCAGAACACTTCTGTGCTTGAATTAAAATGTTTTAGTCTTGTTATATCCAAGAAAAACAGGAAACCCTTGTTAAACCTTTTCCTGAGTCTGTAAGAAGGTTTGAAGATTAATTTTGGAACTAAATTGAAAGTTAAAACCAGAAGAAAACCTAATTTTACCTATTGTTGTTCAAGAAACCTCTATCAAACCAAAAATACCTTATGTAAACAGTCTAAGCTTACAGAAGAGTACAAAAGACCTAAAAACAGCGTTTTTGAACTTTCAGAAGGTCAAAATTGTCAAGAAAAAATCCAGTAATGGCTTCTAAAAGCACCATTGTTATAAATCCACTACAACCTCCTGTTGTAGATGTTGAACATACACCTTTAGCTGATGTTGATTACAAGATAACTGATCTAGTCATTGAATTCAATCTTCTAGATCTCCATTGCTGGAGTCTAGAAAAATCCTTGGATCAGGGAGATGAAGTTCAGATTTGGGATTCCAATTTACCCAAATATGTAGTTCCACACACCCATCAGTGTCCAGAAGTCATTAGGTTGTGTCAAACCTACTATTCTCTTGACCAAAGAGCTATGGTTGATGCTAAAAAAGAATTATTGTTCACTATTACTACAGAATCTATAAACCTAATGCTTCAATTGAAACCAGATCCTAATGCAATACCATTATCCATAGAAGCTCTTACTAAGCTTTATATTGAGTTATACTTTCCTAATAGATTTAATATCTTCCAAACATTCATGCCTTCATATGTTGAAATCCCAAAGATAAACCCTCCATATTCATCTTCCAAGTTTCCTGAAGGATCAAGACATGTTATTTCAATGTTATCCTTTATCCATGGTTATTTTACTGATGATCACACTGATGAGTCTATTCTTGGTTTTATTTCCACATTTGTGCTTTGGCAACCTCCTTCTGTCATTTATAACTATGTTGAGTACATAGTTGATAGTATCCATGATCAACTTGTGAAATTTCCCACTGAAGGAGTTTTCAGATATACATCCTTCTTCTTTAATATGTTACTTTACTTCCAAGCAGATAAATTCCCCATAAATCTTCAGAAATTGGATGTAGAAGGTAATCCATTGTCAATCATTTTCTGGACTTCTCTTATCATAAAAGAATCAACAGAATTCACTTATGTGGATTTCATAGATTGTTTTGTTCATCCATTGATAAACATGCTTACAAATAGTGTACAACCAAGGATAAATAATGAGATAAATAAAGTTTTACAACTATCAAAGCAAAGCAGAACTAGAGATTGGTACCTTTACCAAAATCATATAGAGATTAGATTCTATGGGTCAAACCTCTTGCCCTATAAATTTCCAAAATACTTGTCAATGAGAGTGTTTTCCTTAGAGTACATAAGAAAAATCTTGAACTCAGACTCTATAAAATTCTTGGCTGCCAAAAAGAAGACTCAATTCAAGTTGAAAAACCAAGTAGGACCTTTCATATGCAATCACAGGGAAGCAAGTACAAAAGCAGTAAAACAGTTGTTGGAATATAAATTTGAAGAAATTTTCTTGTGGAATTATGATCCTCATGGAATACTAAGTAAGATGAGGGTAAAATTAAATTTAACCCCTTATATACATGATAAGAGACCTGAGATTGAAAAGTTTTCAAACCAAATTGAATGGTTGGACAATACTTTGATGGAAAAAGTCAAACAGGGTGATACTAGTCACACTTTGAAGACTATAAATCAAGAGGACAGAACCACAAAAAGAGCCAGAGAAGAAGACACATATATAGCTGAAACAACAAAAAAGACCAGATTCAAGTTCAGATATAATAAGAAACCTAAGCTCAATCCATTGGACAAGGAAAAAGAAACAATTGAGATTTTAGAAGAATAAGATCCAGATAAGAACACAGATGTTGCTACAGTTATTGAGAATGAACAGGAAAATGATAATTCAAACACTCAGGTGACTGAAAAATAGCAAAGCATGGAGGCATCCTCATCACAGCAAGCAGAGAATACAGACAGTGATATCAAAAAGAAATATAAAGAAATCAAGGCCAAAAATGAAGAGTTAAAAAATGAGATTTATTCACAATATTTGAGGCAAACTCCAGGGAATCAAAACAGGCTTCTCTCAGCTTTTGACTATACAAATAAGAAATTGATAATGTCAATACTTCAACCTACAGTCAAAATACCTAAAAAAGCAGCAGATTATAAAAAAGTTGACTTTGAAGTACCAGTAGAAAGCATTCATCCTTTAGATCAAATTGAGTTTCAAAAGCAAAGCTATGAAATGATTTATTCTACTATCACTACAAAGGAAATGAGTGCACAGAAACTTGTTAACACTATAACCAATTTGAGAGATCGGATTAGGACTGAAAAATCCTCTTCCTATGCTAAAGACACTAGAATCAAGTCTTTAGAAGAACTGGTGAATGAAGTAGGATATGACCCTGACAATGTAAAAGCTGCAGAAGAAATGATAAAGAAGAAAAATGCTGACATAGCAGCACTTAGAAAGCAACTGAAAATTCCTCCAACAGAACATCCACAGACTAAAGAGGTTCTGCAAGAGGAAAAACAAAAAGATGAGATGATGAGTCTCATACTACAAATGACAACACAGATTAAGGAAATGGAGATAGAAATGGACAAGCTTTTCCACGAGAAAGAAGCTGCTAAAACTCAAAGTGTCCCTCATATAGTCATCCCCATGGTAACTACAGCAGTTCCTTCAACTTTAGCAGAATATTTGGCACCAAAAGTCCCATTGGCTACAACTGTGCCAATGAATTCTTCCACTACTTCTGCTACTGAATCATCTACTTCAGCAGTGCAACAAACAGATGAAGCCAACAAGCTCATTGAATCCATGGAAGAGATGTCTATATAGAGTAATGAGATCAATAGGTTGAAATAACAAATCAAGAACTTGGAAGATGCCAAGAAATTAGCTCAAATAAATGCTAAAACAGAGGAACAGAAAACCAAAAGTTTAAGTGAGTAGTTGAAGAAGGTTGAAGCAGAGTTAACTTTAAAGGAACCAATGAATTACATAAAAAATCAGTTGTGGTCCAATATTATTGAGTCAATCAATGACACTTGGCCATTAATTCAAGTCATTTATGAACAAAAGGACTTCAAGGTTAAAGCAGCCAAAGAAGAAATTGTAAATACAAAGAAAGAACTAGGTGCTAAGTCTGAAGAATCCCTAGAGATAATCAAGTTTCTCAACACCAAAAACAAACAAGAATTGGATGAGATAGGGATAACTGACAGAACTGAAACAATTCTTGAGGTGAAGAAGGTAATTTCAAAGAAAAACTTGATGAAGCAACTAGAAGAGAAGTGTCAAAACATGGACATAACCATAGCTTGATTCATGGTTAACTTTGACACATTGAGGCAAAAAGGTTTACCAAACAGTCTTGTTCTAAATGATAAACTAATGAGGCAAGAATATTACAACAAGAAAATCAGAGATTTTGCCAAAGAACAAGTAAACAAGCCAGATTGGCAAGGAGTACCTACAAGAAAAGTGTTGCACAAGATTGTGGAAGATTTTTTTTATTTACAGCATGAGATAATAAATCTCTTTGTGGTCAAACCAACCTTTGTTAGATACACAGAGGAAGATGAAAATTTCAGAAATCTTACCAATATTAAACTGTCTGATGAAGATTTTTGGCAAAAGCTTACTAATTTACTGTAAAAGATAGTTTTACAGTGAATAAGGATGAAAAACATAGTTGTTGTTTTTACACAATAAAAACATATTTTTACAATAGTCAAGCAGTCAAAACAGCAAGGTTAAAGAGTATCAGTTATTAAAGTGTATCAGTTAAAGAGTATCATATGAGAGATAAGACTTCAAAACAGATTGAAGATATTTTTGCCAGCGTTGAAGACAACACAACAGCTAGTTGCACCCAAATCCAAACAACATTTCTATTTAATTTGAATAAGTAGGACAGCTTGCGAGTTGTTAAGCAGCTGTCACTATCCTTTTGTAATAGATATTTTATTTTCCTTAGAAAATTCCTATGATTTTTCTAGGATATTTTGTAAAAAAAATTGTATAATTACTTCACTCTTTGAAGCATTATTGTGGAATAAATTGCTGAAGATTTCCATAGTCAATATTTATGTACCTGAAGGGCTTTTGTACCAAGTTTCAAGTCAGCGGGTTGGATCAAATCAATAAAGCATCATGTTTCAGGATTCATGTGTTGAGCCACTTAAGTGAAGTACTTTCTACTGTTATTTGTTAAATCTTCTTATGTTTTCCATTCATACATACATGTGTTCTAAATTTTAATGTGAAATCAGGAAGCGATATATCAGAATTTGTTAAAAGCACTCTGTTATTTACTGGTTTTCATTTTGATGTTTTCTGCTAATTTCCAGAGTAGGGAACCCTTAATTTCTCCCTCTTTCGAATGACCTCTGCCCTTTTCACTCCTTATCCGGATGAAATAATCCTTGATTTCTCTTTATCCCGATTAAACCACTTCACCAATCAGCTTCAAAGATCTTGAGTGTGTTGATCAGCGGTTGTCATTGATGTCAACCCAAGCAGCACCAGGGGCTAACCCAATATTGCATGGAAATTTTGACCTACCAATTTAATATATTCTAGGTCAATAATTCTTTTGATGGTTTCTACTTGTCGATATGTTTCCATTGATATATGGCACGCCATGTAATTCTTCACGGTTTGGGAGATATTCATGTTTGAAGTTTGTACCCCTAGTTAGTGGGATAAAACCCCATGGGGTTGGGGCATGGGGATAAAATCCCTCCCACGTTCACTTGTTGAAGCCCCTCTCAACCTAAGCATTTATATAAATTGTGATCCTAATTTCCTCCTTATGGAAGGGATTTCGCCATCTGAAACAAGTCATCGTAGAATTTTCGCTCTAAATTTTTTTCTATGAAGGTTAAGAAACTGAAATTTTTATGAGGTGAAGCCAAAATCCTGAGGAAGTTTCTGTAAAAATTTCAGATCAAGGTGCACAATATTTTTGGAGATATGATCTGTGGAAGTAATGGTTTTTGCAGGCTCCTGAAATTCATCTCAAAAAAGTGACCCTGGTAAATTCGTCATAACTCTCTCTCTGAGTATAGGAGAATTCCGTAAAAAGTGGAAGATATTTCACAGTCTATAATTTGCGCTCTATCAATTTCAGAGCCAAATTAAGAAACAGTGACACGTGGCACACCGTACAAGTGTGCTCTGCTGAAACAGTCCATAATTAGGGCATTGTGAGAGATTGGGTATAAATCTCTCTTGAAGAATCCAAATTGGGTCAGACCTATAGCATTGGAAATATGACTCAGAGGACTACGATAGGACCGAAAATGAGATATTTAGGATTTGAAATAACAGATATACACCAGATTCAATATCAAGCTCCTAGAAGGCAAGAAAAAGCTAGATCATGTGTTGTCAAGGGTTACAAAGGACCAGACTTTCTATGGAAGAAAAGCAAAGAAAGGTGCAGCAGAGGGTAGCATGACAAGAGCAGCAACCAAGGTGCATAACAGCAGCAATAAGTTCATCATATGAAGTCTTCAAGTGGGCAGCACTGCATACAATCATTGTAAAGGTATCATTGTACTTAGTCATTAGAAATACATTATTGTACAAAAGTCTCTAGTATCTATCTGGCTTTTTACTTTAGAAGAAGCAGTTGTTGTTGGGAGGTCTAGGATCATCATTAGGTGGTTGTGCCAAATTTGGGGTTATGGTCTAGTGTATCTTATTCTTCTACATCATTATATATCATTGTAAAGTGGACCATTTTCCCTGGTACAGGATTCCATTCTTCTTTTATTCTTATAAAGGGTGCTAGGGTGGTGCTAGGGTTAGTTGTAGCTCATTGGGTATTGGGGCATCTGTTCAGTTGACTACTAAAGAATCTCGAGCATTGGAGCGTCCATCCAGTGGGAGCTGGAGAAGAATGATTTTCTAGATTCTAGGAATTTGGAGCTTTATTTTCAATTGGAGTTGAATATTAAAGAATTATTAGAAAAGCATTAGGTGGTTTTGTCCCAGAGTGGGTTTCCACTTTAAAAACTGTGTGCATTTGTGCTCCCCTTGTTTGCTGCTATCATTGTACAAACGCTGATAATAATTGAAGATTAAATAATGCTCTAATTGAAAGGAATACTAATTCAACCCCCCCCCCCTCTCCCCACCTCTCAAGATTTCCAACAAATTGGTATCAGAGCTTGGTTCCTTCAATAGCAGTTTAACAGCTGGAAGGAGGTCATGGAGCATACCAAGAATGGTGTACCTCTATTCAATGAAAACAATTATGCACTCTGGAAAGGAAGAATTGAGGTCTATCTCTTGGCGCAAGGTTACGAAGTATGGGACACTATTCAAAATGGATTTACATCAACCACGGATGAGCAAGGTAAGAATAATTTGGTAAATGATGCAAAAGAAAAGAATATTATTATCAGTGGACTTATTGAATCACATCATATATGTTATTGTAAACCACAAAATGTATGGGACAAGCTTGAGAATATATATGCAGGTGACTCAAATGTCAAAGAAGCAAAGCTTCAAATCTATAGAGAAATATTTAAGCTACTCAGAATGAAAGAAGATTGTAACATTGTTGCATACTTCGAATATGTTGATGAAATAACCAATACTCTGGAAGGATTGGGAGAGCCAGTTGACGAGAAGACTATTATACAGAAGATTCTTAGAACATTACCAGGGAGATTCAACCCAAAGGTATCGGTCTTAGAATAAAGTGCAAATCTGGAAAAACTCAGCAAGGAAGAATTACATGGAGTTCTCATTACATATGAAATGAGACTTGATGAAGAAAAGGGTACTTCAAATCTAGAAACTGCATTCATTGCATCTAAGCAAACTAATAAGGATAAACAACCTTCAATTGAAATGACATTCACCTGCAAGTGTGAAGAAAAGGGAGATGATGGAGAAGGTCTTTCAGATGAAGAATCTACTTACTTTATGAGAAAACTAAAACCTGGCAAGGGAAAATTCAAAGGTAAACTTGCATTGATATGTTTCGATTGTGGTGAGGTTGGGCATTTTGTAGCAAAATTTCCGAACAAAAGTGATGGCAACTCAAAAGGAAAGAAAGGCTTTAAGAAATTCAACAAGCAAGGAAAAAAGAAAGGATCCAAAAGGAACTTTCTCTCTAAAGAAGATAGCTTATCATCCGATGAAGAAAGTGACAGCAAAAAAGAAGCCAATGAGAAAGTATTGTTTATGGCCAAGCACAATAAACAAGAAGTATCAAACAATGAAGAAGAAGGGTTGACCATAGAAGAATTTTATGAGGAGGCAATCAAGCTTATAAAAGAGCTCAATTCTGAGAAGATCTGTTCCAATACTCTTGAAGAACAAGTTCAAGGTCTCAAAATTGAGGTTGAAGAAAACAAATGTATTGCAGAATCACTTCAAAAGAAGTTGGAAGAAAGCAACCAAGAAAGGGAAGCATTAGAAGCCAAAGTAGTCCACTGCGTAAGGAAGTGAAGAAGGGAAAAACTGTCCAAAACTATGCCAACAGCTCAAGGGCATTGGAAGAGCTCATCAACAATCAACAATCTTACAACGATAGAACTGGCCTTAGTTACAAAGAAGAACAAGCAGGACCTTCTACAACAAAATACAATGAACCTATGAGATCTGACATACATGTAGACTTCATTGGACAAGATTTGCAAGCACATCCTTGGAAGACGATTCCTTGACGAAGATTTTCATCCAGGTACCAACATATTTTTCATGGCTATTGTTATTCATGTGGAAAATTTGGTCATAAAGCTATAGAATGTCGCACGTACCATAGGAACCAATACAATTCCAAGAGATTCTTCAAATATGAACCTCCCAGGGAAAAACGAAACATCAATAGATTTGAACATTTAAGAAATAATATGGAATGTTACAAATGTCATAACTTTGGACACATAACCAGAGACTGCAGACTTGAAAATCCTCCAGAAGAATCTTCGAAGCCACAGAATGAACGAACATGGAAGAAGAAGAAGACTGATAATTGTGCTCTCGCTCTCAAGGCTCAAAAAAATAAAGATGTGTGGTATGTTGACAGTGGTTGCTCAATGCATATGACTGGAGATAGAAGGAAATTTGTATCTCTAAAAGAGAAGAAGGATGGAACCATATCCTTTGGAAATGATGGATCTTCAAATGTTATAGGATTAGGTACCATCACTCTCAGAAGCAAAGATGTTATAGCCAAGAATGTTCTATTGGTCGAAAACATGAATCACAATCTGCTCAGTGTTGGACAAATGTGTGATCAAGGACACACAATGCTATTCAACTCCAAAAAATGTGAAATCAGGAAAGGCATGTATGGTAAAATTGTGGCTACAGCAAGTCGAGCTCCAAATGACATATATGTTCTGGATGAAGCAACTAAAGCTTGTCTACTAGCTAAATAAGATGAAATCTAGTTATGGCACAAACGAATGGGGCACATAAACTTTGAAAATCTTGTCAGGATAAGAAAAAAGGAAGCAGTACGAGAAATGCCAAAAATCTCAAAACCTTCCAACACACTATGTGAGGCATGTCGGCATGGCAAGCAGACAAAAGTCCAATTTAAAACAAAAGAACACTTTGCATCACATCCATTGGAATTGATACATACTGATCTATGTGGTCCTGTGAGAACAAAAGGCTTAGACGAAGAATTATATTTCATGTTAATGATAAATGACTATACCAGGATGACAGCCGTCAGTTTCCTAAAGAAAAAATCTGAAGCATTTGAGTGCTTTAAGATCTACAAGGAGTTGGTTGAAAATGAAACTGATTTGAAAACAAAGTGTTTAAGATAAGATAATGGTGGAGAATTCACTTCCAAATTATTTCAGCAACACTGTGACGAAAATGGAATAAAAAAGCAATTTTCAACAGCACGAACACCTCAACAAAATGGAGTTGTTGAAAGAAAGAATAGAACCGTACAGGAAATGGGTAGAACAATGTTGAAGGACTCAAAATTGGATGAAAAATTCTGGGTTCAAGCAATTGATACGGCAGTCTTCAAGTCTTCATTATCAACCGAAGTCTTCTCAGAAATAATTGCAACAAGACTCCATATGAATTATGGAAAGGAAAACCAGCTAATGTAAAATATTTCAGAATCTTTGGAAGCAAATGTTATATCAAAAGAGAAGATAAAAATTTGGGTAAGTTTGAATCACGTGTTGATGAAGGTATCTTTGTTGGTTACTCACGCAAAAGAAAGGCCTATAAATGCTATAATCTAAGACGAAAATAGATAGTGGAGAGCATAAATGTTACATTTGACAAACATGGTGTTCTAGCGAGTAATGATGAGGATTTAGAATCTTTGAAACTTGAGACAGAGGCTGAAAAAGACACATATAAAATTGTAGAACAAGAAGAAACTATCAATGAGGAAGAAGTAAACAATGATCATGAAGATATACCAGAACAACAACAAGAAGCTCCTCCAAGGAGAACAAAAGAGTGGATTCAAAAGAACCATCCATCAGATCAAATCATTGGTGACATAAATGAAGGTCGACAACTTCGTTCATCACAACAAGCTCACGTTGCTTTTCGAGCAACCTTTGAGCCTATTAGTTTTGAGGAAGCCAGCCAGAATGAACATTGGGTAGCAGCTATGAATGAAGAATTGGATCAAATTGAGAAGAATAACACCTGGGAATTAGTTCCATGACCAAAAGATAAAAATTTCACTGGGACTAAATGGGTGTTTAGGAAAAAATTGAATGAAGATGGGCAGGTTACTAGAAACAAAGCAAGATTGGTTTGCAAAGGATATGCACAAGTGGAAGGAATTGATTTCGACGAAACATTTGCACCAGTTGCCAGAATGGAAGCCATCTGAATGTTTCTCACCTATGCATGTTCAAGAAAAATCAAAGTCTACCAAATGGATGTTAAGTCAGCATTTCTGAATGGAGAATTAGAAGAAGAAGTTTACATCAAACAACCTGAAGGTTTTATACTATCACAAAAAGAAGACTATGTCTGCAGGTTAAAGAAGGCTCTATATGGTCTCAAGTAGGCTCCCAAAGCATGGTATGCTTGTCTTGATGGATATCTACGTCAACAAGGGTTCAAGAAAGGCATTGTTGATAGCAATATTTATGTACAAATAGATAAAAATAATTTAACAATCGTTGAGGTATATGTGGATGATATAATATTTGGTAGCAATGATGATCGACTAAGTAAGAAATTTTCTACAAAGATGCAAAGTGAGTTTGAGATGTCTTTACTTGGTGAGCTGACATACTTCTTAGGGCTTCAAATATCTCATCAAGAGAAAGGAATATTTATATGTCAAGCCAAGTACATCAAGGAAATGCTCAAGAAATTTAAAATGGAAGATTGCAAACCCATCCTTACTCCAATGGTAACAGGTTGCAAATTGAGCATAGACGACTCATCTAAGGATGTGGATCGAAGGTTGTATAGATCTATGATCGGGTAGTCTCTTATATTTAATAGCCCTCTGCCGTATGTTATGCGCTGAAAAGTAGAGAAAGTGCTAAAGACCAAAAGAATCACATATTATTTCGTCAAAAGAATTCGGTTATATCTAAAGGGCAATGGTCTGTATGCCGGTATCCCAAGGGTAACAATCTCATTATTCAAGCCTTTACAGATGCAGATTGGGCAGGAAGCATTGATGATCGTAAGAGTACTACTGGAGCAGCATTCTATCTAGGTGGTTGTCTCGTATCATGGTTAAGAAAAAAGCAAACTTCAATCTCGTTATCTACATCGGAAGTAGAATACATTGCAGTAGCATCATGTTGCACTCAAGTCCTTTGGATGAAACAAAATTTGCAAGATCTTCAAGTACAATTCAGTGATCCTATTCCCATATTCTGTGGCAACACTAGTGCCATTAGCATCTCCAAGAATCCTGTCATGCATTCAAAAACAAAACACATTCCGATCAAATATCATTTTGTTAGAGAACAAGTCGCTGAAAAGAATATCAAACTTGAGTATGTTTATACAAAATAACAAATTGTTGATATCTTCACTAAACCTTTACCTCGTGAAGAATTTGAATATCTTCTTCAAAAGCTTGGGATTCTCCCAAGTTCTCATTAGATTACAGGTCTGCAGGATGGTTGTGTGTCAGCGAGAGTGGAAGTGTGTACAAGTCCACAGGATGGTTGTGTTTCAGGGGGAGTTACCCTTTTCCATTGATGTCAAATGGGGGGAGAATGTTGTAGGAATAGGTTTCATGATCGTAGGGGGAGTACTTGTGTTGCCATCAATGCCAAAGGGGGAGATTTTTGATCAGTGGTTGTCATTGATGTCAACCCAAGCAACACCAGGGGCTAACCCAATATTGCATGGGAATTTTGACCTACCAAATTAATATATTCTAGGTCAATAATTCTTTTTATGGTTTCTACTTGTCGAGATGTTTCCATTGATATATGGCACGCCATGTAATTCTTCACGGTTTGAGAGATATTCATGTTTGAAGTTTGTACCCCTAGTTAGTGGGCTAAAACCCCATGGGGTTGGGGCATGGGTCATTGAAAAGTCATAATTAATATTTTTAAGCTCCTAAAATCCCTCCCACGTTCACTTGTTGAAGCCCCTCTCAACTTAAGCATTTATATAAATTGTGATCTTCATTTCCTCCTTAGGCAAGGGATTTCGCCATCTGAAACAGGTCATCTTGGAATTTTTGCTCTAAATTTTTTTCTACGAAGGTTCAGAAGCTGAAATTTTTATGAGGCGAAGAGGAAATCCTGAGGAAGCTTCTGTAAAAATTTCAGATCAAGGTGCACAACATTTTTGGAGATATGATCTGTGGAAGTAAGGGTTTTTGCAGGCTCCTGAAATTCATCTCAAAGAAGTGACCTTGGTAAATTCGTCATAACTCTCTCTCTGAGTATCATATTAGAATTCCATAAAAATTGGTAGATATTTCATAGTATTTAATTTTCTCTCCATCAATTTCAGAGCCAAATGAAGAAACATTGACACGTGGCACGCCATACAAGTGTGCTCTGCTGAAACAGTCCATAATTAGGGCATTGTGAGAGATTGGGTATAACTCTCTCTTGAATAATCTAGATTGGGTCGGACCTGTGACATTGGAAATATGACTCAGAGGACTACTACAGGACCGAAAATAAGATATTGAGGATTTGAAATAACAGAGATACACCAGATTCAATATCGAGCTCCTAGAAGGCAAGAAAAAGCTAGATCATGTGTTGTCAAGGGTTGAAAAGGACCAGAATTTCTACGGAAGCAAAGCAAAGCAAGGTGCAACAGAGGGTAGCATGACAAGAGCAGAAAAAAAGGTGCATAACAGCAGCAAGAAGTTCATCATATGAAGTCTTCAAGTGGGCAGCACTGCATACAATCATTGTAAAGGTATCATTGTACTTAGTCATTGTAAATACATTATTGTACAAATTATACTAGTATCTATCTGCCAAGGGTTGAAGAGGCAATGTTGGGAGGTCTAGGATCATCATTAAACGGTTGTGTCAAAGTTGGGGTTATGGTCTAGTATATCTTCTTCTTCTTCATCATTCTATATCATTGTAAAGTGGACCATTTTCCCTAGTACGGGAGTCCATTCTTCTTTTATTCCTCTATAGTGTGGTAGGGTGGTGCTAGGGTGAGTTGTAGCTCATTGGGTGTTGGGGCATCCGTTTAGTTGACTACTGAAGAATCTCGAGCGTTGGAGCGTTCATCCAATGGGAGCTGGAGAAGAATGATTTTCTAGATTCTAGGAAGTTGGAGCTTTATTTTCAATTGGAGTTGAATATTAAAGAATTATTAGAAAAGCATTAGGTGGGTTTTGTCTCGGAGTGGGTTTCCACCTTAAAAAATGTGTGCATTTGTGTTCCTTCTGTTTACTCCTATCATTGTACAAACACTGATAATAATTGAAGATTAACTGATGCTCTAATTGAAAGGAATACTGATTCAACCCCCCTCTCAGTATTTCCAACAGAGTGACTCTGCTATCTTGCCCTAAAAATATTTGACTTTAGACCTTGATCTTGACCTATCTACTTGACACATTGACTCCATTTTCCCAATGGAAAAATAGATTTATCACTATCCATCTCATTAAGTTATTTTTCCAACCAAACCAAACCAAATGTCAAAACTAAATTGTCCCATATAACTAGCCTAAGATCATATATTAAAACAAAGTTAAATCTTATAGAGAGAGCCCTCTCTGAGCCTTAGGAAGGCTAGATCCTAAAGCTTGAAAGTAGGTCTATGGTTACCTCTGATATTCTTTAAACTATAAATCAAAATCTCACAACTTAAGAATTATGAGAGTGATAACACATACCTTGGATGGTTTTTGGCTGTTGGAAGCGTCACCGGTGACTTGCATGATGTCGCCCCAGTACCCTGCTATAAAATCTTCACAAGGCCCAATTATTACTTGAGCGGAAGGATGTTAGGTATTTTTAAGAATTTTTCTCATACGAAAAACCTCACATAACCTTTTTTCATTTATTGTTTCACACATTAGAACTAAAGGGAAAATTAACCATTTATTTTTATCTTCATATTATGTATGTGATTCATTTGGTTTTCCTAAATAAATTCCACCTCGCCATATTTTCCAAAAAAATTACTAGGGAACCATAACGGACCCAAGTGTTACCTGTCACTCTAGGTGCCTACAAGATCTCCCACAATTACTAGGAGGAGTGCCTGGTCTCCCACCATTATGGCACAGAAGACAATACCAAGCCACCTTTTTTAGCACATTCATTCTTGGAGCCACCTTATTGGGATATAACTCCTCTCAAGGCACCCCCGCCACCATCTCTTAGGGAAATACAAAAACTATGAGGTAGGGTACTCTGACCAACCCCACCCCACAAGGTACCCTAACCAATGCTACCCCACAGGGTACACCAATACCAACACCAAGACCACCATACAAGGTCATTACATCATGTATAACACCAACGAGATATCATTTTTAAATTCCTTAAATCTCCCAGACTTGACGAAACCCACAAATAATCCCATTGTCCATAATCAACAATGCCCCCCCATGCCAACATTGTTTCCATTATATATCCCTAAATTAAAAGGAAAACAAGGGGAATACTCTTCCAATCATATCATGACCTTCCACCTATGGTTATTTTTTAAATAAACATGTGTATATCTACTATTAAATATGTATGATTCACTTGAATTACAAGTATATTCTACATTCCACCATGCAAGGGTGGAAATTGATCAACCACATGAGGAACATGATGTGCCCTATCAATCTGATCAACCACATGAGAAATAATATGTGCCCTATCGAGCTGATCAATCACTAGAGGAACAAGATGTTCCCTATAAAGTTGATCAACCACTAGAGGAACAAGATGTGCCCTATCAAGATGATCAACCACTAGAGGAACAAGATGTTCCCTATCAAGTTGATTAATTGTCACTAGGTGAACAAGATGTGCCCTATCAACCTAATCAACCATTAGATGAATAAGATGCGACCTATCATGTTGATCAACCACCAAAATAAAGTGTTTTTCCCTCTCAAGTTGATAGGATAATAGGGAGTCACAGTGGTTTGGAAAAGGGTGGAAGGTTTGCAGAAAAATTGGATGCAAGCACAATAGAGGACCTTGGGGAGCTTATCCCTATTCACATTGTTAGAGAGCATGTTAGTGACATCATTTGATATTATTTTTATAAACATTCAGTTGTTGCACACGTTCATATAGTGAATGGGTTGATCAAACTAAGAAACTAAAACATGCCACAAAGATTTTGGGTATCCAAGATCCTAAAAGAAGGATGACACATATGAATGTCACTGGAAATATATGAAATTCATTCTCTATGTTTGGAAAATCAAGAAAACATGATGTTCAATTTGCTCATAGGGAAATTACAACTACTATTGTTGCACGAAGTACATCAAGACAACAAAAGTTGGCAACAATGTAAAAATAACTCCATGTCTCGAGAAAAAAATTGCATAAGAATACTAAATTTTGGGTTCGGGTAAATAAAAATGATTAATATGCTTGTTGGGCTCTTATCACCATGAAACCCGACCAAGACAGACTTATAGCAAGAATCATAACACTTGTGGTAGAGTTTTGGGAGAGCCATTCTCATGTTATTCCAAATAGAAAGCATGTTGTACAACATTGCCTAGCTAAAGGTGGGTATGCATCTAATGCTAATCACATTTTATAAATCAGAGAAGTCCAACGTTCGAGGAATTTTAGGGAAGAAATCACCATGTGAAGATATCCATAAGGACGTTTCATAAATTGAAACCACAGTTTTTTAGGCCTAATACAATCTATGACACATGTTGTTGTCGATATCGCATTGAATTCCAGCTTCATTATGGCATGCTCTTGGAAATTTACAGGAAAAAATGTCACAGATACCTTCATCCTCCTACACTGCATGATTTTGTTTCATTAATATTATGCAGAAGGGAGCCAAAAGATGTATTTTACAATAAAATATGTAGAGGTGGGAACTGATGCACTGAATGTGGTGATTTGGCATTGTTCCATTATTAGGAACTTTCCTATTGATCTCAAACAATTTGGGATGTCAGATGTCATCATCACATGGACGCGATATAAGTATGATGTGTGATATTAGCCATATTATTCAAATCTGATGCCTAGGAGGATCAAATATGTTGAGGATGAGATTCCTATTTCAAAATTCATGTGGGCATTTCAGAGCCATATCTATAAATATGTCAAACACTCACACAGGTCCAGGTGGCAAGCTTATGAATTTAAGTATTCCCGCGAAGTATTCAAACCAAGCACAATATTATTTGTGGTAAACATTGCCGAGAATTACACATTTAATCCTCAAACATAGACCCTGATTGAGTACTATCACTCATGCCAAGTGTCTATATTCATACATTTCCTGTACATACATGCACAATTTAATTTTGATGGTAGGGATAACACTAACGAGTCAGGTTCTCGGATCCGGGTGATACCTCATGCGATCCATCCAGTGCCCATTCCATGCACATGGCTCTCTCTCCCATGACAACATATGACATTCCTCTATCTGAAACAATGACGAAATGACTGGCTACCAGCTTCTTATTACTCCAAGTGGCAATTAAATGCCACCCTCAAGGAAATCCATGGCTTTTCGGTAGCTAGATCTCGACCTCTGTGTCGTCACCTAAGGTAGTTAATGCCTTTACTTGCCATAACCTGGGTTCTCTGCTCGATGCTCAAGATATTTAGTCCTCCCTCTCTCACTCCATCCAGCATTATCCTCCCGCATTGTGCCTACATTCTGCATTTTATCCTTTCCATCTCGGCTCTCCCTCTTAGCACTGTTGACCCTCTACATCTCCGTCCCCACCTCGCTTCCAAGTTCAATTGCAGCTCCATGGCCCCTCGCCAGCGCCAGAAGCCATGTGGTGGCAATGTAGAGGAGCTCTTCCGGCTCGCATGCACCATGAAATTATGTTGGCATTATGATGCAATAATTTGTCCTTGATGGAAACCCACTTAATGAGTTGTTCTTGTTGAACTGAAGATGTGAAAATGATGTACTACAGGTCAATTTAGATGTGGCAGAGAAAGGCAATCCAGTCAGTACCAGAGAAATGATAAATATAATATGTCACAATGTATACGCAGGTTTGATGAATAGAAGTAGCATATACATGCAGGTGCGCTAAAGCCAAGTAGCGTATTCTTGTTGCGCTCTAAATTTATAATACCAGGGGTCATTACCATGGTATTAGCCCACAATATTGAGCGTTGTGTTGTATAGTTGATTCCATCCAAGAATACCATAGGCACTTATGTGGTTTTGGCTCACGGTATTGGGAGAGGTTCAAACTATATAAGGAGAAGAAGATCATAGTGCAAGGTGTGCATCTGTATGGGTATTGAATGGATACTTCACTGTGAATTATATATGCATGGAATGGGTTCCAGTTTATTGAAAGATCTGAAATAATAATGCACCTATGCATACAATGATGGATCAGGATCTCTAGACCTGAACTAACTATGTATTTGCTTGATCTATTTAAATTTGTGATGCGGCGAATGTTTTCAGAAGTGAAGGGTAAGACCTGAGCTGATTATTCATTCTGAATAGTTGTGCAGTCTTGAAATGTTTGCAGATATATACGTAGGTTCGTCTCTGTACAAGCGCGTATATACGCAAGTTCGGTTAAGAAAAAGTGCGTATGGAATCTAGGGTTTTTCTGAAGTGTGCGAAAGGAAATTTATGATTTGTTTTGTGGTATTACTGTTGTCTTTCAATGATGTATTCATATAGATATGGGTTGTTTGAATATTGATTATGCTACTAGATGAATGTGATTTAAGATCATTGGTTGGTTGGTTGATTTATGATTCAGTGAATGAGTTGATGTGGTTATGAGTTTCAGTTTGATGTATGTTCTTTAAGCTTAAATGTGTGGAGTGGGTCCAGTCTGAAAATCTGATGAAAAGAGGCATACAAGTTGTGTTGTGTTGAAGATGTTAGATCCAGTGTGAAAATTTATGAAACATGGTCCGTGGTGGTACTGAGGGTCGAAGCCTTCAATGAGGGGGTCATAGCTCCCTTCCAATAGTTGTTGGTAAACGAGAACAAGGGGTAGTAGCTCCCTTCCAAGAGTGACTGTTAAACGAGAAGCAGGGGGTCGTAAGTCCCTTCCAGTGGTAGCTGGTAAATGAGATCAAGGGGTTGGAGCTCCCTTTTAGCAAAACCTGGAGAATGAGAGAAGGTTGTAGCCTTCTGCAGGTGGGTTTCTGCGTGCTGGTATGAGTTTGGGCCAGTACAATATTGTAAGCAATTTTCTTTATAATAAATATTGAAGAGATAAATTACAACAATAGTGGTTTTCTCCCGACATGGGTTTCCACCTTAAATCCTAGTGTTCATGTGTGTTTCTTATGTGTGATGATTTATTCTGTTCTTACTTCACATGCTTATTGCTTACTAAACATCTGATGAATAAATGATGCACTGATTTAAGTAAATAATTATCGACATAATAATATATCTAAACATACGCAAGTTTCTTTAAAGTTATCCACGTGTATACGCAAGTTGGGTTGATTAAAGTCGTGTATAGAAATCAGTAAAGGAAAAGTAAAATTTTACAGTAAGTTATAAATATTGATTCACCACCCCTCTCTCAGTATTTTTCCCAACACATTGTGCATAGGAATTTCAACAGTGATATTGAGCCCTCTTCCGCCTCAAATGCCCTACTAGCAGCTTCACCCTTTGCTACGCCAGGTGCAGAAGCCTCCCTCATCTCCATCTTTGACACCTCCTTGCATATCGCACCCAGAGTCAAGCGTAGATATCACAAGTCAACCATCCCTCGATCTTTGTCGCCTCCTCCACAGAAGCTTGAGCGCCTACCTATAAAATCCTCCTCAATTTACATACCAAACCTCTGGAATCTATCAGCTGACGGAATTTGGAGCAGACCTAATGAGGATGAGGCTCCACTCAAGGCTCTGCACATCTTCACTGAGGAAGAGGAATAAATAGCGCATATCTATGGATGCCCAGTGATAGAAGAAGAATTGGCATGACCTGAAGCGGACCAGAATGAAGACGCCAGCAAAGCTTGAAGGTCATGCCTCATGCACTACAGTTATCTTTTGGACATATCTGATAAATTTACTTTTTTCCAGTTTTCAATAGCACTTTAGAAAGGCTAGCTATATCAGAGTTCTCTAAACTGTTAATGGGTTGGTTTCCTTGTCAAGGTCAGCTCCTTTTTTGCTATTTTGGAGACAAATTAAAGCAGGAATAGTCTAAATTCCTCAAATCTAACTATGAACAGTTCTTTATTTTCCTTAATTAATAGAACTTAGACCAACTTACAAAAAAAAAAACACTAACAAGTCAGGTGTTGTGATATCACTTATACATCAACGCTGATGGTGACCATGACACATTGTTTGTGCAACATTTCTTTGGCTTGATTTATGAATCATTAGAAAAAATGGCATATCATTCAAAAAGCATTGGATATGGTTAGATGGTTGTGTAGGGAAGTTCAAGTCAGTACACAATTTTTATTGGTTGCATCGACTATAGAAGAAGACAAAAATCAAGCATACTTGGAGTTATTTTGAAACAATACATGGAAAGGGTGAGCATGATGGTGTAGGTGCTTATGTGAAGCAAGCACTGAGGAGGTACCAAATGAGCCATGACGCATATTGACTCAAATCATCACTAGAGGTAGTCATCTGGTGTAGGTCCCATTTAGAACATGAACATCACATATATATTAGGCATGTGCGTATTTTCTTCTGGAATTTTAAACTTGGCGATGCGAATAGATCGATTCCTTGGTATTGTAATACTATAGAGGGACCAAGATAATTACACTTAGTGCATAGTAAATACACAGGGGAAATATTTTCCATCAAGACAAGAAAAATTGCATATTTTTGTGAGTTTTGCGTTGGTGTTGATGGATGCAGAATTAATCAATGTGAAAAACATGGGTATGTGAAAGGATGCAAATATTTACCTCTTAATCCAAGGGGACATCATCAAATTATGACATGGCAAGAGATGCATGATTAAGATGCCATCGTTTCACTTGATCATGATCGAGTCTAAGATGTTGTAAGGGAAGGTATGTGGCATTTATTAACAATTTCATTAATCGAGGAACCTCAAGGAACCTAAAGATTATAACATACATACACCATTATGAATCCATCATAGATAAGAGGAAAACATTTCTCTATGAATTTTATTTACATTCAAAATTACAAAGCTACAAAAATATTAAACTGTCACATTTATAAATTACAAAATTGATATGTTGATGTCTTATACTAGATTATATTGCACTTGACTTCTATAGACTCGACTTAATGGCTTTTCATTTGCATCATCTACTCAATGGGTGATATGAATGTAAGTCTTCATAACACATTCACAATCATATTTTCTCATATTCCATCTCCTTGGTTCACATGTATTTGTTTAATTTCTATGAAAATGATCTAAGTTGTTATGACTAGATGACTATATTGGCTATATATATATTCAGGCATAAAATATCTATAGATAATATGACCACTCTATTTTTTAACTTTTTCAAAAAAAATGATCCATCACAACCATGTCATCAATTTGGTATGTGAACTGTTCATCTTCATATGGTCGCACCACCTTGCTTTTCACCTGTGTGCATCGCATCAAAATTCTAAATTTAATTATAGACGCCACATATACTTGAGGTGCTTATGTTTTTAAAGTTTTCCAAAACTCAAGGAGGTTTTATTTTTAGGGATAGGACCCTTATGTTAACCCCATAGATTTAGAACCAAGAGGGATCTAAAATTTAATTAAAATTTTAGAATCAAGTGGGATTTAGATTTAGATTTAATTAAAAAAATTATATTATTATTTTGTAAATGTCATTTATTGTATTCATGTTGAGCATGGAAGAAATTTCACATATGTACATCATAATGGGTTCTAGAAATCCATTTTAGTATCTAACAACCAAATTGATATAACATTATTTTATTTAAAATGGAAATTCAACTATGTAGGTTATGAACACCATTAAAATACTTTTATGTTATTAATAAATCGCATGTGTCCATTTGATATCAAACATGGCAAGTGTTACACACATGCACTTCATATTGGATTGTAAAAAGTGCAACAAATAGAACACACACATACACACACACGTATTAGCTCTTTTAGATAACCTCAAAAGAAGTAAAATCAAATAAAACTTATTTGTTGTTTACAAGACATATTTCAAAATGGAATAAAACTTATTTCAATCCTACTTGTGTTTTTTAATTGAACCTTAAGGAATTTATTGAAATACTTGGATTTCCAAGTAAATTTAGGAAGTTCATAACATTATATACACTTATAGAAATGTTAGCATATATATATTTTTTGGTATATAATATTTTAGCACATGACTTATATCATGTTATGACTAAGCTCTTGTAGATAATCTCAAAAGAAATAATACCGAACAAAACTTATTTGTTGTTTACAAGACATCTTTTACAATTGAATACAACTTATTTCAATCATATTTGTGTTTTTTAATTGAACCTTAAGATAAGGAATTGATTGAAATACTTAAAAGATTTTACCATGCAATGGCATATGGGTGGGTCACAAAAAAATCCATATATAGATTTTTTATTATTATCAAATAAATTATTATTAAAATCACTGTATTGACATACATTGATTGCACTAAAAGAAACTTTCTACAAACCAAAATGAAGCATATTTGTAATTCTTTCTGTTCTCAATATTAAATTGATACATAGTATATTTTAGTTCATTTTAAGTATTAAAGTGACTTGCATCATAGTAATATTGTACTAATTTTGTTAGTCTATGAAACTAGAAAGATTCAAAATTGTTAAATATTTGTAAAATTTTACTTCTTGAATGTTTTTAACTGAAGATATTAAGATAAGGAATTGATTGAAATACTTGGATAGCCAAGTAAATTTAGGAAAGTTCATAATTATATAAAATTATAGTCACATGTCCTTAATCGTTTTTTGGTATTAATTTAAATACATATGACTTATATCATGTTATGACTAAGCGCTTGTAGATGACCTCAAAAGAAATAAAATTTAATAAAACTTATTTGTTGTTTACAAAACGTTTTTTTTTAATTGAATAAAACTTATTTCAATCCTATTTGTGTTTTTTAATTGAACCTTAAGATAAAGAATTGATTGAAATACTTACATATGCAAGTGAATTTAGGAAACTTCATAAAATTATATACAATTATAGAAACATATCATTAATTGTTTAAATTAGCAGACATTGATTGCACTAAGAGACACTTTCTACAAGTCAATATGAAGCACATTCGTAATTCTTTCCATCTTCAATATTAAATTGATACATGATATATTTGAGTTCATTTTAAGTATCAAAGTGACTTGCATCATAGTAATATTGTACTTATTTTCTTGGTCTATGAAACTCAAAATCAAATTTGTTATTTTGTAAAATTTTTCTTCTTAAATGTTCTTAATTGAAGGTCTTAACATAAGGGATTGATTGAAATACTTGGAAAGCCAAGTAAATTTAGGAAAGTTCATAAAATTATAGAAAATATGAAACATATCATTAATTATTTTTCGGTATGTTAAATTCCAATACATATGACTTATATCATGTTATGACTGAGCTCTTGTAGATAACCTCAAAAGAAATAACAATGAATAAAACTTATTTCAATCATATTTGTGTTTTTTATTTGAACTATGATATATTTTAGTTCATTTTAAGCATTAAAGTGACTTGCATCATAGTAATATTGTAATTATTTTCTTAGTCTATGAAACTAGAAATCAAAATTGTTATATTTTTAATAAAAATTATACAATAGATTTTTTTAAAACTAGCCAAAAAATTAACATATCCATGAACTGAAATAATGAATGTATCAATAAATTTTCCATATGAAAATATATACAAGTTACATTACATGAACATCTATAAATTTAAATAATGTTCATATATACATAAATTATCCATGTATGAAAACATATGTATCATATGTGAATTTTCCCTAAAAATTGGTCCTGCAAATATACAAACAATCCACTCTAAGTACCACTACACCCCTATGTGACCGTTGGTCAAGCATGGCGTTTAGAATCCAATACTACAATATAAAAATTTCAAATTCAAATTAATTAGATCATTATTTGTACAAAATAAACAATATGGAAATAAATGATTTTGAACCACATTTAATTACATATGAATCTACTAACCTCACTTGAGTCCAAATGGAAGTCAGGTAGGATGGGGGTCTAATCAAATTGGGTTTGGTGCTCCCCTACACATGGCTCAAAGTTTGGGGCCTACGTTGATGGACCCATTTCGTCAATGCCTCCATACCCAAAACTGCACTCATGCATAAACATCATTATGACATCGACACCACTTTGCATTTGGGCCTATGTACACAATGGAAAAAAAAATTATAATTAGTCTACAAATTAATTAGCATGCATATAACTTAAAAAAAGAAAATGTTGAAATATTAGGAGTAAAAAAATTTACCTCTTGATTGTTGGTCCATGTTATTGTACATAGTGATTCTTCTCCACATTAGTGTGATCAGGTGGAGGTGGAGGAGACTCCATGGAAACATGCACTTGTGGAGGTTGCTCTGGAAAATCAGCTACCCCCTCGAATGACCTTAGAAGCTCATCCATGTAGTCAAGTTGTATCTACATGTTATCATAAACTTATTAATATAAATGCAATCTAATACAAACTTATTAATATAAATAATGTATAATTTGACGATAAGAGTCAAAATTTCCATATACATGTACTTAGTCTTTTTCATGCATGTCATGCACCCTCCAAGTGTCATGGATGGTATCACGACACATATGTGCATATCAAAAAACCTGGGTAACAGGTAGACTCTTGAGATATGAATCATCATATAATGGAACTGGCTCATCTCTCCATGTAATGTGACCTGCACATTAGCCAATGTCATTGGCATGTTATCTGCAATGGTACTCCTAGTCTCAGCGTCAAGTTGTGTGAATTATCTAGCTCTTTCGACAATACCACGCTTCGAGATAGTAGTGGAAACAATCACAGAGGTGGTGGTACATGCACGGGGTCCCTACAAGTCCCGGCATGATTATAGCTACGTCCCCTGTTGGGACCATAAAACTCAGATCCAGTGCTGGTGTAATATAGCCTCATATGTAGCACAAAATTTGCATATAAATTCTTTTAAAAGTAAGTGGAGACCTAGTCATGGTGGGGGAACTGGCCTCAAGCTCCAATGAATAAATTATAAATAAAATGGGTCACATTGACATTCTTAAAATATTTGAGTGGAATCGAACCAACATGTCTAGCGCGGTGGTATGGAGGGATGTCAAAAAAATCCCCATGAACATCAATGTCCTTAGTGGCATATTTCACCACCTCCCAAGTTCCTGGGCCTTTAAGCTCCAACCTCCTAATCCTATGTATGGAATGTAGGAGGTGGCCCTATGGACCCACTTTGTGGGCCCACCCTGTGGTATGTCTGGATCAACCTATTGATTCTATCTAACATCAAAGTGAAACTACTCCTAGTACGCGACCTAGTAGGGATTTTACCTAACTCTCGTGTGATCCATGCATGTTGGCCCCTAGCATCCTCTAGTGTGATAGTGGTTGTAGTGTCATTCCAAGGAGGGATTGAGGTTGAACTATCATCCTCAACTTTGCCCTGCTAAGGGTCTGCAAACGATAAACATAATTTAACATATATATAAAACTAAACATAATAACATATAAACTAAATTCAAACACAACAATTGAAGACGATTTAAAAATTAAAGACAATTTCAAGGCATAAATACATAAAGTATAAAGAGAATATAAAAATGTAGGAGGTGTATCTGCAACAGGTGAAGATGGTCCACTATCTGTATATCATCAACAAAGACAGAAACACTATCTTTGACACTCTGACTATCGTCAGAGCTAAGATCTACAAGTGGAACATGCACTCTAGTTGGGCTACGTCATCTATCACGAGCCCGACCATGTACAAAAAATCTGCCCACACTCTGACGACTTGCGGTTGGGGAGAGTATGGGAGATGGCTCTACATATTACATATAATGCATATAAACTAATCCAAAAAAAAAAAATTAACTAAACTATTACATATAAGACATATAAACTAATCAAAAGCAAAAATGTTGACTTAGAAAGAACGTTGACAAGAAAACCATTTGTAAACTCAAGTAGATTAATCTAGCCTTCCTAAACTTTAGAGTCCTTTTTTCGATAATTTATCAACCAAAGTATTGAGTTCCATGTAAACACAATCGAAAGGAGTGATCAAAACTAATTTGAAACTTTTTCCCATTTCTAAATAATGTCTTTTATTCATAGAGCATAAATATGTAAATATATGTAAGAAATTGAAATAAACATATTTTTAAAACTAATAAAATTTCATGCCAACCAAATACTTTATAAGACAATTTTTATATTGTTTCACTTTGACACATGACATGTGCTAGGTGCAAGCACATGAAGACAATGTTTTGGGTACAACACACTATATAATGAAACAATATGGTACAAATTAGAAAAGAGTCAAAATGTTTTTATTCACTTTAAATGCAATTTTCATTATGGATTCAATGTATGTATCAATGATGCTTCGTTGAAACTTGAACTTATAATTATGTTATGCTATGTTATAGTTATCTTTTATGTGTGTGTGTGTGTGTGTGTGCATCTGTGTGTTATAACTTTATGTTTTATATATGTGTTAAATAAACATAAATTATATATTTATATGATATATATATATATATATATATATATATATATATATATATATATATATATATATATATATATATATATATAGGTTCACCATGAGCAACCGTATTCATTATGTCAATCTTAAACTCCTAATTCATTTATTTATTGGTTATAGTTTGGTTTTTTTATGCTTTGGCATATTTTTTTTTGTTAAGTTTGTTAGAAATTTAAAATGCATTTTTAATAACAAAAAAACAAATCTTTTGAAAATTGATTTCACTAAATTCCTAAGAAAAATTTTCAAATCCTAAAATAATTAGAAAATATTTTTCTTACCATTCAAAAAAAAAAAAAAAAAATCATAATAAACATGCTATCATTGCAAATATTAAAAAATTATGCTTAAAATGGGAAAGAAAAAAAACCTAAATCATAGGTTTTTTTTGGTTTTCAAGGGTTTCTTGGTGGTTTTCATGGTTGTTATTTGTGGTTTTCTAGGTTTTTTTGTGGTTTTTGTATGGTGGTGTATGGATGGTTTTCATTTCAAATTACTTTTCTTCTCTAAGAAAAATTAATTCAAATAAGCGAAAAATGATAGGAAACCTACCTTGGCCTCCAGATTGTGGTTGGTTTGAGCTTCAGGGATGTCTATCAGGTCATTGGGTGGATGGATCAAGCTCTTGTATCTCGGTCAATCTCTTCTTCACCTCATGGTCTGCGCAGAATGGCTTACGCAGACTACAGATGGGATTTTTAATGAGAAATAGCGACTCGATCGAGCTGCTGTGTAATCTCGAGTTACACAAGAGCTTGATCGAGTGTTTGTTTTAACACTCGATCAAGTTATATTTAAGCCCACAAAAAACTCAATCAAGGGCTTAAAAATTTCTCAATCGAGTGCTTAAAATGACTCGATCGAACAACTTTTTTTCACCCAAAATGTGCACTCGCTTGCCAAAAAGTGTAACCTAACTTCATGCAAAGACCCATCTTTTAAATTGAGCATTGTGTGTATTTATATTCTTATTTATTTAGGCACAATTATAAGGGTTAATATTATAAGGTGGGTTAATTTTCCATGCTTATTCTAAATAAAATCATTAATTTCCATTTTTTTCTAAAAATTAACTGTTCAAATTTTATAGTATAAATCATTTTAGCTTAAAAATTGCAAAAACATTTGAAAGAATACATAAACTAATAAAAAAATATAAATATTTTATTAAAAAATTGACAAACATTTTATAGTTTGCATATTAGGGACTAATAAAATTCACCAAGATTTCTAAATTTTTGAATAAATTTCCATCTTTGAAATTTTCCCCACATATATTAACAAGTTCTACATAGTAGTTGGTACCCGTTGCATAGTTTAATTATAGCTAATTTGAGGTAAAAAACAATAAAGATCTAAAATTGTATACATTTCATCTTGCAACAACAAGACAATTCCATTTAGGTAAAAAAAATGTAATAGCCTTTAATGCATTTATTATTTATTATGTTATTTCTTTTATGCTTACTTGATGTTAGTAAATAAAATATTTTAATAAATATTTTCCCAACCATCCTAACATTGAATGTAGTCGTTGTAATTTTGGATATAATTACATTGTGAACTTGGTTTGTTTCTGAAGTGAACACTTTTCATACAGTATGTGCGCCAAATTTGTTTGGTTCTTTAATCAACACTCCCTGCCAATAATGTTTTTAAATCACAAGAAGAAAACCCTACTTTGATACAAAATATTTTGTTTCTATTTCTAACAAAATCACAGGCCCAACCGTCTACAACATAGCTCACTATCGCTATTTTATAACTTGGAAATAACGCTTCGATTAATAAATAGGTAAGATGTGGTTGGTTGTTTGTTTGGTTGTTGAGATATTTTCTCAACAATCATCTCTTAGTTTATAAATTGTTGGATCTCATAAGCGCCATATATATGTGATGTATTTGTGTGATCTAAAGAGTAATAGAAAAATTATTGGTGCATATTTGTTGTCTTTCTTGGTATCAGAGCCCATTTGGGCTCACTCCCTCATGGGAGCGCCCGGGTCAAAAAAAATGTAGAGTAATATGTATAGTAATGTGAGTTTGTGTTGCGTAAAAGTGATTTTACCTATTTGTCCATGGGTTGATGTTGTTGTGTCTCTATGTCAGCCATTATACAACCCTATTAGACAACCATTTCTTATAGAGTCTCGGCTTATATATTTGTTGGTATGCACAAAAACTACTATGAGAGTAAGCCACGGAAAGCCCAGTGCCTACATAAATGATATCCACCTTAAATAATAGATATATGTGTTGCACACATACCGATATTGAGTTGGAGTTCTATACCGAGAATTTTTTTGAGAAACGTTGCATGTGGGCTCAAGCTTTGCAAGGAGTTGAATTCGTTGAGTTCGAGTTGTATTGTTGCATATGTTGTGCAGGGGTGAGAAGGAGCCAAGGCTGATTGGGGTTCAAGATCTACGTCATAGCGTTGAATCCATTGTTATATTTAAATTGAATACAAGAGCCAAGAGAGTGGGTAGTATGGAGGGCGGACAATGAGCCAAATACTCAAAGTAAGGAGTTGGTAATGGGTTTTGTAGAACTGCACATGGAGATTGTAACTGTTAGTGATGGAAGCCATTGGATCTACTGCACTGAATCGTGTATTTGATTCAAATTTACATGGTGGATACAGATGCTAGCAACGAAGAACTACAAAGTGTGACACTCCAGCTCTAGTTTTTGTAGCATAGATCCATAAATTTAATTTTTTATTCGTTTTCCTGCATCAATTCACTCTCCACTATCAATTTTACAGTGTGTTTTTGTACACAATATTGAATTATTTTCATCTGTTACATTAGTAGATTTGTTACATCTGCTAGTGCAATATTGTTGTCACAGTGTTGCTCCATCTAAGTGTGAAAGGTAGCAGTAGCCTTAACAATGAGGACCTCGGGTTGTTCAAGTTTGAAATTCATTAATCCAAATTAGTTATTCGTCAAGACATGCCGCCAAAATTTTTCATAGAATCACCAAATGTTGCCCATACAAATGAGGAGATTCATTTCTACGTGAATGGCAGATGATGTTTTAATGGTTAAATAACATTGTGAATTTTTAGTGGTAGCGTGCGTATATTATTAAAAAATTGTACCCTATATTTATTTTTGGTCTGTAAGTTGAAGATGCATAATAAATGAATGAAAAAAGAAACATATTGTAAATTAGTGGTTCTCAAACTTCTTCAGTGTCGAGAGAACATATCGCTAAATTAATTCTGTGCGTATGTTATACATTGATGGGTCTTGTTGTGCTTCGGGCTTCAAGAGAATCAGTTACAGGTTATTTTTATGAAATCCATGTGTGATACAAGTCAAGTTGTTTGATCAACTCTTGAACACATTCAGTATCCATACCACCCTCCTATAAATTGACGGATAGCCGAAAGTGAAATATTCGACAGATGGTGGTTGGTCCATATGATAGTTCATTTCTTGATAGGTTTTATCGTGAAATCCCAGATGAGTCGATATATAAATATTTTTGATCTTGAAAAGTTCATAAATGATGGTTAGAGGTAGTTGTGTTTTAAATGGAGGTCGAGTAATAGCTCGAAGATGTGATCGTGAAGAAAGAGTGATGTTTGCAAGATTCCAGAGTGGATGTGAGTGCTAATGAAGACCAATGTAACAACCCTGGTAAAAAATCCATGTAAAAGTTAATAAAGGTAAAATAAGACCTTGGTTATGGGACACATATTCCAAGCTGAATGTTGGGGAAAATATCCTAGTGTGGGTGTTCACATGGTTTTTAGTGGCTATGGAAATTGGCAAAGACAATGGCTAATGATTTGGAAATGCAAAGTGGCATTTATCGACATTTATTTATGAAAATAAAGGAAAATAGGAGAAAAGGGAGGTGAAAGGTCACAGGTTACATGTGAGGAGGAAAATGAAAGAAAATAATGGAAATTTGAAAAAATTAGAGGCCTCATTAATAAAAAGGCTTTTTAGGATTAGTTCACAGGCTTTCTATCTGTTCAGATTTGGAGCTCTTGTAGATAGCCTCAAAAGAAATAAAATTGAATAAAACGTATTTGTTGTTTACAAGACATCTTTGAAAATTGAATAAAACTTATTTCAATCCTACTTGTGTTTTTTAATTGAACCTTAACGAATTTATTGAAATACTTGGATATCCAAATAAATTTATGAAAGTTCAAAACATTATATAAAATTATAGAAATGTTATCATATATATATATATATATATATATATATATATTGGTATATTATATTCTAGTACATGACATATATCATGTTATGACAAAGATCTTGTAGATAATCTCAAAAGAAATAATATTGAATGAAACTTAATTGTTGTTTACAAGACATATTTTAAAATTGAATAAAGCATATTTCAATCATATTTGTGTTTTTTAATTGAACCTTAAGATAAGGAATTGATTGAAATACTTAAAAGAAATGACGATGCAATGGAATATGGGTGGGTCCAAAAAAATTCCATATATATATTTTTTATTATTAAATAAGATGGCCTTAGAATTCATATAAATTATTATTAAAATCATTGTATTAGCATACATTGATTGCACTAAAAGGCACTTTCTAGAAGCCAATATGAAGCATATTTGTAATTATTTTCATGCTCAATATTAAATTGATACATGGTATATTTTAGTTCATTTTAAGTATGAAAGTGACTTGCATCAGTAAGATTGTACTTATTTTTTTACTCTATGAAACTAGAAAGATTCAAAATTGTTAAATATTTGTAAAATTTTACTTCTTGAATGTTTTTAACTAAAGGTATTAAGATAAGGAATTGATTGAAATACTTGGATAGCGAAGTAAATTTAGGAAAGTTCATAAAATTATAAAATTATAGTCACATTTCCGTAATTGTTTTTTGGTATGAATTCCAATACATATGACTTATATCATGTTATGACTAAGCTATTGTAGATGGCCTCAAAAGAAATAAAATTTAATAAAACTTATTTGTTGTTTACAAGACATATTTTAAAATTGAATAAAACTTATTTTAGTCCTATTTGTGTTTTTTAATTGAACCTTAAGATAAATAATTGATTGAAATACTTACATAGCCAAGTGAATTTAGGAAACTTCATAAAATTATATAAAATTATAGAAACATATCATTAATTGTTTAAATTAACATACATTGATTGCACTAAAAGAAACTTTCTACAAGTCAATATGAAGCACATTTGTAATTCTTTCCATATTCAATATTAAATTTATACATGATATATTTGAGTTCATTTTAAGTATCATAGTGACTTGCATCATAATAAGAGTGTACTTATTTTCTTGATCTATGAAACTAAAAATCAAAATTGTTATTTTGTAAAATTTTACTTCTTGAATGTTCTTAATTGAAGGTCTTAAGATAAGGAATTGATTGAAATACTTGTATAGCCAAGTAAATTTAGGAAAGTTCATAAAATTATAGAAAATATAGAGCATATCATTAATTGTTTTTTGGTATATTAAATTCCAATACATATGACTTATATCATGTTATGACTAAGCTCTTGTAGAAGACCTCAAAAGAAACAATAACAGATAAAACTTATTTCAATCATATTTGTGTTTTTTATTTGAACTGTGATATATTTTAGTTCATTTTAAGCATTAAAATGACTTGCATCATAGTAAGATTGTACTTATTTTCTTAGTCTATGAAACTAGAAATCAAAATTGTTATATTTTTAATAAAAATGACACTATATAAATTTTTTTAAACTAGCCAAATATTTAACATATCCATAAACTGAAATAATGAATGTATCAATAAATTTTCCATATGAAAATATATACAAGTTACATTACATGAACATCTATAAACTGAAATAATGTTCATGTATCAATAAATTTTCCATGTATGAAAACATATGTATCACATGTGAATTTTCCCTAAGAAATGGACCTGAAAATATACAAACTATCCACTTTAAGTACCACCAGACACCTATGTGACCGTTGGTCAATCATGGTGTCTAGAATCTAGTACTACAATATAACAATTTCAAATTCAAATTAATTAGATCACTATTTGTACAAAATAAACAATATGGAAATAAATAATGTTGAGCCACATTTAATTACACATGAATCTACTAACCTCACTCGACTCCAAATGGAAGTCAGGTAGGATCGAGGTCTGATCAATATGGGTTTGGTGCTCCCCTGCATGTGGCTCAAAGATTGGGGCCTACGTCGATTGACTCACTTCGTCAACGCCTCCATACCCAACATCACACTCATGTGTAAAGATCATTATGACATTGACATCACTCTGCATTTGGGCCTGTGTACACAATGGAAAAAACAAATTATAATTAGTCTACGAATTAATTAGCATGCATATAACTTTAAAAAATATAATGTTGAAATATTCGGAGTAAAAAAGTTTACCTCTTCATTTTTGGTCCATGTGATTGTACATATTGACTCTCCTCCAGATGAGTGTGATCCAGTGGAGGTGGAGGTGGAGGAGACTCCATGGAAACATGCACTGGTGGAGGTTTCTCTGGTTGATCAACTTCCCCCTCGGATGACCTTAGAAGCTCATCCATGTAGTTGAGTTGTATCTACATGTTATCATGAAAGTATTGATATAAATGCAATCTAATACAAAATTATTAATATAAATAATGTATATTTTGACGATAAGAGTCAAAAATTCCATATAAACGTACTTGGCCTATGTCACACGGGTCATGAACCCTCCAAGTGTCACAGATGGCATCACAACACAAACGTGCATATGAAAAAACCTAGTTAGAAGGTAGATTCTCGAGATATGAATCATCATATAATGGAATTGGCTCATCTCTCCACATAATTCAACCTGCGCATTGGCCAATGTCATTGGCATCCTATCTGCAATGGTACTCCTACTCAGTGTCAAGTTGTGATGACTCCTCAAGCTCTGTCGACAATACCACGCTTTGAGGTGGTAGTGGCAATAATCTCAGAGGTGGTGGTATATGCGCAGGGTCCCTACAAGCCCCGACATGATTATAGCTTTCTCCCATGTTGGGTCCATAAAACTCAGATCCAATGCTGGCGTAATCTAGCCTCATATGTAGCACAAAATTTTCATATAGATGCTTTGAAAAGTAAATGGAGACCTAGTCATGGTGGGGAAATTGGCCCCAAGCTCCAATGAATCAATTATAAACAAAATGGGTCACATCAATATTCTTAAAATATTTGAGTGGAATCAGACCAGCATGTCTAACACGACAATCTAGAGGGATGTCAAAAAAATCCCAATGAACATCAATTTCCTTGGTGGCATCTTTCACCACCTGCCAAGTTCTTGGAACTCTAAGCTCCAACCTCCTAATCCTATGTATGGAATGTATGAGGTGCCCTTGTGGGCTCGCTCTGTGGGCCCACCCTGTGGTATGTCTTGATCAACCTATTAATGCTCTTTGTTGTGGTCCTATGATTTGGCAGATTGGCATACCAAATGACAAAGAAACATGTAACCAATCTTTAGAGTTTTAGGACCTAGCCTTCCTAGACTCAGAGAGGGATCTCTCAGGTTGTTTGCAAATATGTGTGCTTGTTTGATTTGAAGGGTTGATTTTAGGCTAGTTATGAAGTATGAGGTTTGTTGTTTGTTTGGTTAGGTATGATGATCAAAGAGCATAGATAGAATGGGAAATCTCTAAGTCATTGGGAAATGGAGTCAAATTAAAGTCATGGCAAGTTCATCAATGGATCGGGGAGTATCATAGGGCAAATGTAACTTGGCCAATGGATCTTCAAAGTTTAGGATTATGAGGTGAACATTAAGGATAAGAATGGAAAGTAGTACAAAGAGCAATTAAGAATTCTTTATTATGTACTTTAAACAAGAAACATCTTTCAAGGCATCTATTTTGAAGCAAGCCAAAGGACAAGGCAAACCATAGACTTCTTTGTGCAAACTTTTAATAAGAAAACATTTTAGACAACAATCCAGCAATCAAAAGACTACTTTTAGGTAAGAAAACATTAAGATGAACAGTAAGAGCAGCCTAAGATCAAACATAAATAATCTAATTTGCTTTTGACCAACTCTTTAGGAATATTTAAAGCAACCTTTTGAGGCAGTCTAGAGGATAGGGAAAACCATAGACTTCCCTAGTCTAGACTCTACTTAGCATACTTTGAAAATATATTTAGAAACAATATCTCAAATTGTAATCAAAGGAGCATGGACTCACCACTTAATTTCCCTGGTTTCAATCTATTGAGATCATTCCTTAAAACAACCTCTCAAGCCGTACTCAAAGGGATATGGACTTACCAAAAGGGAGACTCCTTGGTTATATTCTATTGAATCATTTCTAAGATTTACAAGCATAGATGGAACTGAAGGGCAATTAATAATCCTTCAATCAGACCTTGCAGAAGAAAACATTAAGACAATGAAGAGTAAATAGAACTAAGGGGATTTTAAAAGACATTTCTTAGCCTAAAACGTTTGCTCTACTGTAACAAAGAAAGACGGAACATAATGAAAATATGAAATAACAATAACAGGTAGAAGTACTTCACCAATTGCCAAGCTCAGGGATCCAGTGATCTAGCCTCCTCCATCAACAAACAAATTAGAACATTCATGAGATCCAAAACATCAATTTCCTTCAACTTACAAGAGACTATGTATTACTTCAAAGAGTCATCAAATTCCAACGATACAATGAGTTCAAATGCAGTATTTATGCTGCAAATGAGGAGGTGAGGTTAAGATAGGGTTTGGGTATCATTAATTACAAAGTAAATGCATTCCTGACTTTGAAAACCATGCAAGGCTTAAGGCAAGAATATCTGCAGCTACTTTTCTGTTTCAATAACTCTATCTTAACTTCTAAGGGAAAACAGGTGAAAAGTTTGACTTTAAGGCATATTCTTAACTATTACAATAACTACCTTGATAGATAAAAATATCTTCTGACTTTGTAATAACTGCCCAAGTGCCTTTGTGTAAAGAAAACATGCTATAGGTGGCAGTTTTATCTTTTGGAGGAGTAACTACTTCTTTGTTGAGTTATTCGAGGTTGTCTTTGGGTTATCTGTCTTTGTTTTAATCACAAATCTGTCTTTAGGCCTTTAAACCTTGATTTATCCTTGATACTTTTTTTTATTGCCTTTGTTTCTGCTTCTTCTTAATAGCTGTTTATTCCTTTATCCTTTATGCTTTTAAGCCTTTGACTTTCATCTTTAATCACTGTTTTTAAAGGCCTAATCCTTTTAATTTGTCTTTGATCTCATATTAGCCCTCAAAAGTCTTTTTTTATTCATGTTTTCACTGATGCTTGGTTGTATTTTTCTTTTGTATGCAGGGAGGGTTCTTTATGCGTTGGAGGGTTTCATAATTGATCAATGAGCATGCTTATCATCGACCAAACTGTGGGAAAGGGCCACCTGTTCTTCATGATTCGAATTTAATACCCCTGGATCATCATCCAGGGTTCAAATTGTCATTTGACTGTGGGAGGGCCTTTTCGACATCACTGCCATTAAGCCTGCAAAAACACACGAATAGATTAGTTTTTAAAACCTGCAGAGGGGGTAAACTTCTTTTTCAGGGTTTTTGAAGCATCAGGGTGATCTGCAGAGGAGGAATGGATGCAGAGGGAAGGGTTTCATATGAACCAGGTGGAAGGAAGAAGAAATTTGAATTTCGGCGCGGAAGGAGGAAGACGGTTTTGGAAAAACCATGGTGGTTTTCGCGTGGGCTACAGGCGGTAAGTGGTTTTGGCCTGAGATCGCGCAATACCATAGATTGGCCACCACATGTCAAGGTGAATACCACCCATTTCGCGCGGTTTGAGGGCATTAAAACCCGGCAGCGAAATCCACGCGAAATGTGATCAGAGTCGTCAAATCTCAAAGGGTGAGATCGACAGTGCGGAAAGGCTGAGGGATCGAGATGCAGGTTTATGGAGTGGGGGCCCGATGGACTAGTGGCGGAAGATGGTTGGGGTGAGGGTTTGGAGTGGAAGGTGGGGTCGGGGTGGTGATGTAGGCGTTTTTTTCGAGTAGCAGAGAGCTGTGATGGGATATGGGATTAAGGGTGGTGAGATAAGGGCCGTTGGATCGGGGCCTATGGCTCGAGATCAACGGTCCAGATGAGTGGACGGGGATGCGGACAAGGATGAATAGAAGGGGAGAAATGGGCCCATGTTGATAATTTTTTCAAAGGTTAGGGGGGGGGGGGGGTTAATAAGGTTTGGGATATAAGAATAGAAGGGGCGGAGGTGTGAGATAAAGAATAGGGAAAAGGGTTAGGAAGAGGCAGAGGCCCTAGTTTTATGGGAAAAGGGACCGAGGGCCAAAACGAAGAGGGTTTAGGGGAATCGCGGAGTGGTCGAGGTTTAGGGTCGTATGAGGAAGGGGGCTGGTGTTTAGGAAAACAAGGGCTTAAAGGCCTTTTATGTGAAGAAAGGCGCCTTTAGCATGACAACAGGGTTTTTTTATACAAATTTGAATGTTTCGATAGGCCTTAAATTAAACTTTAAATAATGTGAAAAGGGCTTTTTACATTGTTTAAGGATTTTTTGGAAGAAATGTGATGAATGAAGGGATTATGAGGGGTTTTTAGAGGGAAGGAAGAATGGATTTTTGTAGGGAAAAAGGATGAATGAGGGTGTAAGTGAGGCAATGAAAATAATGCAAATCAAGCCTAGAGAAAGTAGTTTCCTTAGCAGCAGGGCAGGCTTTGAGAAGGTAGAAGATAAGGTTTATAGTGAAACAGTTAGGTGTAGGATAATGAAGGCAGTGAGATTTCTAGAACTCACAATGTTTCTTGAAATTTTGTTTCTAGAAATCTAGGCTTTTCAATTTAGTCATCCTTAGGATATCAACAAAATTATTGATGACTAACAGTGGCTCCACTTGGGGAGGGCAGCTTTCTTTTCAAGATGTCCAGAACCTCAGTCCATGAAATATTTGAGTTCAGTATATCGGTGCCTTATCTATTAGGCAGATTTTTATTCTTTTTACTTGCTGATATTTCTCTGAAAAAGACGACTTTTTAGCAATCTGCAATATATGATTCCTTTCACATAGTCTTTCTACCTACCCCATCCTACTTGTCTATCATTTTTTATTCTTTTTGAGTGCATTTGAACTACCAAAATCTTTGATATTTTATTTTTTAGAATAGAAATAAAACTACCTACTCCTATCCTTATTTCCTCCAAGAGTTAAAATTAAGTTGTTGAACTCTTTTATTTTTCTACCTAAACTACTTGACTACCAAGATTAAACTGTTTGGAAGTCTTGATTCTCTAGCTATTGACATGAAATTTAAAACATGATTCAAATCAGGATTGGACAGTCTGATCAACCATGGTTGTGGAATTTGGAACAAGCTACACACAAACATTATTTGCATAAAGTAAATTCAGAAAGATAAGGCTGTGATTTGTCATTAGTAATGCATCCTTATCCATCTTTTTGGTTCTGTTTTGAGCATGTGGAACGAGCATCTTCATATTCTCCTAATCTATCCTTTCTGATAAGCTAATCCTGAAATAATCTTGACCATCACGGCTTATACTAACTTATCAACATAAATTTAAATCATTTTCAACCATGATTAGGCTAGATGACTGAACAAGATATCTTTTGAATCAGTAGTGGCATTTAGATTTGCACACTTTCAGAAGTATTGTTTTTTGGGTATGGGGTTGTACCTCTTTTTAATTTGCCCTCTTTTCTCTTTCTTTTCTTTTATTGTTTTTGTATTTTCTTTAATTTTTCTCATGCTATGTTATGTATAATGAATGAAACCTTTGAATCTAGGACTCTTGACAGAAATAATGTTTAAGCATCCTGCCATTAACAGGACCTTCAAAAAGTTCTTCTAAATTCAGTCCTTCCAAGAAGAAAGCATTATGACCCCTAATTGAGTGAATGATATAAGGCCCTTTCCACAATTCTCAAACTTGCCATGTTTACCTTTATCTTGTCTCCTTGAATCCCACTTCAGAACTATATCTCCAACTTGAAAATTACTAGCTTTGGTTTTTTTGTCAAAGATCTTCTTGATGTTTTCTTGAACTACTTGTTTTCTCTTGTACACTTCCTCTCTTGTCTATTGTAAATGAATGGTTTGGTTTAGCCTTCTTTGCATGTCATTTTCTTCTGCTTGTACTTCCTAGAGGAGCTTTATCACTGGAATTCCCAAAGATGTAGAGGAAACTGCATCTAGACCATATACCAGCTGATAGGGGGACATATTTATTGATTTCTTGGTGGTCAGTCTATCAACCCATAATGCATGAACAAGCTTACTATGCCATGATTTCTGGTTATGATCCAACAATATTTTGATAAAATTGATCAGGCTTTTATTTGAAGATTCAGCTAGGCCATTTCCTTGGGGATAGTAAGCTGTGGAATGGCCTAGAGTGATATGGTATTTATAGCAGAAGTCAATCATTTTCTTGGATTTGAAAGCAGTAGCATTGTCTGTAATTATTTTTCTAGGACAACCAAATCTGGATAGTATGTTGGTTTCAAGGAACTTGAGAATGACAGAGTCAGTAGCATTCCTAGAGGGTATAGCTTCTATCCATTTGGTAAAATAATCAGTGGCAGTTAGGATCCACTTATGTTGGGCAGATGAGGTTGGGTGAATTTTTCCAATAAATTCTAAACCCCATTGCTAGAAGGGAGCCTCAATAATAATGGGATGCAAAGGTAAAGGTAGGAGTTTCCTCTTGCCATCAAAAAATTGGCATTTATGGCAAGTAATGACTAGTTTTTGATTATCTGGGAAAAGGGTGGGCCAATAGTAGCCAACTCTAAGAATCTTGTTTGTTGTGGTCTTCTAGTAAAGATGGCCTCCACATTCTCCCTCATGCAGCTTATGCATGATTTTTCCTGCATCGTTCTCAAGCAAACATTTAAGCAATATGCCAATAGTATTTTTCCAATATAACACTCCATCCAAAATGCAATAATTTAAAACTTTATGTTTCAAGAATCTAGCTTTAGTCTTTGATAGAGAAGGAGGATTATTAAGATAGAGAAGCACATAAATGTTATCAGCATACCAAGATGAGTTCAAAAATATCTCTTCAATGTATGGAGCCGTGAATTCTTTTGTTTCTTCTAAGACATCAACGATATTCATGTATAATTCTTGGAAATTGATTCTGCCATGAGTTTTGCTAATCCTTGTCCTTTAATCAGCTTGGTAGGCCTAATTTCTAAATCATATTCTAAGATGATTGCAATCCATTTTACCATTTTACCATCAGGGTCTTGATTTAGAATGTCCTTGACAACAGTATGTGGGACAAAATCAATGATGTGAGAATGTAAAATGTATACTTGGAAGTCTTTCAATGCTTTTACCAAGGCTAAGGCTTGTTTCTCCATGATATTATATTTGAGTGGAGCATCTCTTAAGGCTCTACTGAAAAAGGATATTGGTTGTTCTTGCCCTGCATTATTCTTTTGCAGTAATACTACAGCAATAGTATGTTCAGAGGAAAAAGAGAAAATGTAGAAATCTTTAGTGAAATCAGGACTAATAAGAACTGGTGTTTGAGTAAGAGCTTATTTAACCAGTTCAAATGAATGTTTGGCTTCTATGGTCCATTTAACCCATGTTTCCTTTTTGAGCATATTTTTTATATTCCTTAGAATTTCAGCGAGGTTGGGGATGAACCTTCTCAAAAAATTGATCTTTCCAATGAAAGATTGCAATTCTTTAAGGTTTCTAGGAGGGCTGATTTTCAAAATGCCTTCAATCCTTTTAGGGTCTACTTTAATTCCCTCTTCAGAAATTATGTGGCCAAGAAGTTTCTCTTCTTGGAGACCAAAGAGTGTCTTTTTGGGGTTCAAAGATAAGCCATATTTTCTACATTTCTCTAAAAAATTTCTCAAATGAATCAAATGTTCCTTATCAATTTTGGAGAAAACAGTGATGTCATCAAGGTAAATGATTATGAAATAGCCTATGTCTTCTGAAAAATCTATGTCCATGGCCCTTTGGAATGTGGCTCTTGCATTCATCAAACCAAATGGCATTTTGACATACATGAATGTACCCCAAGGTGTGGTAAAAGCAGTTTTGTGTTGGTCACTTGGGAGTACTAGTACTTGGTTGTAGCCTGAAAAACCATCCAACAGTGATATTCTCTTAGATCCAACCACCTTCTGAAGTATATGGTCCATTTTAGGTAGGGGATAATTATCTTTTAGGGAGGCTTTATTCAGATTTCTGAAGTCAATGCAAAGCCTGATTTCCCCATTCTTCTTCCTAGCAGACACGAGGTTGGAAACCCACTGTGAGTATCTAAGGGGAACTATGATTCCAGCATCATACATCTTCTTGATCTCTTTCTCAACTAAAGGTAATAAAATAGGGTTTATCCTTCTTATTTTTTGCTTGAAAGGTCTCTGATTTTCCTTAAGAGGGATTTTATGTTGAATAATGCTGGTATCATATGATTTTATATCTTTGTAACCCCATGCAAACACATCTTCGTACTCCTTAAAAAGTTCAATATATTTTTGTTTGATATGAGTAGGGAGAGTGCTAGATAACTTGATCATTTTGGGTTCATTTATGCTGCCTATGTTATGTTCTTCTATATTGGTTTCTGTAGGCTCCATATTTGGTTTTTTAGCTACATCATTGAAGTCAAAAATCTCCTCTAATGGTGTAAGGCCCCTTGGTATTGAATCATTTTAAATTTGTAAGATTTTAAGGTCCTTTTGGTCTGGTTTGTTTAGTAATTATGCCTTACAAAGATGTTCAAATTAGTTTATATCAGCAGTAGAGGACAGCTCTATTTCATGGGATTTTTCTTCATCAGAATAGTCTTTTTCCTGGCTTGTGCTAGGTGTTGGTTTAGCAAAATCATTTCTTGATTGTAGGAAACCATCAATGTGTTTGTCATTCTCAAACACTTGCCAATAATTTTCATTGTTAGGGACTGTAGGCCTGTTTTTCACTTTGACATTGAATTGTTCATTTTTCTAGGGTATTTGGCAATTGTTGGCAGCAAAGGAAAGTTCATTTGCAAGGCTGTTTTGAGCTCTAGGGATGAAAGTGAGTTCATATTTTTCAAAGGTTTTTAAGAGATCTAAGGCAGCATTCCTATATTCTCTTAATCTTGGGTTTTTAGCTAAATACTCCCCTTTTACTTGCCTAATAATCAGTTTTGAATCTCCTTGGACTAATATTTTCTTGGCTCCTAAACCTTTGAGCAAATGTAAGCCAAGGAGGAGGGCTTCATACTCTGCAATGTTATTGGTGCATGGAAAATCAAGTTTATAAGAATGTCTTTTGTTTGTATTATGTATCCATACACCTGCTGCAAAACTTGTTTTGCTGCAAGATCCATCAAAGCTAATTTCCCACAGTGTTTCTATTTCATACTCATTGTTCTTTTTTTGTTCAGGGCTGCTAATGTTAGGGATGCTAGATCCTTATTTTGGGGACTGATTTAATTGTTTGGGTGAAATTAACTCTATCTCATTGTCCCTTTCTTGTTGGCTGATTTCATCTTCATTATATAAGATAAAGGAGTCTAAATTTGAATGAATAGAGTAGACAGGAGTATTGTTTGGCCTATCTATGTTGCTTACCATAAATTTCATATGAGATTCTCTGTATAATCTCCTAGTTTGGTTAAAAATTGGAATGGTAGCATAAGACATGTCCATTTGAAGGCTTCCCTGAAGTTTAGCTCCCCATGATCTAGATAGAAGCATGCCATATTTTAGGGGGATGTCAGCAACCACTATATCCATAACTAGACCCTTAGAAGGAAACTATCCCAGATTGACACATAAATCCTTGATCAAACCTAAAAATTTAACTCTGCTTGAATCAAAGGAATACAAGCCCTTGTAAGGTTTAGTAATTTCTAGGCCTAATCTCTCCATCACCACTTTTAGCATAAGATTGTGAGAGGCACCAGAGTCTAGCATGGCATTGTGTAAGATGTAATCATGTATATTCAAGCTAACATAAAATGGAGGAATGGTTCCCTCTTGGTATTTCCCTTCTACTTCAAGACCAAACAATAATTTTGTTTTATCATCTGTCAAGTTCAGTTTCATTACCTACATTCAAAGCTTTCAAAACTTGGTTTTTTATAAACATCCTGGGTTACTAGTTCAGCTAGGGGTATGCTAATTTTGATCTTGGAAATTTCACCCTCAAGGATGAAAGGGACTAATGATTTTGAGATATTTACATCTATTTTTTCCCCTATAGTATTTTCAGCAATTCTGATTTGCTGAGTTTTATTTGGACTGTTATTCAGGACAAATTTTTCAGGGCCACTAGCAGAAGTACTAGGGCAGTTTTGATTAACACTTTTCTAACTGGTTTTGTTCTTATTTGAGTCAACTTTCTTAGTCAGAGTGTTAATAATGTTTGTTGTCTTTCTAGGAATGTTTTCTAAAGTTTTCCTAATAACAGAGTTTGTGTTTTTATCATTTGAAATCTCTGGGTTCCCTTTGCTTCTAAGATCATATTGTCTGTGTACCTCCATTATTGCATTTTCATACCCCAATTGGTAATCTTCAGAGTCCTCATAGTTTGTGTTGGTTTTTTCTGAGGAGAAAGATCCTTGTTCTTCTTCCGTGAGGAAAACATCTGTCTTGATGTCAGATCCTATTCGATTTACATGATTCTCTTCCAACCTTTCAGTTTCCCTTTCTTCTTCTCGATCTACATAGTTTTGTTGAAAGGGAGGCCTAATTTGTTGGTCATTATCTCTTTGTCTATCTTGAATAGGGTCTCTTTTGAAGTTACGATTTTTATTTCTGTTTTGGGGATTAACTTGGTTTTCTCTTGGAGGCATTTTATCATTTAAGTTTATTTTCTCAAGCATTCTTTCCATTACCCTCACTAAGTTGTCAATTTTGGCATCAGATGATGAGGTTGATGTCATTGTTTCATCTTTGTATGTTACTCTTTTTTCTTATTTCAACCTAGCTCTTTTTTCAATCAGATTTTCCTCTACACTTATGGCTCCCCTTTGCATATCTTTTAAGGCTAAGGGGTCTCTTTCTCTTAGCTATTAGGCCATGTCTGGATCAAAGCCTTCAATAAATTTAGCTAAGGCCAAGCCTAGTGGAGGTTTCATGTTTGGGGGAAGTGCATTGTAAACACTATTGAATCTAGTGCAATAATCTTGGACACTTTCCCCAATATTTCTTTTAAGGTTGCTATATTCTGAAAGGATTTGGAGAGGGTTCTTTTTATGAATGTTTGGTATAAAGAAGGGAGATCATTTATGCTATTCAAAGTTAAGTTTTTAAACCATTTCTTGGCTTCTCCTCCTAAACTTTGGGCAAAGGTTCTCATCTTAATGGTATCTTCTTCTATTTCCATATAATCAAAAGCATCATCCATTTTATCTACATGTTGTTGAGCAATAGTAGATTCAGTTCTAGAGAAATGGGGAATTCTAGATTGATAATCATTTGGTAAAGGAACCAAAGGTTGTGGTAACACTAATGGGGCATACCATGCAGCCATGATAGGAAAAAATGGTGGATTTATAAGAGGTGGATTTGTGAAAGGGAAAGTGGGATGAAATGGAGTATTTTGAACAGTGGAAGTATAGATGGCTGTATTGGAAGTGCTTGGACCAGCAAATTGGTTTTGAGCAGATTTGTTATGGAAGGAGCTAAAGTGATGGAGAAGCTGAGAATCAGGTGGAGTGGAAGGGGAAGCTTCTTTACTAGAGATTTGTTGAAAATTTTTGGGCTCAACGTCATCTTGGTCTATGTTACTATATGACTTGGTTCTAAATAGGTTATTTGTATGAGACAAGTCAAAGTGAGGATCTTTCAAGATTATAAGGTTTTCAGGAATAGATCTTGTTCTTTGGAATTTCCTATCAGTAGTTAAATTTCCAGATCTAGAAGTTTGCCACAAAATATTTTCTGGATCATCAACTATTGTAAGAGGATTTGGGTCAGGATGAGATCTGGTATAGATCCCATGTGAAGCCAAATTTCAAAGTCAAAATTTAGAGAGGTTGGAAGTATAAGGATTGTCTTCAAAATCTTGACCTCTCTTGGTGTTTTTAGTATCTTTCTAGAATATGGGACTAGGTTCTAGACTTCTAAGGACGGATTTGAAGCAATCCTAAGGAAATCTAAGAGTACTAGTGGAGTAATAGGCCTACTGGGGCTAGTGGAGTCGCCAGGTGGAAATTTTTAACTCTTTTGAAGGTAAAATATGTTATGGTCCACCACCAATAAGTAATAAAAGCCAATCTGGAGATATTTTTGGATTTTTCTGAGTTTTATGTGTTTTTATGGTTTGTAAGGTTCTATACCCGATTCATCATGTAGCTAAGATGGTGAAGCAAACAAAGTCTACTCTATGGCAGATATTTTGATTTTCTTAAGCTTGATAATGGTTTCTAGAGTCCTAAGGTGTAGTTAGTTTGTCATTGACTCAGAAGTCCCGCCGTGATTGCCAGAATGTTGGAGTGGTGATGAGGTAGCAGATAAACCCCCAGATGCTATGTATTCGAGGGTTCCTGAGTGTGTTAAGGAGTGTTTAAGTGTGAACTTTACTCAGAGGTCCCACCGTGATTGCCAGAATGTTGGGGTCCTGTGATTTGGCAGATTGGCATACCAAATGACAAGGCAAAATGTAACGAATCTTTAGAGTTCTAGGACCTAGCCTTTCTAGACTCAGAGAGGGATCTCTCAGGTTGTTTGCAAAGATGTGTGCTTGTTTTCTTTTAAGGGTTGACTTTAGGCTAGTTATGAAGTATGAGGTTTGTTGTTCGTTTGGTTGGGTATGATGATCAAAGAGCATAGATAGAATGGGAAATCTCTAATTCATTGGGCAATAGAGTCAAATGAAAGTCATGGTAAGTTCATCAATGGATCGGGAGTATCATAGGGAAAATCTAACTTGGCCAATGGATCTTCAAAGTTTAGGATTATGAGGTGAACATTAAGGATAAGAATAGAAAGTAGAACAAAGAGAAATTAAGAATTCTTTATTATGTACTTTAAACAAGAAACATCTTTCAAGGCATATGTTTTGAAGCAAGCCAAAGGACAGGGAATACCATAGACTTCTTTGGACAAAATTTTAATAAGAAAACCTTTTAGACAACAATCTAGCAATGAAAAGACTACTTTCAGATAAGAAAACATATAAGATGAACAGTAAGAGCATCCTAAGATCAAACATAAATAATCTAATCTACTTTTAACCAACTCTTTAGGCCAGAGGACAGGGCAAACCATATACTTCCCTAATTTAGAATCTACTTAGCATACTTTGAAAAGATCTTTAGAAACAATATCTCAAATTGTACTCAAAGGAGCATGGACTCAACACTTAATTTCCCTAGTTTCACTCTATTGAGATCATTCCTTAAAACAACCTCTCAAGCCGTACTCAAAGGGATATGGACTTACCAAAAGGGAGACTCCTTGGTTATATTCTATTGAATCATTTCTAAGATTTACAAGCATAGATGGAACTTAAGGGCAATTAAGAATCCTTCAATCAGACCTTGCAGAGGAAAACATTAAGATAGTGAAGAGTAAACAGAACTAAGGTGCTTTTAAAAGGCATTTCTTAGCCTAAAACTTTTACTCTACTGTAACAAAGAAAGATGGAACATAATGAAAACAGGAAATAACAATAACATGTAGAAGTACTTCACCAACAAACAAGCTCAGGGATCCAGTGATCTAGCCTCCTCCATCAACAAACAAATCAGAACATTCATGAGATCCAAAACATCAATTTCCTTCAACTTCCAAGAGACTATGTATTACTTCAAAGAGTCATCAAATGCCAACAATACAATGAGTTCAAATGTAGTATTTATGCTGCAAATGAGGAGGTGAGGTTAAGATAGGGTTTGGGTATCATTAATTACAAAGTAAATGCATTCCTAACCTTGAAAACCATGCAAGGCTTAAGGCAAGAATATCTGCAGCTACTTTTCTGTTTCAATAACTCTATCTTAACTTCTAAGGGAAAATAGGTGAAAATTTTGACTTTAAGGCCTATTCTTAACTATTACAATAACTGCCTTGACAGATAAAAATATCTTCTGACTGTGTAATAACTACCCAAGTGCCTTTGTGTAAAGAAAACATGATATAGGTGGCAGTTTGATCTTTTGGAGGAGTAAATACTTCTTTGTTGAGTTATTCGAGGTTTTCTTTGGGTTATCTGTCTTTGTTTTAATCAAAAATCTGTCTTTAGGCCTTTAAACCTTGATTTATCCTTGATACTTTTTTTTACTGCCTTTGTTTCTGCTTCTGCTTAATAACTGTTTATTCCTTTATCCTTTATGCTTTTAAGCATTTGACTTTCATCTTCAATCACTGTTTTTAAAGGCCTAATCCTTTTAATTTTTCTTTGATCTCGGATTAGCCCTCAATAGTCTTTTGTTCTTCATGCCTTCATTGATGCTTGGTTGCATCTGTCTTTTGTACGCAGGGAGGGTTCTTTATGCATTGGAGGGTTTCATAATTGACCGATGAGCATGCTTATCATCGACCAAAATGTGGGAAAGGGCCCACCTATTCTTCATGATTCGAATTTAATACCCCTGGATCGTCATCCAGGGTTCAAATTTTCATTTGACTGTGGGAGGGCCTTTTCGACGTCACCGCCATTAAACCTGCAAAAATACATGAACAGATTAGTTTTTAAAACCTGCGGAGGGGGTAAACTGTTTTTTCATGGTTTTTGAAGCATTGGGGTGATCTGCAGAGGAGGAGGGGATGCAAAGGGAAGGGTTCCGTATGTGGAACCAAGTGGAAGGAAGAAGAAATTTGAATTTCAGCGTGGGAGGAGGAAGGCGGTTTTGGAAAAACCGTGGTGGTTTTCGCGCGGGCTACAGGCGGTAAGTGGTTTTGGCCTGGGATCACGCAATACCATAGATTGGTCGCCACGTGTCAAGGTGAATACCACCCATTTCGCGTGGTTTGAGGGCGTTAAACCCCGGCAGCGAAATCCACGCGAAATGTGATCAGAGCCGTCAGATCTCAAAGGGTAAGATCGACGGTGCTGAAAGGTTGAGGGATCAAGATGCAGGTTTATGGAGCGGGGGCCCAATGGACAAGTGGTGGAAGATGATTTGGGTGAGGGTTTGGAGTGGAAGGTGGGGCCGGGGTGGTGACGTAGGCGTTTTTGACTGGTAGCGGAGAGCTGTGATGGGAGATAGGATGAAGGGTGGTGAGATAAGGGCCGTTGGATTGGGGCTTATGGCTCGAAATCAACGATCCAGATGAGTAGACGGGGATGCGGGCGAGGATGAGCAGAAGGGGAGAAATGGGCCCACGTTGATAATTTTTTCAAAGGTTAATGGGGGGGGTTAATAAGGTTTTGGATATAAGAATAGAAGGGGCAGAGGTGTGAGATAAAGAATAGGGAAAAGGGTTAGGAAGAGGCTGAGGCCCTGGTTTTATGGGAAAAGGGACAGAGGGCCAAAACGAAGAGGGTTTAGGGGAACAGCGAAGTGGTTGAGGTTTAGGGTCGTATGAGGAAGGGGGCTGGGATTTAAGCAAACAAGGGCTTAAAGGCCTTTTATGTGAATAAAGGCGCCTTTAGCATGACAACAGGGTTTTTTTATGCAAATTTAAAGGTTTCGATAGGCCTTAAATTAAACTTTAAACAATCTGAAAAGGGATTTTTACATTGTTTAAGGCTTTTTTGGAAGAAATGTGATGAATGAAGGGATTATGAGGGGTTTTTAGAGGGAAGGAAGAATGGATTTTTGTAGGGAAAAAGGATGAATGAGGGTGTAAGTGAGGCAATGAAAATAAGGCAAATTAGGCCTAGAGAAAGTAGTTTCCTTTGCAGCAGGGTAGGCTTTGAGAAGGCAGAAGATAAGGTTTATAGTGAAACAATAAGGTGTAGGATAATGAAGGCAGTGAGATTTCTATAACTCACAATGTTTCTCGAAAAAAAATTTCTAGAAATCTAGGCTTTTCAATTTAGTCATCCTTAGGATATCAGCAAAATTATTGATGACTAACACTCTCCAATATTAAATTCAAACTACTCCTAGTAGGCAGCATGGCAGGGAGTTTTCCCAACTCTCGTGTGATCCATGCATATTGGCCCCTACCATCCTCCAATGTGATAGTGCTTATAGTACCATTTCAAGGAGGGATCGACGTTGCACTATCATCCTCAACTTCACCCAAACAAGGGTCTGCATATCATAAAAATAATTTAACATGTATATAAAACTAAACATAATAACATATACATTATATTCAAACACCACAATTGAAGACGATTTAAAAATTAAAGACAATTTCAATGCATAAACACATAAAGTTTAAAGAGGATATAAAAATGCAGGAGGTGTACCTGCAACATGTGAAGATGGTCCACTATCTGTAACATGATCATCAAAGATAGAAACACTACCTTTGACACTCTAACTAGCATCAGAACAAAGATATACAAGTGGAACACGCACTCTGGTTGGGCCACGTGATCTATCACGAGCTCGACCATGTATACAAAATCTTCCCAAACTTCGACGATATGTGGTTGGGGGGCGTATGGGAGATGGCGCTGCATATTACATATAATACATATAAACTAATCCAAGAATTATTTTTCGACTAAACTATTACATATAAGACATATAAAATAAATAAACTAATCCAAGAAGAAAATGTTGACTTAGAAAGAATGTTGACAAGAAAACCATTTGTAAACTCAAGTAGAATAATCTATCCTTCCTAAACTTTAAAGTCCATTTTTTGATAATTTATCTATCAAATTATTGATTTCCATGTAAAAACAATTGAAAGAAGTGATCAATTCTAGACACTTTTTCCCATTTCTAAATAATGCATTTTATTCATAGAACATAAATATATAAATATATGTAAAAAAATGAAATAAACATATTTGTAAAATTAATAAAATTTCATGCCAACCTAATACTTTATAAGGCAAGTTTTTATAATGTTTGACTTTGACAAATGACATGTACTAGTTGCAAGCACATATAGTTGCAAGCACATGAACACAATGCTTTTGGTACAACACACTACATAATGAAAGAATATGGTACAAAATAGAAAAGAGTCAAAATGATTTTATTCACTTTAAATGCACTTCTCATTATGGATTCAATGTATGTATCAATGATGCTTTGTTGAAACTTGAACATATATATATATATATATATATATATATATATATATATATATATATATATATATAGTCATGTTATGAACTATATAGTTATGTTATATTATGTTATACATATATAATAAAATTTAATTAAATAACAAAATTTTATGGTTTTGGACTTTTACCTTAGTTAATTTTTTATTTAAGTAATTATTTTTTTAAACAAATTACTATATTTATTATTAAAACATATTATATATATATATATATATATATATATATATATATATATATATATATATATATAATTGAGCAACAGATAGAGGTTCACCATGACAAACCATATTCATTATGTCAATTTTAAACTCCTAATTTATGTATTTATTGGTTTTAGTTTGGTTGTTTTATGTTTTGGTATTTTTTTGTTAAATTTGTTAGAAATTTAAAATGCATTTTAAATAGCAAAAAATCAAAATATTTTGAAAATTGATTTCACTAAATTCCTAAGAAAAAATTTTCAAAACCTAAAATAATTAGAAAATAAAATCTTTACCATTCAAAATCAGATTAAAAAAAAGGATCGTAATAAACATGGTATCATTAAAATTATTAAAAACATAAGTAAAATGAAAAAAAAAAACCTAAATTATAGTTTTTTTGTGGTTTTCAAGGGTTTCTTGGTGGTTTTCATGGTTTTTTTGTGGATTTCTAGATTTTTTGTGGTTTTTGTATGGTGGTGTACGTATGGTTTTCATTTCAAATTACTTTTATTCTTTAAGAAAAATTAATTCAAATAGGGGGGAAATGATAGGAAACCTACCTTGGCCTCTAGATGGTTTTTGGTTTGACCTTCAGGGATGCCGGTAGGGTCATTGAGCAGTTGCATCGAGCTCTTCCATCTCATTAAAGCTCCTCTTCACCTCGCAATCTGCACAAAATGGCTTGCGCAGACTACAAATGGGGTTTTTAATGAGAAATAGTGGCTCGATCGAGCTCCTGTGTAATCTCGAGTTACACATGAGCTTGATCGAAGGTTTGTTTTAAAGATCAATCAAGTTATCTTTAAGCCCACAAACAACTCGATCAAGGACTTAAAATTTTCTTGACCAAGTGCATAAAATGACTTGATCGAGCGACTTTTTCACTCAAAAAACACCCTCGCTTGCCAAAAAGTGTAACCCAGCTTCTTTCAAAGACCCTTCTTTTACATTGAGCATTGTATGTATTTATATTCTTATATATTTAAGCACAATTATAAGGGTTAATATTAGCAAGTGGGTTAATTTTCCATGCTTATTCTAAAATAAAATCATTAATTTCCTTCTTCTTTTTTCTAAAAATGGTCTATCCAAATTTTATAGTATAAAATTATTTTAGTTTAAAAATTGAAAAAAAATTATAAATACTACATAAACTCATAAGAAAATTAAATATTTTTATTAAAACATTGGAAAAATTTGGGACTAATATAATTCACCAATATAGGTTGAATATTTGGGACTAATAAAATTCACCAATATTTCTAAATTTTCTGATAAAATTCCATCCTTGAAATTTTCCCCACATATATTAACAAGTGATACATAGTAGCTAGTACTAGTTTCTTAGTTTAAATATAAATAATTTGAGGTAAAAAAACAATAAAGATCTAAAATTGCATATATCTCATCTTGCAACAACAAGACAATTGCATTTAGGTAGAAAAATGCAATAGCCTTTAATGCATTTATTATTTATTATGTTTGTTCTTTTATGCTTGATGTTAGTAATAAAATATTTTAATAATTATTTTCCCAACCATCCTACCATTGAATGTAGTCGTTGTAATTTTGGATATAGTTGCATTGTGAACTTGGCTTGTTTCTCAAGTCAACACTTTCCATATATATGTGCACCAAACTTGTTTGTTTCTTTAATCAACTCTCCCTACCAATCATGTTTTCAAATCACAAGAAGAAAACCCTACTCCGAGACAAAATATTGTGTATCTATTTCTAACAAAAGCACAAGCCCAACCGTCTACAACTTAGCTCACTATCACTATTTTATAACTTGGAAATAGTGCTTACATTAATAAATAGGTACGATTTGGTTGTTTGTTTGTTTGGTTGTTGAGATATTTTCTCAACAATCATCTCTTAGTTTAGAAATTATTGGATCTCATAAGCGCCATATATATATGATGTAATTGTGTGATCAGAAGAGTAATAGAAAAATTATTTGTGCATCTTTGTTTTCTTTCTTGGTATCAAAGCCCATTTAGGCTCACTCCCTCCTGGGAGTGCTCGAGTCAGAAGAAAAGTAGAGTAATACGTATAGTAATGTGAGTTTGTGCTATGTATAAGTGATTTTACCTATTTTTCCATATGTTGATGTTGTTGTGTCTTTGCATCAATCATTAGATAGCCCCATTAGACAATTATTTCTTATAGAGTCTTGGCTTATCTATTTGTTGGCATGTGCAGAAGCCAATGTGAGAGTAAGACACAGAAATCCCAGTTCCTACACAAATGATATCCACCTTCAATAATAGATATATGTGTTGCACATGGACCGAGATTGAGGTGGAGTTGTGTACCGAGCAAAATTGTGAGGAACGTTGCATGTGGTCTCAAGATCTACAAGGATTTGAAGCCGTCAAGTCTGAGTTGTATTTTTGCATATGTTGTGCAGGGGTGAGAAGGAGCCAAGGCTTATTGGGGTTCAAGATATACGTCATAACTTTGAGTCCAATGTTATATTCAAATCAAATACGCGAACTGAGAGAGTGGGTAGTATGGAGTGCGGAGGCACTTTTGCTGTACATTTCCTCTGACAGTGAGAAAAATACTCAAAATAAGGAGTTGGAAATGGGTTTTGTAGAACTACACATGGAGACCGTATATGTTAGCAATGGAATCCATTGGATCTACTACACCGAATTGTTTATTTGATTCAATTTTACATGGTGGCTATGGATACTAGCAACGAAGAACTGCAAAGTGTGACACTCCAAATCTAGTTATTGTAGTGTAGATCCATAAATTTAAGTTTTTATTCGTTGTCCTGCATCAATTCGCTCTCTGCTGTCAATGTTATAGTGTGTTTTTATATGCAATCTTGAATTCTTTTCATTTGTTACATTAGTAGAGTTGTTGCATCAGCCAGTGTAGTGTTTTTGTCACATTATTGCTACGTATAAGTGTGAAAGGTAGTAGAAGCATTGACAATGAAGACCTCGTGTTGTTCAAGTTTGGAATTCATAAATGCAAATTAGTTATTCGTTAATACATGCAACCAAAATTTTGAATAGAGGCACCAAATATTTCCAATACAAATGAGGAGATTCATTTCTACGTGAATGGCAGCTGATGTTTTGATGGTTAAATAGCATTATGAATTTTTAGTGGTAGCGTGCCTATATTTTTAAAAATTGTACCCTATATTTATTTTTGGTGTGTAATTTGAGGGTGAAAAATCAGTGAATGAACAAAGAAACATATTGTAAATTAGTGGTTCTCAACCTTCTTCGATGCTGAGAGAACATATCACTAATTTAATTATGTGGGTATGTTATACGTTGATGGGTATTGTTGTGCTTCAGGCTTTAAGAGCATCAATTACAGGTCATTTTTATGAAGTCCATGTGTGAGACAAGTCAAGTTGTTTGATCAACTCTTGAACACATTTAATATCCAAACTACCCTCCTAGAAACTGATGGATAGCTGAAAGAAAAATATTCAACAAATGGTGGTTGGTTCATAGGATGGTTCATTACTTAATATCTTTTATTGCGAAAGCCCTGGCGAGCTGAGATATCAATGTTGTTGATCTTGCAAAGTTCATAAATGATGTTGAGAGTCAATCATGTTTTAAATGGAGGTCAAGTAATAGCTCAAAGATGTGGTGGTGAAGAAAGAGCAATGTTTGCGAGATGCGAGATTCCATAGTGGATGTGAGTGCTAATGAAGGCCAGTGTAACAACCCTGGTCAAAAATCCATGTAAAAATTAATAAAGGTAAAATAATACCTTGGTGATGGGACACGTATTCCAAGCTGAATGTTGGGAAAAACAACCTAGTGTGGGTGTTCATATGGTTTATTATGGCTATGGAAATCAGTAAAGGGAATGGTTAAGACTTTGGAAAGGCAAAGTGGCATTTGTTGGCATTTTTTTGAAAATAATGGAAAATAGGACAAAAGGGAGGTGAAGGGTCATGGGTTACATGTGAGGAGGAAAATGAGTAAAATAATGGAAAATTGAAGAAATTTGAGGCATCATTAATAGAAAGGCTTCTGAGGATCAGTTCATAAGATTTTGACCAGTTCATTTTTGGAGCTCTCATTCTATTGTCTCTCTCTCATGCTCTTGTACACTTAGATTTTTCTTGGAGCACTCTTAGAGGAGTGTGGCATAATTGGAATTTTGTAGCACAAGAACATCGGGATAAACAACTACAACATCTTTTTCGTGTAGGTACCGAGTTGCATGTATGCTTTCCTCACTAGTTTTTGCATGCATGTGGTTTCTTGGTCACGATATGCCATTTCCATGGAGGACTGCCTATATTGACAGTGGATTTTCCTAGCTTTTCCATTTCTTGGATATCCATGGTGTTGTGTGTTCATTTCATTGTTTTTTTTTCTGGTTGGTTCTCATGTTCCTTTAGTTGTGGGTTGAGTTACTAGTTCCTGGAGCCTTTGTTGGATAAACACTCTAGAGCCCTGTAACAACTTGGGTTGAGTTACTAGTCCTGCAGCCTTGTTTGGAAAAACACTCTAGATTCGTTGGCGGGTTCAGTTATTAGTCTTGGAGCCTTGGTTGGACAAATTCTCTGGAGCCTAACAACAGTTTTGGGTTAAGTTACTAGTCCTGGAGCCTTGGTTGGAACAAATTCTCTAGAGCCCTAGAAAAACTGGGTGGAGACCAATCTGGTGATTATTTTTTATGCCTAGTTGTGAGGTGAAATCACTAGTTGAGGGTTGAGGTGGTTTTGCCTCTGGAAGCCCTAGTTTGGTTTTGATTGATTTGTTTTATGAGATCCCACATTCATGCTTGGAATATGGTACAGGGGTGACTAGCTAAAGTCCCAAACTTGGTTCACTTTTCTTATGGAGATAAGATCTATTTTCCTCTTGTATTGATGCATAAATGTGCTTGTTATTATGTGTCTAATATGATTTTTCTATGCTTGTCATTTTTTTTGTTTCTATGTTGGTTATGAATGTGTTCTATGATAGTGATGATGTATGTCTCTCATCATGTTTTGACTTGTAAATGAACAAACAATGAATCTATTACTTAATAGTTGATAACGTAGCTAATGCGATGAGGAAACAATGCTTCCCAATGATTCTCAGATAAGTATGAGACCCCTATGCTCATAAATGTTGTTTAAACATATAAATTACATATTTGTGACATGTTTGACGAAATTCATCTATGGCTAGTAGGGGTCCAATCGATTCCTTGTTCAATTGATTGAATTTACATCGTTATTCCATTGTTATCTTTCATTTCTGGAAGTGTCTTGGAGTTCTAGGCAGTGAATGAGCCTTGGGCCTGAAAAAGTGGCACAAAAATCGAGGTCGCAGGAATAGAACTACCTGGAAAATTCCCCAGTCACATGCATGCCCATGTTGTGCGAGTAACTGGAGGTTTCTAGTCATACTCTTTCCCATGTCAAGGGAGCGAATGGGGGATTAATGCACTAAAATTTTAGTTTGTCTCAAGGGCTATCCTCCTAGAAGGTTTAGCTAGCTCCTGGGTGTCCTGTAGCAGGTGCAGAAGCCCTTTTTTTTGTAATCTGTCGATTCCACTTCCTTAACTAACACATAGGGAGTTGAATCATATCATAGTAACTCTTCGTCACATGTTTAACTCATTTGGTCAGTTACTTTGGTAGATGTGGGAGGAGGGTGTTATAGAGTGGTATCAAAGCATGGTTTACCCATCAGACTGGATGGGCAGTGTGTTGGTAATGCATTCATGGTGGTTGCATATGTGTTCCTTATACTTGTGTTCTATGTGCTTGTTGCATATGCATGGTGTTGGTCATGGTTACAGTGATGTCACCATGTGAAGGTTGATGGGGTTGTTGTGGAATGTGTTATCATGAGTTTATGATTGGTTATATGCATGCCATGTGCTTATGTGTTTTCAAGTGTACATTATTATGGTTTTTTTTTTCATTCGTGAGGTCATGGTATGTGATGGATATGTTCGTGCATTGATGACTGGACTATGGCGGGGATGATGTTTACGTATTGTTTTATCTATATATTTACATGTTGTTATGATTATGCTTATACATGAATTACGCTAATTGGTTTATCTTGCAGGAGATATCCTCCACAAATGATACTAAGGTATGTCAGTTTGTTTATGGTTTGGTTTATATGACATAGTATGCCTTGCAGGAAGAAATAAAAGATGACTAGTAATATGGTAGACTACAAAGATTCTCCTTATGAATCAGATGAGTAGCGTGGTGTTGGGAAATATTATGACTTAGAAGACATTTTGAGGAGTTTGAAGGAAGAAATAAGGAGTTGAAAAGAAGAGAATGATAGAATCATATAGGCACAGGAGAAACAAATAGAATTAAATGCAATAATTCTTTAGATTTTGTCAAATTTGCAGCTACAGGTACCACTTCATATCAGCTATGGACAAGAGGATGGGACTAATGGGGCATATGGAACTAGGTCTCTTGGTGGTCATAAGTCAAGTAGAGATGACATGTTCAAAGATGGCAAGCTCTTGGACACTCCGGATAGGAGAGGAGATAGACACAGGTACTATTCTAGTTTTGGTTCTGACAGACACTATGATCATCATCATTATCATCCTTACAGGAGGAGTGACAGGGGATATTTTCTGGATAAGTTTAAGAAATTAAAGCCACCTACATTTGATGGAGAGATGAAGAAATCACAGGATGCAAAAGCATGGTTTCCTGGAATGAATAAGTTCTTTAGGTTACATGATTACTCAGAGAACATGAAGGCCATTATAGCTACGTTCAATATTAAAGGTAAAGCACATATCTGGTAGGAAGATGTAAATAACGTCAAAGATATTTATGAGGAGAAATTGACTTGGAGTGAATTCAAGAGACTAGTAAGGAAGAAGTATCTATCATAGAGATACTACAACGATAGTGCAAAAGAGTTTTATGAGTTAAAGATGGGATCTATGACCGATGAGGAGTATACTATCAAATTTCTAGATTTGCTGAGGTATGTGCCTTACCTCAAGGAGGAGAAGGTTGAGATTCAAATATTCATTAGTGGTTTGCCGATAGCATTCAAAGACAGGATTGAGGTTGATGAGCCTAGATCATTAAAGGATTCCATCCAGAAACTAAAGCATTTTTATGAGAAATCAAAGCGCAAATCTGAGAATAAGCAGGATTGTAAGGGTAATGATAAGAATAAAGCAAAATGGGACAAGAAGCGAGCAAGACCTCAAGAAATAGGTAGCAAATAGAATGTCACACCACCTAAGAAGTTCAATACATCTGGCAAAGAATAGGGACTTCGGTTTGAGGATCAGAATAAGAGTGAAAATAGGGAGCTTGTGCAATGTTTGACTTGTGGAGGAGATCATCGTAGGAGAGATTGTCCACAACATTAGGGTGGTAAACCGCAGATCTACAGTGCTCAGGAGGCACAAACAGTGGGATATGTTGAACAAAGTATTCCTAGGATCTATGTAATGTTGGATAACAGGCAAGAAGATCACCAGGAATCTATTATCGAGATGGACGGTAAGCTCTATGATCAACCTTTTTCTATTTTGATTTACCCTATATCTAATTATAGTTATGTTAATCCTGACTTGATGGATAAGTGTGGTTTGAATAAAGAAGTGCATGTAGAGTATTTCTTAGTGTAGTTGGCTATTGGTACCAAGAAGAGAGTTCATCATTGGGTAAGAGTTTGTGCATTTGGCTTGAATGGTATGCCTACTTCCATACATTTGAATGTATTGTCGTTCGGATCATATAGTATGACTTTTGGTATGGACTCGCTATATCTTCATAGGACCAAGGTAGATTGCTATGACAAGGCTATTGATTTCTTGGATGGAAATGGGGAACAAAGAGTCTTGCAGGTTAATAAGAAAGAAACATCAATGCGAATGGTTATAACTATGCAGGCCAAGCATAGTTGCAGGAAAGGGTGTGTGTTATTTACAGTGCATATTTCTAGTGACAAAGGTAAGGAATTTGAGGATGCGGATGTGTTAAGAAGGTACCCAGTTCTACAACAGTTTCAGGATGTATTTCCCACAGATATTTCATAGTTGCCACCTCATAGGGAAGTAGAATTCTCTATTGAGTTGGTACCAGGGGCAACGCCAACATCTAAGACACCTTACAGGATGAGCACATCGGCGTTGGTAGAGTTGAAGCTACAGTTCAAGGAAATGATATACAAGGGATAAATTAGGCTAAGTGTATCACCATGGGGCGCACCGGTATTGTTTGTGAATAAGAAATATGGTACCCTTAGGTTATGCATTGATTACATACAATTGAACAAGGTGACCATCAAGAAAAAGTATCCATCGCTGAGGATTGATGATTTGTTCGATTAGTTGAAGGGAGAAACAATGTTCTCGAAGATTGATCTAAGCTTCAGATATCATCAGGTACACATTAAAGAAGATGACATTCACAACTTTCCAAACCAGGTACAAACATTATGAGCTTGTTGTAGTTCCATTTGGTTTGAATAATGCTCCAACTACTTTTATGTTCTTGAGAATAGTGTGTTGTGTCCTTATCTAGACAAGTTTGTTATTGTATTAATTGATGATATATTGGTATATTCTAAGAATGAGAAAGAGCATGTCGAACACTTAGCAACAATATTGAGATTGTTGAGAGAAAATCATTTGTATGCTAAGATCAACGAGGGCATTTTCTTTGAGATAAAGGGACATTACTTGGGACATGTGGTTTCCAAGGAAGGCAAAAAAGTGGATCCAAAAAGGATAAGGGATATCATGGAGTGGGCAGCTCCTAGGAATGTGGATGAGGTAAGGCCCTTTATGGCATTAGCAGGTTATTATAGGAGGTTCATCAAGAACTTCTCAGAGATTTCTTATCTTATCACATCATTGCAAAGGAAAGCTTGTAAGAAGTTCGAATGGATAGAGGAATGTGCAACATGTTTTAAGCAGTTAAAGCAGTTGTTGACACATGCTCCAGTGTTAAAGATCGTAGATCCAGATAAAGATTTTTTGGTATGTACAGATGCTTGCAAGAGAGGCCTCGGTGGAGTCCTTATGCAGGAAGTACAGGTGGTATGTTATGAGTCACAAAAACTAAATGAACACGAGAAAAACTATCCGACACATGATCTTGAGTTGGCAGCGATCATTGATACATTAAAGACGTGGAGGAACTATCTTCTTGGTAGGATATTTGTACTAATGAGTGATCACAGTGGGTTGAGATATTTGTTTGACCAACAGAATAAACACCAAGAAATTTTTATGGTTGGCAACAATCAATGAGTTTGACTTTGAGATCGGGTATATTAAAGGTGAAGAGAACAGGGTTGCAAATTCTCTTAGCAGGCTGATACAAGTGAATCATATGCAACAATGAGCTCCTATGGGACAAATCTACAAGATAGGGTCTTTAGGGCAAGTCAACAGGATGTCAGGTATATTGAGCTTAGTCACATATTGCAACAAAGTACAGGTACATGTAGTGGTACAGGTACATGTACAGGTAAAGGTATAGGTACAAATAGTTGTACAGGTACAGGTGTAGGAGCACGGGATGTGGATTATCATCTCACAGCAGATGCCTCGATTGGGTTTAGAGACAGGATATATGTGCCAAATAACAGTGAACTCAAGAAGGTGATCTTGAGGGAGTTTCATGTGAAACCATATTCAGTAAACAAGTTTTACTAATGGTCGAATTTGAAGAGATATGTGTCATAGTTTGTGGCTAGGAGCTTAGATTGGCAACAGGTCAAAGTAGAGTGTAAGAATCCAAGTGGACTACTATAGCCAATTTCGATTCCATAGTGGAAATGGGAGCTCATTTCCATGGGCTTTATCACATGTTTACCAAGGACATCTAGACAACATGATTCCATCATGGTTGTGGTGGACAGGTTGACGAAGGTAGTACGCTTCATTCCACTGAATTCTACATACTCTACGAATGATGTAGCATAGGTATTTATCATGGATGTGGTCAGATTACATGGTGTTCCACAGAATATTGTGTCAGATAGGGATGTGAAGTTCACTTCCGATTTTTGGAAGGATTTGTTTGCAGGTTTGGGCACAAATTTTGCCTTCAATACAACTTATCATCCACAGACAGATGGACAGACAGAGAGGGTCAACATGATATGGAGAACATGTTGAGGATGTATGTAATGCATCAACAACGAAAGTGGGAAGAGTATCTTCCACTGGTAGAGTTTTCTTACAACAATGGGTATCAGAAATATTTGAGGACGGGTCTGTTTGGGGCATTGTATGGATGTAGTTGCAATATGCCCATTAATTGGAGTGATCCAGTTAACAAGGTATTGATTGGGTCGAACATGTTGGCGGAAATGGAACAGGAAATGCAGGTAATAAAAAAAAATCTAAAGGAAACACATGATATAAATAAAATTTATGCAGATCGAAACATGTTGTTTAAGAAGTTTCAGGTTGGGGAACAAGTGTACTTGCGCATTAAACCCAAGAAGAGATCCTTGAGGATTGGATCATGTGCTAAGCTAGAACCCTGATTTTGTGGACCTTTCAATATTCTTGAGAGGATTGGGCCAGTAGCCTATCGAATTACACTGGCTCTGATAGTGAAAGTCCATGATGTTTTCCATGTGTCATTGCTTAAAATTTATGTTAAAGATGTTGATCATGTGATTAACTGATTTGTATTCCAAGTGGAGCCAAAAGGAGAATTCCAGCTAGAACCTCAGTGCATTTTGCAAAGAAATATGTTCATGCTCCAGAACCAAACAATCGAGCAGGTTAAAGTGTAGTGGAAGCACTTTGGGCCTGATGAAGCTACATGGGAGATGGTGGATCAGATGCAGTTTATGTATCCTTCCTTGTTCGCTAGTTGAGCGAACATTTTGGTATGTGTTTTGGTATATGCTTGGTATGATTTTTTGGTATGTGTACATATGTATATGGATTTAAATACCGCCATGAGCTATGTTATAAAGCTCCAATAAGAAATATGGGTTTCATGTCATTATGATGTTATATTTGTCATGTTGTCATGTTGGTTTTCTTCTTAACAGGATGGTCATTGTAAACACTACAACGAGCTAAGTTATGAAGCTCCATGGACAGTATGTTTGTCTTACAACAGTCTTGTTGGTCGTAGGTGTCGTTGAACACCGAGGACGGTGTTCCCCCAAGGGGGAGGGTTCTGTAACATCCTTGGTAAAAAATAATACCTTGGACATGGGACACGTATTCCAAGATGAATGTTGGGAAAAACATCCTAGTGTGGGTGTTCATATGGTTTATTATGGCTATGGAAATTGGCAAATGAAATGGCTAAGGCTTTGGAAAGAGAAAGTGGCATTTATTGGCATTTATTTATGAAAATAATGGAAAATATAAGAAAAGGGAGGTGAAAGGTCACAGGTTGCATGTGAGGAGGAAAATGAAGGAAAATAATGGAAAATTGAAGAAATTAGATGCCTCATTAATAAAAAGGCTTATGAGGATCAATTCGCGGGCTTTTGATCAGTTCGATTTTGGAACTCTCATTCTATTCTATCTCTCTCATACTCTTGGACACTTAGATTTTCATTGGAGCACTCTTGGAGGAGTGTGGCATACTTGGGATTTTGGAGCAAGAAGGAAAAGGAAGAGAAGGAAAGCATAAGAGGACAATCAGTGGCTACAACATGTTTTGATTGTAGGTATGTTTTCCTCTCTAGTTTTTGCATGCATGGAATATTCATGTGGTTTCTTGGTCATGATATGTCACTGGCATGGAGGACTTCCTAGATTGACAGTGGATTTTCCTAGCCTTTCCATTTCCTAGATAACCATGGTGTTGTGGGTTCATTTCATTTTTTGTTTTTTCTAGTTGGTTCTCATGTTCCTTTAGCTGTGGGTTGAGTTACTATTTATTGGAGCCTTGGTTGGACAAATGCTCTAGAGCCCTATAATTATAGCTTGGGTTGAGTTACTAGTCCTGGAGCCTTGGTTGGAAAAACAATTTAAAGCCCTTGGTGGGTTGAGTTATTAGTCATGGAGCCTTGGTTGGACAAACACTCTGGAGCTCGACAACAACTATGGGTTGAGTTACTAGTCTTGGAGCCTTAGTTGGAACAAATGCTTTGGAGCCTTGGATAGCTTGGGTGGAGACCAATCCGGTGATGGTTTGTGATGTTTGACCATGAGGCAGAATCACTGGTTGGGGTTTGAGGTCGTTTGGCCTCTAGAAGCCCTGGTTTGGTTTTGATTGATGTTTTTTACGAGATCCCACATTCATGCTTGGAATATGGCACGGGGGTGACTGGCTAAAGAGATATTTGGTTTAACCATGTCTATGGTCGGGTGGTACATGTAAGTCCCATACTTGGTTGCATTTTTCTTATGGAAATAAGAGCCATTTTCCTCTTGTATTGATGGGTAAATACATGCTTGTTATTATGTGGCTTATATGGTTGTTCTATGCTTGTCATTTATGTTTTTTATATGATGGTTATAAATGTGTTATATGACAGTGATGATGTATGACTCCCATCATGTTTTGACTTGTAAATGAATGAACAATGAATCTATGACTTAATAGATGATAATGCAGCTAATGTGTTGAGGCAACAATGCTTTTTAACGATTCTCAGATAAGTATGAGACCTCTATGCTCAGATATGTTGTGTAAACATGTAGATTACATATTTGTCACATGTTTGACGAAATGTCTGTCATGGATAGTAGGGGTCTAATCAAGTCCTTATTCAAGTGATTGCATTTACATCGTTATTCCAATTTTATCTTTTATTTATGGAAGTTTCTTGGAGTTATGGGCAGTGACTTGAGCCCTGGGCCTGAAAATGTGGCACAAAAATCGAGATCGTAGGAACATAACTACTTGGAAATGTCCCGAGTCGTATGCATTCCCATGTTGTGCAAGCAACTGGATATTTCTCGTCGCACTCTTTCCCATGTCAAGGGAGTGACTGGGGGATTGATGCACTCAAAGTTCAGTTTGTCCCAGAGGCTAGTCTCCTGGAAGGTTTGGATGGCTCATGGGTGTCCTATAGCAAGTGTCGAAGGTCTGTGTTATTGTGTTCCGTCGATTCCACTTCCTTCACTGACACATAGGGAGTTGAATCATACCATAGTAACTCTTTGTCACTTGTTTACCCCGGTTGGCCAGTTACTTGGGTAGATGTGGGAGGAGGGTGTTACAACCAGTCAGAAAGAGATCAGTTATGTTATTTTAATATGTGTTCTCTATATTGTAATTTGTGATTTATGTAATAATGTGAGCATTAAGGGGGGACTTGGAAATAATGCTTACATTAGTAAATATGTAAGATTTGTTTGGTTGATTGGTTTGGTTGTTGAGATATTTTCTCAACAATCAATCTCTTAGTTTAGAAGTTGTTGGATCTCATAAGCGCCATATATACTTGATGTAATTGTGTGATCAGAAGAATAATTGAAAAATTATTTGTGCATCTCTATTTTTTTTCTTTATATAACAAAGTGACAAATGTTTAGGATATGCCTATTGAGGAGGCCTTTTTTCTAAACCTAAGAACAAATTTGACGCCTTATTCAATAATGTGGCTCCTTCCACAATATTAAGATGGCGAAAGCAAAGAGGATGTAGACTAGGAGATCATTCTTTTATGAAGTTGTCCATCACAATAATTTATTTATTTTTTTTTTTTTTTTTTTGTAAATTCCATAGGACTTGCTATTTTCTATTATTTAGGGCAAGTTGCTAAATAAATACATGATTACATTGGTGCCTCAACCTACCCGACGGAAACCAGGTCTATTGGCCACCTTAAAGAGTTAAAAGCCAACCAAAATTGGTATTTCTTCAGTCTATCTGTAGCAGCTAGTACTACTCTACTATGTCCATAATATTTGCAAATAAAGCAACATCTATAAGTGCTATTGAAAAAATTCATGCAAAAAGACTAAAAAGTAAGGAAGATTATCCATCTGAAGAGTAAACTAGTGCTGGGTCCTTAGCTGTAGACGCTGGAGTCTCCACTTGTTGCAGTGATAAAAAATGTTGCTCAATTTTCCCTATGCGTGCCTTCTGCTGCATTTGAGTCTTTTTCATTGCCCTCATGTCCTGTTTAATTTGATTCAACTCAAATAGAACGGATGTATGAGCTTCCTGCTGTTGCATGTTGATCAGAGCTTTTGCCAATACACACTTAAACTTCCAATAGGTTTTGATGGTTTGCTAAAATAAGGAGATCCTTCCCTTGGTGCTCCCAGGGTCTATGATGAAGTCAATGTTTGCTTGTTGTTCCTGGATATCCACCTCTTCATTGGTACTCTGATTTTCCCAACCATGAATGGTCTGGCAGATATGATCAGGGGTATTTGTTGTATACATTTCTGCTAAATGCTCGAGAACCTGTTGATTAGATTTCCGACCTCTTTTAGAAGGTCCTGGATTAGCCTCAGGTTTGACATCCCTAGCTACCTGTTTCCGGATTGATGTCCGGGACCTTGTCATTTTTAAACATGAGACTCATGTTTGATGGCAATGAAAAAACAGAGCTTGCTTAGGTACTAAATTGAAGATAATAATCACCACAGTGAACAATTTCCGGATAGCAGAGATAAGATGTAACATGTTATGTAAGATGCGGCGTCGTCCATCATATATCACAGAAGAAATCAAAAATATCCCAAATTGATCATCTATACCCAGAGAACTTTGACCAGTAAAACTTATGTGTCACTTCGTTTAAAAATTTGTATTAAGAAATAATTTTATAGTTTAAGTAAATGAAATGTTTCACTATAATAGTTTATTAAAAATTATATATATGAAAATAATATAATATTAAGTAAATTCACATTAAAAATTATATAATAAAAATTATTTACAAATCTCATAAATAAAGAATGTATCAAAATGAAAATTAGACATATTGAAACATCAAATTAAACATTTAACTTTGTTCTAATGTTAATGCAAACAAGTCACATTGGAATAACAAACTAAACATTTAACTTTGTTCCGATTTTGAAAAAAACTATTGTAATGGAATATATAAGTTTATGATCCATTCATTTTTCTTGTTACTTCTACATTTCCCCTAGTAAATTGATAACTTACCTTCTTTGTTTTAATTTTTTTATGAAGATCATTTTTTTTAGAAATTGTATTATAAAAATAAAATAAAATTTATAACTAAAATTATCTAATCTCATCTTGATCCAAAAACTCGTTTAGGATGCTTTTAAAAATAGCTTAATATAGTCTATTTTAAGCTTGATGTTTATATTTGGTAGTATCATCTCATGGAAATTTTAACTTGGAAGTTGTTTTTATTGTAGGAACATTAAAATTTTTGTTGGGTTTTAAAGAAGATAGAAAATTCAAACAACATGGGAATTGGTGTCCACTTTTATCATTTGGTACTATCATTTTATGAAAATTTTAAATTTGAAGTTGTATTCATTATAAAAACATTTAAATAATAAAAATGGTAACCCATGCCTAAATTATAAAAGACCTCTAGCCATGAAAATGACCAATAAAAACTAAATATATTAATAATTATTTTTAATAAAAACATATTAATGATTTAATTTTTTTTTTCCAAAAAATATAAATAAAATGATTTTTATGTTTACCAATACAAAATGTTAAGATGAGAGGCGTGGTAGTGTTAGTCATATTAATGGTTAAGAGCATTTACAATCTTTGTGGCTGCCATATAATACTATTAGTATATTTTAGTAACTTGCAAGTAAAATACATTAATTCTTCTTTATGATTTACAATCTTTGTGGTCGTCTTATAACACTACTAGCATATTCCAGCAACTTGCAAGCCAGATACACTAATTCTTTTTTATGATTTACAATCCTCGTGGCTGCCTTATAACGCCACTAGCATATTCCAGCACCCTGCAAGTCAGATACACTAATTCTTTATGATTTAGCAATGATTTAGCAAGAGCCGAGACCCCAACAAGTATAACGCCACTAGCATATTCCAGCACCCTGCAAGTCAGATACACTAATTCTTTATGATTTAGCAATGATTTAGCAAGAGCCGAGACCCCAACAAGTATGGAGGAGCCTACTCCTTGAGCAGATATCATAACAAGACAATATACTCAATGGGATTTGAACCTGGATCTTGTGGGTTTCACCCAGCAAAACTTACAGTTAAACCACATATCACTGTATATGTGCATGCAATTAAATTGTTGAGAAAAGATAGATACCTTGTCCCACAAACAAGAGAATAACCTTAAAATTAGATTATTATTATTTATTATAAAAACTTTGATTTCTTAATCTAAAATTTGAAAAATGCATTTTCCAATATAGTAATAGAAACTTCTATATCTATTTATACTTTCTATATTTAAATTAAAAATATTTTCTATTTCATTTTGCCATAAGATTTCAGGCTTCCTACAATAAAATAAAATTAATAATATTTATTTTCTGTTTTATTTTACTATAAAATCTCACACTTTCTATAATAAAATTAGTAAATATTTGTTTCCGGTTCTACTTTGCTATAAGATCCACACTTTCTACATTGAATTGGATAATATTTTTTCGGCTTTACAAAAGGATTGAATACTCATTATTAGAAATATCTATACTTCTCAATTAAATTTTGAAACAACCATTATTTCACTGTGAAAAAAGATATCCAACTGCACTGAGTATTTCGAAACTCGTTAGCTCTTTAAATGTAATTTTCCCTAAAAGTTTAGATAAAACGTAGATTTTATTTATTTATTAAAATTTAAATAATTTTATTTTTTCTAAAATAAATTAAAATATTTAAAAATATATATTTATTAATTAAATAAAATTATAACAATATCAAATTAAGAAAAAAAACTTAGAATTACCAATTGCGATTATTTACATATTAATAAAATCTAAAATATAATTTTATAAAAAAATTAAAAAATAAATAATAATTTTGCATAGTTGATCGATAAATACTTATCTCTGTTACACTTATAAATGAATAAAATTACGAATATAAATTGATAAATTTATTATTTTTAATTTAAAATGAATTTAATAATATTAGGAATTTGGTTTCTGTAATTCATAAATTGTATATAAATTTGTTTTGGTCATAATCACATCAAAAAATATAATGCCGAGGTAAATCAGCCAGTGAGATTCATTATCAAGACAAGATCTTGTAAAAATAATGATGAACCACATTCATAAATTGTATATAAATTTATTTTGGCGATAATCACATCAAAGAATATAATGCCAACATAAACCAGTCACTGGGATTCATCATTAAAACAAGATCTTATCCTGATAATAAACCAAAGTAACTCGACATTATATTTTTTAATATGATTATCACAAAAAAAAAATTATATATATAAATTTAACAAATTCAAATACCTTAATTAAATAAATTAAACATTTTAATGATTTTTACCCACAAAATATCAAACATCAGTCCAAATATAAATATAGTTCCACCCGCTTTTAGCGCTTTCTAAATTATTGGTAAAAGTCAAATGCAGAAAATTGGTGATTGCGATACTTTTTCAACCCCTCTTTCGCCATTAAAAACTGTGTTATTGGACCGTTTCACAAACGGCTATATGCTTGTTTGTAACGGGTCTCATGCAACCAATCAATATTGTATGCTAAATTAATGTTTAACGGGTGGGTGACACGTTACACCAGCGGCTTTGTCCCATCTTCTGAGCACTACCTGAAATTTCCGATGTTATGCACAGAGAATGGAGAATGGGTCTCTGAGATGTTCTCAACTACAGAGAATGGGTCTCTGAGATGTTCACAAACTACAGAGAATTTTTATGGGGTGAACGTGAGCAGTTTTCCATGAGATTTATTCAAAGCTAGGTTGTATAACGCCTTGCCTTATTTTATTCATTTCATATTTGTACAAGAGCTCAGTAATGGCATGCATGGCTGCCATTGTCAACTCCCCTGTTTTGGGTTCATGCAGATCCCCTTCACTGAAGACCTGCAGTGAATTGGAATCAGCAAAAGAGATGCATCCAGGATCACCAGTGATTAAATCTCCATTGAACAATATTACAGTTTCTCCAAGCCTGTCTCTCAGGCAGCAAGTTCAGGAGAATCTGGGCTTTAGCAGTGTTAACCATGGTCTTTCACCTTCAAGGAGCTCTATACAGACATCTCGGCTTCGTTCTAATCGTGATGAGAATCAGCCACCAGTGCTACAGTGGAATGATAACAGTCCAGGGAAGCATGGGGGAGATCATCATCATGTGGATGTTTTGGGGCAGAGTTTAGTGTTTTGTCAGCGAGGTAAACAGAGGTTTCAGGGCAGAATCAAGATGAAGGAAGAGCAGGCTGAGAGAATTATGACAGAGATCAATGGCAGTTTCGGTGCAGTTTCTCCTTCACTCAAGAGAAAACGCCCCCTCAAGCTCCATATCCCAAAGTCTCCCAGAGAGCTTAAGATGATCAGCCTCAAGGAGAAAGCTATTGTGGACGAAAGCAATAGTCTTGAAGGCGACCACTATGGTTTTTATTGTAAAAAGGGTCGGAAGGAAGTAATGGAAGACACCCACAACGCGACTACAAACATACTTGGTGATGATAAGCAGGTAAGAAAGGGCCTACTTTATAGGCCACTGGTGAAAGATTTTGAATGCTCTGCAGTTTCTCTCTTCTGTGTTCACATCTGAAATAAGGCTGCCATGTCCCATGGTTGGGATTTAAACTTTGCATCCTCGTTCTCACCTTCTTTCAAAGATCAAACATTAACTCTGCTTATTGGGAAACCATCTTCTCACCTTATCTTGGAAGCTCCATCCTGGCTCCTCTACAAATTTTAATTTATCAGGTCCTTGTGACTTGGAGCATCCTGCAAATATCCCCGGATGCCCCCATGATCCATGACAGAAAAGGATAAGATTAGCACGGAACTATCTAGATCGGCAAACAATAACCAATGAGCAGTACAGCATTAGACATTGTTGGATGTGGAATACCTCTGATATGCATGTGTATATACAGGACATCTGTCAATTAATGCTGCATTGTTTGGTGGTTATTGTTTTCCATCTAGACCCATGTTGCATGTCTTAAATTCCACTATTTGTCTAATATGCGTCATTGGCCTTTGTAACCTGAAGATGCATATCAGACACCCAGCTTTCCATGGGTATGTTCTGGTGTCTATTTTGTTGTGCCCAATACATTGTCTAGATTCAGTGCACTGTTACATACACCTGTTACAAATACAAAGTGTTGATGGCTTCCCCATCCCACCTGCACTGTTGTGTACCTCTCTTTTCTGTGCGATAAAATACAATAGGTAGTACTATGGGTTATGGGTTAAGTTTGTTCCAATTTTATGTGCTCTGCATTTCTATATGAGCAGATTTTTGAATTTTCCCTTTCTAAAATGGCCCTTTGCATGCTTTTCCAGACATGTTTCTCCTCAAACTCTGTTTACAAGATAAGTTCCTTGGATGCTTATCTGCACTGTTCTATGCTTTAGCGAGGTGTTCCTGAAAATTTGCTATTTCATTTTTACTGTGAGTCGGTCAGACTTAGGGTTCACATGTACATCCCGGACGACTTAGGTTCCCACGCTCTGGATTTGTTTTATTTTGATTTTGAGTTGGTGATATGCCCGGACTGAATACAACAACAGCTACCCCCGTGGGAGGTTTCCGTGGGCCGTGCTGTGTGACAACGTTACCGTCCTGATCACATTCTGGAATGGATTGGAGGATTCATGCAAGTTGTTAAAAGTCAATTCATCCCTACTGATCCTAACGAACTGAAAACGCTTTAAACCTTTCAATATGTATCTGAAGGATGCGTGCCTGGTAAAAGTTCTGATCCCAATGTACACCCTGAACTTATTATGCTCCCACATTCGGACTGGTTTCATTGTCAGTTTGGGTTGGCGAGACTTAGGGCTCAAATGTAACAAGTGGCCCCTTGGGAGGGTCTATATAGGCCGTTCTGTATAACAAGGGCACCATCCTGGTGACGACATTCGAGAATGAATTGGAGGATGCATACCAGCTGTTGAAAGGTCTTTTATTTAGCTCTGCTACATAATGAACAGAAAAGTCTTTGAATTGCGTAAATACCTTTTAACATGTATCTGACGGATGCATGCCCAGTTTTAGATTTCAAATATACACCCTGAATTTACTAGCTCCCCACATTCTGGATTGATTTGATTTTGATTTTGAGTTAGTGAGATTTGAGGCTCAAATTCAACAGATGGCCCCCACTTGGGAGGTCCGCATGCCCAACTTACAAGGGCATGGTGATTACATTCTATGCCACCTGCTAAAAGTCCTCTATTGAGCCCTGCTGATCCTAATGACCCGAAAATTCTTCAAATGTACACTCTGAACTTATTAGGTTCTCATATTCTAGATTGGTTGGATTCTGATTTTGACTCAGGGCCCAGATTCAACAAGTTTTCTGGTTCTCTCGGTGACTTGGGAGGCCTACTTGGGCTATGCTGTGTAACAACGGCATCATACTGGTGAGGATAGTGCCAATGATTTGAAGTTCTCTATTTAGCCTTGGTGATACCAATGACCTGAGAATTATTTACTTTTTTCAGTGTGTCTGGTGGAAACATACCTGCATATTCACCTAAAGAGATCTGCCCTATAACTCTCACAGAAGATTGTTCTCGTCATTTTGAACTGGTGAGACTCATGGCTGAAATTCACGAATTAGCTTGAATGAGGCAGATCTGACATTTAGGCTCCTCTATTTAGTCCCAGCAATCCCAGTGGATTAAGAATTTCTGCAAACCAAACATGGATACTTTTCCAAGTATTGACTTGAAAGTTGATACGCTCTAACTTATTTTTCTAATGGATCGTACTCTGTTACTTAAAGTGTTCTTTATTTTTCTAATGTCCATGCAGCTCTGTTTCATGTCCTGCAATAACAGAAGAGCATCCTGCAGAAAAGTACCTAAAATTTTCCTTTAATTTTCCTGAAAGACTATCCAGTTACTTTATTTAATCAACAAACCATCAGTTCTATCTTGGATTAGATAGATAGAACCACATGTGCAGGTCGATTCCTGCAGAAGTACATTCACAATCAAATATATTTCAGATTGGTTTTTAACTGTTTTGAGATGAACCTGAATGGTTTCTATTTTGGGGTGCTGTTGGGTTTTTCAGGCTTTCTTTGGTGTGTATGATGGACATGGAGGTCGTAGAGCTGCTGAATTTGTTGCTGAGAAACTTGGACAAAAGATTGTGGATTTGATGCTCAAGACCGAAAAAGAAGATTGCGAGATAGAGCAGGCAGTAAAAGCTGGATACTTGGAAACAGACAAAGAGTTTTTGGAGCAGGTAAACTCATAGAGATTGCAGTGTGGGTTCTTCTTGTTTGAAGGTTATTGGATTGTTGGACAATTTGGAATTCTAATCATTTGATGCATTAAATATGCCGATTTTTTTTTTAATGATTCTTCATGTTTATTTCATTGCTTGACAATTTGGGCAAGGAAATTTCTTAGGCCTAAATAGGAAAAACTGATTTTTTAGGATTGAATCTCGTTGACTTACATGAAATCCTTAGTGTTGCAATTTTGGAAGCCAGAAGGAAGTTCTTGTTATGAATTGAATCTGACTGAGTTATTTGACACAGGGTGTAAGCAGTGGGGCTTGCTGTGTGACTGCCTTGATTAAAAATGGTTACTTGGTTGTGGCCAATGCCGGTGACTGCCGGGCAGTTCTCAGCAGGAATGGTAAGGCTGAATCAATTACCTGTGACCATAGACCTGGAAGGCAGGAAGAGAGGGAGAGGATTGAAAATTTGGTAAAAACTCAACCAAATGCTAGGCGCAGCATTAATCTATTCTTCCATTCTTTAACGGGTTTACTGAAGAAATTTTGTGGCTGTGTCAGGGTGGTTACGTGGATATTCACGGGGGAGCTTGGCGAGTACAGGGAACCTTAGCGGTGTCGAGAAGCATAGGAGATTTACACTTGAAACAGTGGATATCAGCAGAACCAGAGATTAGAAAGCTGCCCATTACATCTGACTCTGAATTTTTGATAATGGCTTCTGATGGACTTTGGGAGAAGGTGTGCTTGAGTTTTTCAACTTGCTTTTGCACTTATGTTTGTTTATTTATTCACTTGTTTTCAGCATCCATTCAATTTCAAAGTACATGACAGTTTGTTAATCCGGCCGGCTTCAAAGTTTGCGCTCTTATGAATATTCTATGAAGAAACAAAATTGTCAAACACTGCAAGTGGATTTTTCCAGAACCGACTTTAATTTTGATTTTGCATACATTCAAAAGGGACCAATTTAGATATAGGAGCTCATGGAGCTTTTTCAAAACTGACACTTTTTCTTTTTTATTTTGATTTTGCAAGGGGCTAATACACATTCTTCATCTAAGACCTTCGAGGGAACGTGGGTTCCCAATTAGCATGGATTCTTTTGATCAATGAGTTGCACCAGCTCAAAAATATTGTGTCAGAACTGACACATTTATCTATTAATTCTGTATGAACTTCAGTTCTGACACATTTATCTATTAATTATGTATGAACTTTAGCTGAATTTTGTTATTGGCATTTCAGTAATGCATATTCTTCATGTTCCCAGTAAGCATGGAGATACCTTTGAAGCCCTTGAGTCTTCACCAGCTCAAAACCCAAAAAATGTGTCACAGCTGACCCATTTCTCCATTAATCCTGTATGAACTTCAGCTGCCTTAGCGAGGGCACTTAGTAATGCACATCTTTCATCTAGGATCTTGATGGGAACGTGGGTTCCCAGTAAGCATGGGGCTACATTTGAACCCTGAGTTTTAACAACTCAAAACCAAAAAAAGGGTCAGAACTGACACATTTCTCCATTAATTTTGTATATTTGCGTAATCAGTGCACTCTACGAATGTATCTTCTTGCCTGTGTAATATCCCCAACCGTTTAACTGGTTGGACCAAATCATAATAGTAGTAGACTAATAAATAAATTAATAAATAAAGTGGCATTGGCCCATGGTTTTTCCTTTTTGGTTGTTTTGACACCAGGTATTTGCCCATGGTTTTTCCTTTTGGGTTGTTTTGACCCCAAGTATTTTCCCACAGTTTCTTCCAAGCAGCCCGACTATAAAAAGAGGAGGAGGATCGAGAGCAACTCATGGAATTTAATCTTTTCTTCATTGATATTCTGAGAGCAGAGCTCATAGGAGTTTTCAAGTGAGGATTTTTAGGTGAGATTCTCAAGCTTCCTTCGGTGAGATTCGATCTCACCCTAGTAAGCAAACCCAACTTCAGTGGTTTCTATGATCACCCTAGCTGGTTGCATTCATTTCATATTTGTTTTGAAAGGGGTTTTCATCTATTTTTACTTTACACTTTATGAGCGTGGATCTGAGATCTGCCCCGTTGGTTTTATTATAATTATTTGCATTTCCAGATTGGCAAAGGAAGGAAGAAAACACAGATCTACTGCAGCAAGTTGTTGCAGCACCACCACAACACTAAGTCAAGGGTTATTAATTGGCATTATGATGTAATTGACCCATCTACGTTGTTGCTTAAACTGCTTGTATTACATGGGCTAAATTTATTAATAAATGATATTTGGTGGATTTACTTAGGGCTTAAAGTCACGAGGGTTTTTTATAATAAGCATATTACTTTGCTGTTATATTTTTACTATTATTACAGCAGTGGCATTATATATATCGTAAAGGATACTACAGTGGTATCAGAGCTTCATCTTGGCCCGCTGTGGGATGCCAAGGAAGGAGAAACAAAAGGGTATTACTGCCAATTGGGAAGGAAAAAAGGCTAGGAGTCAAGGGAAAAACGAAGGGGAAGAAAGACCAATGGGTGATCACGAAAATACCAAACTTGAAGATGCCTTACAAAAGATCGCCGACACTCAAAACGCCATCATGGAACTCCTTAAAGTACAGATCAGGCAACCTAATGTGCAAAGCAACAATGTGGAAGGAGGTTCCCATTCAGGTGGGGATGGTCCGCCGCAGGAGTATATCAATGTTCGTAGCAACTATCCCTCACACGAACATGTCAACACTCGGAGCAGTTCTTTTAGCCGACTAGCCATGCCTCCATTTTTGGATGACTCCTCCAGGGAGCAACACTGCCCTTCACCAATTGCAGAAACTGTTACCGCATGGATGAAAGAGTATGATATGTTGCCTCCCAACGTGAAAGCAACCTTGAGCCTTAATGACTTTTACTACATGAGGAGCAAACAACAAAGGAAGGCAACCACATATGGGGGCCATCAGTCAAACGTAGATTTGCAGAAGACTGTGGGAAAGGTAACTCTTCCTTCTTTTGATGAATCGTCGAAGTGTTCTGCACGGTCATGAGTACAGAAACTGGATACATATTTCCAGCTCAATCCCATGCGGTCATGAGTACAGAAACTGGATACATATTTCCAGCTCAATCCCATGCGGTCATGAGTACAGAAACTGGATACATATTTCCAGCTCAATCCCATGTGGGAGAAGGATGCCATCAAATACGCCACACTTCATCTTGACGAAGAAGCACATGAATGGTGGCAACATGGTATGACCACTCTGGGACATGCCAGCATCATCTCTTATACAAAATTCACACAGAGGTTAATAGAAAGATTTGATAAGAAGGATCCTGAGATGTACTACAGGGAGCCTTGAATCTTATGTTGCAGAATTCCAGAGGCTTGCAATAATGGTCAGCGACCTCTCCATGACCCGGTTGGTCATGTTATTTATAGAAGGGTTGTCAGAACCCCTACGAGGTTGGGTTAGGGCTTACCAACCTGCCACCTTGCAAGATGCAATTAACCGTGCAAGGGATATGCAAGATGTAGTACCCAAGAATAGATTCCTACCCAAATTTTCTATTCCTCAGAAAGGGAAGGAAGTCAAGCAGCAACAACGAGAGCCATTTGGTAAGGGGAAGCTAGATGATGAGACTAGGAAAGATCTCAGAAGGAGAAGGCTATGCTTCTTTTGTCAAGAACCTTGGGCACCGGAACCTTGGGTATATTGAAGTATTTTCTAAAAGCGAAGATGAGGAAGAGAATCCAGAGCTCGATGAAGGGGAATCACAAGGCATGGGAGCAATACAGGAAGAAATCCAGGAAGGAGTCATTGCTTCTCTTACAGGGGTCCCAAGATATCACACCCTTCGGGTAGGGGCACCATACAAGGACAGAAGGTTACTGTGCTAATTGATGGTGGGGCCTCTCACAACTTCATTGATGCAGAATTCGTAGCCAGAAGGGGACTAGCTACTGAAGAATTTGAAGGCTTTACAGTTTTGATTCCTGGAAAAAAAGAGCACAATTGCATGCCATGCACTAAGATAGTTCCTAACATGAGCCTAGCAATAGGAAACTACACAATTACAGATAAATTCTTTGTCGTAGACTACCCAGACTCTCATGTAGTATTGGGGGTACAATGGCTATATTCTATCGGAACTCATATAGTAAACTACCAAGACTTGGAACTTGCATTCACAGGACCAGATGGTAAAAAGGTGAAGTTGAGAGGAATGCATGCATATCCTCCCAAGGTTGTGACATCCAATCGGATGGAGGCAGACCTTCTACATGGGGATATTGTATGGGCAGTAGAGTGTCAAATCATGGAGAAGGAACCAGTGGAACAACACAAGGAGTACTCCCTTGATATTATGGCACTATTGCAAAAATACCAGAAGGTCTTTGGAGATATACCCCCAGGACAACCACCTGATAGGGGATTTGAGCACATCATCGAACTAGAGGAAGGGGTCCAAGTTGTCATCACTACCCCTTACCGACACCCCAAAGCGTACAAGGTTGAGATAGAAAAGGCAATACAAGAATTGTTGGCATTAGGACACATTCGGCCGAGCTCGAGCCCTTTTTGCTTCGTCCGTTGTGTTGGTCAAGAAAAAGGATGGGTCCCTGAGGATGTGTATAGATTATCGAGGACTGAATAAGAAGACCATAAAAAATCGATATCCTATCCCAGGATCGACGAATTGATGGATGAGTTAAAGCGAGCCAATTATTTCTCAAAAATTGACCTTCGCTCAGGGTATCACCAGATCAGAGTTCGTGATCAAGACATTCCAAAAACAACTTTTAGATGCCACTATGGACATTATGAGTTCCTAGTGATGCCTTTTGGGTTGACGAACGCCCCTGCAACATTCCAGTCATGCATGAACCATGTATTCAACAAGCAACTACGTAAATTTGTTTTGGTCTTCTTCGACGACATCCTGATCTTCAGTGAAACATGGAAAGAGCATCTGCAACACCTGGACGAGGTCTTGGGAATATTGGAGGCACAACAATTTTATGCCAAATCTCTAAATGTGAGTTTGGGATGATGGAAATGCTATATCTAGGTCACGTCATCGGGGGCCAGGGTGTTAAGGTCCACCAAGAGAAGATTGAAGCCATTCTCAATTGGCCAACTCCCAAAAATGTCACAGAGTTAAGGAGCTTCTTGGGTATTTGTACTTATTGTAGAAGATTTGTAAAGGAGTGTTCATAGCTAGCAGCCCCTCTTACTGACTTGACAAAAAGAAGAGCCTTTTTATGGACAGAAACAACCCAGGAGACTTGACAAAAAGAGGAGCCTTTTTATGGACAGAAACAACCCAGGAGCCTTTTGAGCAGATGAAGGAAGTCATGAGTTCGTGTCCAGTTCTAGCCTTGCCAAACTTCTCTCAACCCTTTTTTATTGGAGTGTGACGCTTCTGAGGAAGGAATCGGGGCTGTCCTAACACAGAACCATCATCCCATTGCTTTTGAGAGTAGAAAGTTGCATGATTATGAACGCTCTTACTCTATTTATGACAAAGAAATGTTGGCTATTATGCATGCATTGGCCAAGTTTCGTCCATATCTAGTGGGGAACCGGTTCAAAGTCAAAACTAATCACAATAGTCTCAAATACTTCCTCGATCAGAAGGGATTAAATGAAAGGCAGCAAAAATGGGTCAGTAAGATCCAAGCCTATGATTTTGAGATTGAATATGTCAAAGGTAAAAACAATGCAGTTGTAGATGCCTTATCAAGGAGACCAGCTACCTTCTCTCACATAGATATTGTGGATGACTGGAAGTCCCATCTTTTGGTGGAATACACAAAAAATCAATCAGCTTGTGAGATCCTTGATGGACAGTCATCAGACATCCGTTATAGAGTTGTCAATGATATTATCTATTATAAGGATCAAATCTATCTAGTACCCGAGTCTCAACTTAAGATGAAGATTCTACAAGCAACCCATGACACCCCTTTAGCCGGACATCCAGGATTTATGAAGACTTATAGGACCATCAGGGAAAGGTTCACATGGAAGGGACTCAAGAAGGACATTATCAAATATGTTAAGGAATGTGGTACCTGTCAAAGTAATAAGGTTGAACATGCACATCCGGCAGGTTTATTACAACCACTACCCATTCCGGAACAAAAATGGGAGTATATCCATGGATTTCATCACAGAGCTACCCTCCTCACAAGGCAAAGATTGTAATTTTGTGGTGGTGGATCGTCTCACCAAGAAAGCTCACTTCTTTGCAATCCCCTCCAAATGTTTTGCATCTCAAATAGTAGAAATATTCTTCCATGGTTTGCCCAAAACCATTGTGAGTGACCGTGACAACAGAATCATGGGAGCATTCTGGCAAGAGTTATTTAGGTTGGCTGGAACAGAACTCACCCCTAGTACTAGTTATCACCCGCAAACAGATGGACAAATAGAAGCATTGAATAAATGGGTGGAAGGTTATTTACGAGATTATGTCACAGGACAACAACGAGCATGGACCAAGTGGTTGTACTTAGGAGAGTACTGCTATAACACCACTTATCACATGTCCATAGGGATGTCACCTTTCCAAGCCTTATATGGATATGAGGCACTATCATTTGTAGATACAGTGTTTGGAGATAGTAGAGCACCATTGGCAAAGGATTGGATCCAGGGGTGTCAGGATATTCTGAGAGCCCTTCAAGACAATCTGCAAACGGCACAGAATCGACAAAAGTTATATGCAGATCGTTGAAGGATAGAGAGGAGTTTCGAAGTGGGAGATGTGGTTTATCTCCAGCGTCAGTCATATAGGCAGTCTACCTTAAAGCAGAAGTGGGCGGAAAAATTAAAGCCATGATTTTACGGGCCCTATCAAGTTATCCAGAAAATAGGAGAAGTGGCATATGAGCTAGAGCTTCCCACAAGGAGCAGAATTCATAACATCTTTCATGTCTCCTATTTGAAGAAAGCATTACGATCAAACATAAAATCATCACCAGAATTACCGCCACTAGATGAAGAGGGCCATCTTCAACTGGTAACTGAGGAGGTGTTGGAGGTTCGAGAAAGAAAGCTTCGAAGCAGAATCATCCGCGAATATTTGGTACGATGGAAAGATCTTCCCATCGAAGATGCCACTTGGGAAGGAGAACACATATTGTAGCATCCAACGTTGAAATTGCTTGAGGGCAAGCAATTTTGGGCAGGGGGAACTGTAATATCCCCAACCGTCTAATCGGTTGGACCAAATCATAATAGTAGTAGACTAATAAATAAATTAATAAATAAAGCAGCATCGGCCCACGGTTTTTCCTTTTGGGTTGTTTTGACCCCAGGTATTTTTGCCCATGGTTTTTCCTTTTGGGTTGTTTTGACCCCAGGTATTTTCCCACGGTTTCTTCCAAGCAGCCTGACTATAAAAGGAGGAGGAGGATCGAGAGCAACTCATGGAATTTAATCTTTTCTTCATTGATATTCTGAGAGCTCAGAGGAGTTTTCAAGTGAGGATTTTCAAGTAAGATCCTCAAGCTTCCTTCAATGAGATTCGATCTCATCCTAGTAAGCGAACTCAACTTCGGTGGTTTCTATGATACCCTAGCTGGTCGCATTCATTTCATATTTGTTTTGAAAGGGGTTTTCATCTATTTTTACTTTATGAGCGTGGATCTGAGATCTGCCCTGCTGGTTTTATTATAATTATTTGCATTTCCAGATTGGCAAAGGAAGGAAGAAAGCACAGATCTATTGCAGCGAGTTGTTGCAGCGCCACCACAGCACTAAGTCAAGAGTTATTAATTGGCATTATGATGTAATTGACCCATCTACGTTGTTGGTCAAACTGCTTGTATTACATGGGCTAAATTCCTTAATAAATGATATTTGGTGGATTTCCTTAGGGCTTGTTATGGTGATTTGAACTTAATTATGTGTGACGGAGTATTATGTGTATATGTTATCACGAGGATTTTTTATAATAAACATATTACTTTGCTGTTATATTTTTACTATTATTACAGCAGTGGCATTATATATTTCTTTAAGGATATTACAACCTGATTCTGTGCTTTTTCTTTAGTAATGTTTGTTCTTCATCTAACCTCATGGATTGTGTTTACACGTCATGGATTGTGTATACAAGTTAATTTTATCTTTACATACTCACAATATGGAGGCACTTTATAAAAGTATCGTCTTCCCCTGAATTCTGTAGTGAACTTTAGTAATGCTTGTTCTTCATCGAAGTTCATGGATTGTGTTTACATTTCTATATTATTTTCACATACTTACAAAGGGGGCACTTCACAAAAGTACCTTCTTCCTCGGAATTCTGTACTTTCATAAGCAGTGAACTTTTTTAATGTATTTCTTCATCTAAATTGTAAACATTTGACTGTTTCAATCAGCTTATTTTATTTCCTCTAATAATTCTATCAGGTCAGTAATCAAGAGGCAGTGGACATCGTCAGGACTTTTTGCACAGAAGACAAGCAAGGAGCTCTTAGCGCTCCCGAACTTTTCGAAGAAGGAGCATGGAATGAGAATGCTAGCCCACCCCCTAAGGCAAGGAAAATTTCTTTGGGAGGTGTATCTAACGTCAGGAAAGTCAGGGGTCTATGGGATGGCAACTTTAACACTATGGGATGCTATGACAACTATTTCAAAGAGATTACAAAAAGCCCCGGGTTGCAGTGCATGCCTTTGCGACGTCCCATGGCAGCATGCAAAGAACTTGTGGAGCTTTCTGCAGCTAGAGGCACAAGAGATGACATTAGTGTAATGATTGTTGACCTCAGGCATTTCTGCCCAAGTGGCTGATGTAAGATGAGCCCAATTGTCCTTTTTTTTTGCCACTAGGCCCTACTAACCATTTTGATATGTGCATTAAGTCATGACACCATTTTTAACACCATCTTGCACATACTCCCATGTCAAAGATCCTCTGCTAAGCTGATTCACTTGTTTACATAGGCAACAATTTTGCCTATATTGACATTATTGCTGGAATTCAGCCATTTTTTTTTCAAGAAATTCAATTTTGGAAATGTTTGACCCAAATTCCTGAAGAATTTCATGGTTGAAATAGATTCAGCACTATCAAAAACTCATGCGACACCCAAATTTCTGAAAGTTGACTCAAATTTCTGAAGAATGACAAGTATAAACTAAATTTCCAAAAAATTCTGATAGATTTTCTTAAAATCCTGTCAAGATTTTTTAAAATTTTTCTGTACAACATTGTGGTCTCACTACGCCACAAGAGACTGAGGATAACACCCGAAAAAAAAAATAACAAATAAAGAATCAAAGGGACCAGGATTGGGACATTTGAAGTACAATAATAAAAATTCCCATTCTTAGATTTGTGTAATTCGTTGGATGTTTTTCACAGGTTGTCATGGTTGGATACCATGGGTTTTGTATATATGACAGCTAATTCAATTGACTGTTTTGTTCTAACCAGAAGTTATAAATATCTCTAACACTGAAGCACTGGTGAGTGATCCTCATCGCGATTAGAACGAAGCCGAGATGTCTGTATAGAGCTCTTTGAAGGTGAAAGACCATGGTTGGCACTGCTCAAGCCCAGATTTTCCTGAGCTTGCTGCCTGAGAGAGATTGGCGTGGAGAAACTGTAGCATTGTTCATCAGTGTAGCATTGATTAGTGGATATTTCATGACGGTGATCCTCCATGCATCTCTTTTCCTGATTCCACTTCACTGTAGGCCTTAAGTGAAAGGGATCTGAATGAACCCAAAACAGGGAAGCTGACAAAGGCAACCATGCAAGCCATTGGTGGTTACAATGACAGTGAATGCAATAAGGTCAGGCCTTACACACAAATACACAACCTAGCTTTGTATAAATCTCATGGGAAAGTGTACAATATTGATGGTTGATGAGACCCGTTGTAAGTAATATCGTTGCAAGTAATATAGCCGTTTGTGAACTGCATTTGACTTTTATCAAGTTGTGTTTGATATTTTGTGGGTAAAAAAATCATTAAAATGTTTATTTGGAGTTTAATATAGTACTGATGCTGTACTGTAATTAGTAGTTTAATTAGACTGTTTTTGGCTCTGAAAATTATGGAAATTTTGGTAAAATTTTAAGAAAATTTTGTAGGGATTTTTGTAAATCCATGTTATAATAATCCATGTTATTGCCTTAGAGATTTTTGATGGTGCTGAATCCATTTCCACCATCAAAATCATGATTCAAACATTGTTACTATAAGATTTCTTAAATTTTTTTGGCCTGGATTCTGGCCAATTTTGGTCGTCCGGGCAATTCCTCCATCTTGTTAGACAACTCCTGTAAGCTAATATGCAACGTTGCTGCTTAGTACTCGTCTTTTATGCAAAAAGTAATGGAGTTGTCTACCGAGGCAGTGAAATAGTCCGGATGGCAGAAAACTGCCGAAATTTGGTAAACTAAAATTCAAAAAATCAGGTAGTTGTAGTGTTTGTAATCCATTTTTGATAGTAGAAATGGATTCAACACTATCAAAAACCTTTAAGGCACTAAAAATACTAAATTTTAACAACTGTAAACAAGATTTTGGGCAAATCTTTGCCATATTTTTTGAAAATCATTCCCAGATTCTGGGCCATTTCGCTGCCTCTTTAGACTACGCGAAAAGTAATAGATAGCAATTATTGAATGCTTGAACAAATTTATAAATTTAATAATGAAACAAGTTTGAATACCAAGAAATGAGTTAATGGAAGTAATTAATGAACTAGTGAGGTAATAGAAGTATTTAATAATGTGGGAGCAAAATAGAGATAGGTTTATTTTATTCTATCTATAAGTTATGGGACCAAACAAAAAGGATAAATTACAATGTCTAGTATTTTTATATATTAGCAAATAAATAATCTATGAAAAAATTTCTATTTCAAAATAATCAAATTGATATGAAGTATCTCCTTCTTCCTTAATCATGTGGAAAATAAGTTATATGTAATAAAATATCTAATATAAAAAATTAGAATGTCTAGTATATTAAAATAATAAAAAAATTAGTTACGCAAAGACTTAAGTGTGAGTGGAAAAGATTCCTAATTTTTTTATTTTATTTTTTTTACATTTTTAAGTTATGATTAAAATTGTGAAGACAAAAAAAAATCTTATTTATTGTAATGTTCATCATTAAAATTATCAAAAAAATAGGAAAAATCAGTATAATATGCAAGGTCAGTTTTTGTTGCTTTTGTTTTTTTAAATTGGTCAGGTTCCATGTTTAGTAAACAATTTTTCATTCTGAAAATTTGATTTTAAACCACATAAAATTAATCATCCATCCATCAAAAATTAGAAATTCAATTTTTATAAATTCAAAAAATAATTTTCAATAATAAGTTTAATATTAAATTTTACCAAAACTTCAATGAATTTTGGAAATAGTTTTTTAAAATTTGCAAATTAATTATGAGACAAAGCATTTTGACTCAAAATGATTACAATATACACTGCCTTCCACACGTATATAAGAAAGAAAAAAAACTAAAATAATGAAATAAAATTAACTCTAAAATAAAATAAAAAATAAAAATGGTTCATGGTATTGAGAATCCATGATATTCATGTGGAATGTAGCCTATTAAAAGGGAAAAATTAGACCAACCTAGATCCATCTTAAGTGTGGATCTACCAAGCCCCCAAAGCTATCAGATCTCTTGATATCAAAACTTCTTTTTGAATGAAAATAGATTTGGCCCTTCATTAATTCAGAGTTAATATATTATAAAAAAAAAATTAATCTAAAATGTAAAATATTTAACTCTTTTATTAATTATATTTTAAGTTTTTTTTTAATAAGTAGTTCTATTTTTTTGAAGTGGATATTTTTTTTTTCATTATTTGTTCAAAAAATTACGAAATACATTTTATAAACAAATGTTGGTTTCACCAGATTTGTTAGCACAAAAGATGTGCAAAAACATAAAAAATATAAAAAAAGCCAAATTACCCAAAACACAGACAAAACCAAGAAATAATATACAATTTTCATATCAAGGGAAAGGATTATGAGGGTGACCCCGGTGCACGTGATAGTCAATGTGCATTAATCGCCCCTCAATCACATCCATTTGGTAGTTGTTTCCACTCTAACTACGTCTCATTGAAGCAAGAAGCCCCAAATTTTCATTTTTGTCATCATATCTTTGTTGGATAACATCAAGGGAACCCCGGATATCCCTTAACTGGTCAACTATCATGGCTAGGGACAATGGTTGCTTCTCCCTCTACATTAACATACTGCTCTTGAGCTTCCCGCTCCCCATGTTTCCTTTGAGGGTTGTCACCCCTGATGAGCGCGCTTGCGTTGGCACAACATATCCTCCACCTCCATGTACCAAGACAAGGCCCCACCCTATCCATGAGTGTCGAAACACCACCCCACCCAAAAAACACACCACTCTCCAACAACGAGCCCTTCACAAAGGGAGTAACGAATCAGAGCCTATAGCTGACAATAGGCTTTAGAGAAGCACCTCTCCACACAATGAAACGAGCCTAGGGGATAAGAAAAGACCTAAATCCCCACTCCAAGAACAAATGCCCGACGACATGAACATATACTAGAATTACAATGAGGTAGGATTGAAAGAGTTACCTAAACATACATTGTGGACCCCTCACTAACGAAAACCACGATATTTCTCCTGGGTCGTCTAGGCAACCTCACGCGTATCAGGTTAGATTCCAACACCGGACAACCATAAAAAACCATTTTTCGTTCATTTAGCGACTCAGGGTTCTAGATAACAGTTTGGTCCTTAATTGCATGCAAAAATACTTCATATATCCAGACTACAAACATAGTTGGTCTCCTCCACGTGTCAAGACCCCCGCTTGGCCCTCTCCCAATTGAACCAAACAAGTTATGTTATTCAAATACTATAATTTCATTTCCTAGTTAATTATTTTCTGTTCACTAAATTTTTGAGTTGTTTTGTCAGTTTTTAAAACTAAACCTAAATGGATTGGAAATTGTTTTATTATAATTTTATTTAATTAATACAAATTTTGTTTTTAAAAAATTTAATTTTTTTAATAAAAATAAAAATTATTTAAATTAAAAAAATAAATAAATAAATAAATTATTTCCACTAAAAAATGAAAATGAAAGAAAGAAAAATGCAAATAAGCATTCTTTTTGAATTAGTGCCCTACCTTTTTAGTCTACTCGTGACATCTAAAACCATATAGCCTCTTGATATGTGACACCATATAACCTCACATTTGTGCATCATACATCTTAACTCATATTTTTAGGCTTAATTTCGTTTACTAACGTTGGCACCCTATAACCTCATGACCTCTTGCACCATATTTGTGCACCATACCGCTGAACTCATATTTTTACTAGTAATTTTCGTTCACTGATGACACCTGTGCACCAGATTAGTGTGAGTTTTTCTGCAGCTGCCATAATCCTATAATCCTAATATGAAACTCGAGAATGCTCTAAAAAATTCTGGAATCGAAACCCTGGAATGCTCTTAAAAAAAACTCTCTGACCGCCTTTCAGAAAATAATCCTGCGAAAAATTTTCCCCGTCCCTCCTTCACATCTTCGTAATGTTAGTTTTTCCCGTGTTTTTTTTTCCGGCTCTAATAAAAAAACAGGCTTTTCCGCTGAAAGTGGTCTGGACAAAAATCCCTGGTAATCTCAAAATGCACTTAACTAGAAAAAATTATGATGAACAACAAAATTATGATGAACTATAAAACTGCTAAATTATAAATTACAATTAATAAAACTTGTGGAGAAAATTAATAGCAAATTAATAGCATGAATCATGAGCACAAGCATCATCATCACCATAAAAGGAAAAAAATCAAAAGCTCTATGTCCATAGGAACTACTAGATCTGTAGAGGGATCAACTAGCTTCTACAAGAGGACCAAGTCGGCCATGAACCTGAAGGAAAATGGGTACTCCTGTCTACTCACATGTTTTTATGGTAGAATATATATATTTGTATATAGTTTAATATTTTTTTATATTACTTAAAAATGGTAAAGAAAAATGTTTGTAATGAGATACTTTGTTTTTACATTTGATATTAATTAAATTGTAATTTTTTTATTATAATATTAATTATATTTCTAATGAATTAAACGTTTTTAAAATCTCAACTATCCCAATTCCATTAAAAAACACTCTTTGATTTGTGGCAAAGATCTTCCAAAAGTATATAATTAAAAGAAAAGAAAAAAAAGAAAAAAGAAACGAAGAAGTTATGAGGTAGATTTTTTTGGTTGAATATTAAAAATATTTAATATGGTTTTTTAGTTTTTGGGTTATGGACTATGGTTCTTGGTTTACTATTAAATAATGATGAAAAGATAAAACCTAGGTAAATGATTTCCAAATGATGTCCGTAGCATAAACTATATATAAATGTAAACAACCCAAATATAATACAACAATTATTATTTCAAATCAAAGTATGATTTTTCCAATTCAACAATTCTAATTTAGCAATTTTATCGGCCTCTTTTGTATCTTTTGAGACAATTGTTAATTTATTAATATATGAGAATATAAATATTTATCATGCTTAAACTAAAAAATAATACTTAATTTTTAGAAATAGTATATTATTTTAAAGATATTTATAATTTAAAAAAGCTCCAACTTACGAAGATCAGAAACAAATTGTTAGCCAAAAAAGCTTTAAAACAACACTAAATGTTCTAAGAAAATCCTCATGGGAATTTGGTGAAATCTTCTACCTTTGTACAATAGGATCCAACGCCTTTGAACTTTTAAGAAGGAAGATATGGGTGTGGGCTCTTTATAACTCTTTAATATTTTAAAAAACAAAATGCTTTTATTGAGTTATATATGTGTGTGTGAATTATTTAATTTTATAATAAAATAATTTTTGTTTTGTTTTTTAAAGATATTAATGGTTTAAGTTTTTATTGATTTAGAATTCTACTTACTATTTGAGTGGATTTAAAATTAGACTGAATTTTTAAAGATATTGTTTTACCATGTATGGATCTTGAATTATAGTAGAATTATAAATCTAATTATTATTTGGATTGAATTGTGGTAGAATTATAATTCTAATTATTATTTGGGTTGTTTTAGAGTTAAACAAAACTTATTAGGACATTGTTCCACCATGTATGGGTTTTGATCATATTTTACAATAAAGTATAAAATTTTTGTTTTTGAAAGATATTAATGCTTTAAGTTTTTATTGATTTAGAACTCTCATTACTATTTGAGTATATTTAGAATTAGATTGAATTTTTAAAGATATTGTTTTACCATGCATGGATCTTGAATCATAGTATAATTATAACTCTAATTATTATTGGGTTGAATCATGGTAGAATTATAACTCTAATTACTATTTGGGTTGATTTAGAGTTGGAAAAAACTTATTATGACATTGTTCCACCATATATGGGCTTTGGATCATGGTAAAACTTGCTCTTGCTTGAAAATTTTGTTGGGTTCTTATAATATTCGTGGCCAAAAAGAGTCCAAGCTTGATAAAAGATTAGCTTACACAAGTCATAATTACAAGTCAATTTTATGAGTCTCAATGTGTTAGTAGCCATATATTTTTAGAAGAATAGGCTGAAACCCTTAAGAGCATTGTTCCATTGTGCATGAGTCTTGGATCTTGGTGGAACTCTACTCTCGTTTGAAATTTTTGTGCACTTTTTTATAGATTTGTGGTGAGAAAGAGGGTTTGCTTTCTTTAAAATTAGCTTATTCCAAGTATGTTACACAAGTAAATTATACTAAATTATACATGCTAGTTGTGGCAACTTCGTGAATTGGGAAAAAACCCTAAGCACATTGTTGTATCATGCATTGACCTTTGATTGTGGTAGAACCTGGGATTTCTACTAGATTCTTATCAAATTATTATCAAGAAAAAGGATTTGTGTGCCACAAGTTTAGCTTACTCCACACATATTTACTATAAGCTAATTTTATGAGGTTTCTATTCTAGTTATGATTAACTTTTACAATTGGAAAAATTCTCTAAAGGTGTTGGTCTACCATGTATTATCCTCCAGTTATGATAAAACTTTGTATCTACATGGAAGATTCTTATCAAAATATAAACTTTATCTTACCCATATTAACCACAACCCAATTCTTACCCCTACTTCATATGGTTTTAATAACTATACATAATTACCATAATTTACAACCCTATAAATTTTGTGGAAATGCAACTTTAATAAAAAAACTAAAATTGTATTATAATATTATTAATAAAATTGCTTATTTAAATGGTTGAAAGTTTTATTTTCAATATAAAAGTGAGTTGAATGATGATTATTAATGTCCACTAAGACTAGTGCAGCCTATCAGACCTCTAGAAAAGAAAAATAAAAAGAATCTAAATGTGATTCTTCAAAATCTTGTTTCTATGATCAAAGAGAAGGGAAAGAAGCGCTCCGAGATCATTATAGATGGGATAGCTTAATAAGTCAAGAAGATTGGAAGTGTGGTAGATGTTAGGGAATTGAGAGAGGATGTGAGTAAGATTCGAGTAGTCCAAAAGGAAGTGATTTTCATCTTCCACCTTCTTAGTATCGCAAATCTGACATATTCTATCATTCCAGGGAGCCTTGGGAATAGACCACCGCCTAGTCTCACTTCAGAGTTCATGAGAATTAGTTCTTATCCTAGCGATGTTCATTTTTTTCTTAGTTTTGGTCAACACAAACAGATAATTCTGGTTATCAAGGATGGGGTTGATCACCTCCTTATAATATCTTAGCTTCCTTTTACCCTCCAGCTCCTTATCTTCCCACAACTTGTCCTTAAACTTGGAGGTAATAGTATCTCTGATACTAAATTTTCTTCCCATATTGATCTCCTCCTTAATTCCCTAATGGTTGAGCCAAGACTAGGCATCCTTTTGCCACCCGTGCTTGAGGCGAAGGTGGGGGTTTTGACTAAAGTTAGAAGCAATTTTTGGGAGCCTTTTGGAGCTATGCTGTAAAGCTTCTTCTTATACATTAGATATATAAACATAGTCGTACTTTCAATGGGGGACATACCAATTTCGATTAAGAGGATAGGATAGGGAGTATTTCCCTTGATCTTAAGGTTGTAGCTTATGAATTTCTTTTGAATCATATCATTCTTCCTCCATGACTCTTTGGATATACTGCAACCCCAAACTTCACATCCATATAAGACAACAGGGGTGATGAGAGTTTCAAAGAGGAACCTCTTTTTACTCCAATTAAAAATATTGGCCGACTTACAGTTGTTTTCAAGCTCATAATAACCTTTACAAGCTCCAATAATCCTTTTCTCGATGTTATAGTTCCAGTTGAGTTGATGAGGAAAGTAAATACCAAAATATTTATAAGAAGAAACGTTCTCTAAGCACTGGTTATTATACACGAAACTACCATGGGTGATCTTTTTGGATTTAATGATCATGGCTTTAGCCTTGTCGATATTAAATATCACACCCATCTTGGAGCAGTAGACATGAAGAGTCTTAAGCTGTTTGTCTATGTCATCATGGATTTTTTCAAGAAGAACAATATCATCAACATAAATGAGAAGGGTAATGATTACACCAACAAGCTCGGTGCCCTTGCATCCCGCAGTTTCTAGATATTCCTCTAGCTTATCTATGTATATGCCAAAAAGGGTAGGGGATAGAAGACACCCTTTCTTAACTATGACATTGCATTTAATTTCTTTAGACCATCCTTCGTTGGTCTTAAGCTTCGTAGTGACAACCTCATAGAGGCAGATCAAAACAATCCTTAGTTCAGGAGTAACCATGATCTCTTCAAGTCTCTTCCAAAGCTTATCTCAAGGAACAATGTCGAAATATTTTTTAAAGACTTCCACAAAATAACAGAAGAAATCGATTTTACTATTGCTACATTCCTCTGCAATGATTCTGAGAGTGACAAGATGGTCGATAGTCAAGTGATGTCTCCTAAAACCAGCTTTTCCTTTAGCTCTTTTGCCCTTGCTTTCAAGCCAAAGGCTAAGCTTCTTTTCCAAATTGAGGCCATAAAGCTTGGCTAGGATGTGACTAATCATAATGGTCATGTAGTTAGAAGGAATGTTTTTGTCCGCATTTTTAAAGATAGGCACAATAAGGCTTTGTGTCCAAATCTGAGGGAAACCATGATTTACAACCAAATTGAGAAGCTCGTGGATATGAGGATTGAGGATAGATCTTCCCATTTTAATGATCTCAACTTGGTATCCTTCAATATGTTTAGTTTTCCCATTAGTGAGCTTATTAATCCCAGAATCAACGTCTTCCAAATAGAAAACATCCTCCTTAATAGGAGTGCTTTAAGTGCTGCCCATAGTGTCCAGAGAGTCATACAACTTAAGATAGTTTTCCCAATTTTCTAAGGGGACAGAATGATTATCTTTGGTTTTACAAATAAGCACATTCTGCCAAAATTTTATGGGTGCGACTTTAGAAAGGTGGATAAGATTTTCTTGCATTTTATTAATATAATATCTCTTCTTCCTCTTGATGAGATCTTTGTATATATTTATATTCTGGAGGTTAATGATTTCATTAGGAGCGTCTCTTATCGCTTTCTTGGCAATTTTACAATCTTTGTCATACCATGGATTGGAAGTTCTATTATTTTTCTTAAATGAAGTCTCATTATAGAACTTGCTAATGGTATGGGAAAGGGTATTAGTGAAATGGGAATAAATTTGATCAATGTTGTTATTATAAGTCATGAAGCCTAAATCCCTTTCTAAATCCCTTAAGAAGAGGTCAACCTTACTTCTGTTGAAGTGAACTCGTCTTTTTCTTTCAATGGTCTCCTGCATGTGGGTGGTATGCATAATAGGATTGAGGGGTAAATATAGGGGTTTGTGGTTAGAGTGAGGATTGAAACCGTTAAGTCGCTCAAAGTTTCTAATACGGTTGAGGACGAGGATGTCAGAAATCGCATAATCCACGACATTGCTACCCAGCCCATGGAAATGGGTCATTTGATTGAAGAGGGGCCACTTGTTAATACCATTATAGATGATCAGATCCTGAGAACTATAAAGCTTGAGGAGCCCCGTGCCGAATAAGTTCTCAATTATGTCATCAGATTTTATCTTGAATCTATTAGCTAAGTTACTATCTTCGTCAAGCCACAAAGGGTCGGGGTTAGAGTTGTTACTTAATGTAATGACTTGGTTAGTAGCAATTATAGCATTAAAGTCACCAAGAAAAATGATATTACCTTCATTCCTTAGGTTGAAGATGTCTTTTTCTAAGGTATTTAAAGGAAAATTCTTATCCAAGTTGTTTTAAATTTCTTATAGGATGTAGAGTTGATAGGACCGAAATAGCAAATTGCAAGGAAGATCATATTGGCGCTAGAATCAAATATTTTCGATCCAAATGTACTGATTGAAGGGGTTCATTTTATGAAGTCAAATGTGAGAGGAAACAATGTTCCTTATATAGAAATCTATACCACCAAAACCCCTCTAAGAGGATTTCTTATTTCAAACTGACCAAAGAGTGAAATCGTCAATGTGAGGGACCCTAGATTCACCATACTCCCAACTAAAAGAATAAGGTCAATATTGCTCAAGATCCAACTTAACATAGGACCTTTACACCATGGAAAACCACGGTAATTCCAAAAGAGGATCCAGAGTGATGCAAGTCGCTCTTTATCACTCGTGCTTGAGACTTTATCTCTAATAATAGCTTTCCTTTTCCTAATGATAGCCCATTTCCTTGCCTTTATTGCCTCCTTGACCTTTTGGACTTCTTTCTTGAGTTCAACTTAATCTTCTGGAATGAGATCTTCATTTATAAAAATTCTTGTTCCTTTTAGGCTCGGGGATTTCCTCAGTATATCAAATTTATGTTCATTACAACTGACCTTGACACAGATTAGTCTGTGTTTATGCTCAAGTATCTTTCCTATCCTTATTCTGTGAGATAAATTGTTTGAATTTGAGATTTTGTTTTAAATTGCTCTTTAATTGTTTCTAATGTGTCTTCATTGTTTTGTTCTTCTATACCAACAATTATAAGGTTTAAGGCTCTTTTGTAGCGCTCATGGTCGAATACAGTTAGTTTATTAATTTCCCCTTTTATGGGTTTAATATCTAAGTTATTCTTTGTGTTATTTAGGGCTGATTTATTATGTAGTTGTTCTTTTAGATTTTTAATTTTGTTTTTCAAGGTATTATTTTCTTTAACCATTGCTTGTTTACTATGTTCTTTTTTCCCAAAGGAAAATTCATAATTTCCATTAATATTGAAAATTACATGTTGTAGATGCTTTAAGCATATGCATCAAAATTGTGACCATGGTCACATCAAAACTTATCAATAAGTAACCAACATAGAGTTGTGGATATTTACATCAAAATAAATCCAATATAGACACTAGCATAATATGTTCTATTTCTTGAATTTTAACTTTCATTTCTTGGAGTTCAATGAATGTTATTATTTTATTTTTTAATGATTTGTGGTTGTGGTCAAGCATTGTAGTTAATTTTACTTTAAAATTATTTTCTCTTTCTTCTCTTCATCTTTCTAAAGATTCAATGTACTTGTAAAGATTCTCTAAAGTAATTTGACTTGTTGTGCCTTTGCTAGAGGGGGAGTTAGAAATATGAGAGAAAGTACTCATAGTGTAATAAAAACCAAACTTAACAAGAGGAGAGTAAGTGAAAACGTGTGTGCCTTTCAGCTAGAACCAATGAATAGATGTACTCACCCCACCTCAGAGTTTGTGTCCTTAGAAAATAGAGATATGTTGATAAATCAACCCGTTCAAATGTAGTTTCCAACAATTCTAAGCAAATTCGAATTGGACAAAGATGGACGTGCCCACTTCAAAATTACTACAAGAAAGGTTCGCAGATTCTGTTGCCTCACGTGCCCACTTCAGAACTTCAAAATTGCTAGAATGAAGGTTAGCAGATTCTGTGGCCTCTAGACGTAAGGTTCGCAGATTTTGTTGCCTCTAGACGTAATTAATCAGTTTTAAGAATACTCCCAAGAAAGATGAGCTAGTAAATATAAAATGAAATTAATATTTTAAATATAAAAATAAATTTAATATCATTATTATTATTTAATTTTATAATATAATTATCAATATTTATAATTCTATTAATTTAAATAAATTTTATTAAATTTTACATTAAAAAAATTCAAAAAATAAAAAAATGTATAATTAAAATACGACTTCGAATTTCTAAATATACTACTTTATATTGAAAAATAAAAATAAAAAATCCTAATTTATATAAAAAATAATAAAAATATTAATGCAGGAGATAAGCCTTAATCATAATTAGATTATCGTATTTCTTAAAATAGCAAACAAACCAACGTTGTCTCATTCCTAGGCCTATTCAAAAAAAGGCATGCAACGTGGACCCTCTGCATGCAATTTCGATTTCAGCGCCGGTGCCCTAAGACAGATGGGCCGTGCCGAATAAAAGGCAAGTTGGTTTCACTTTTGCCAATTCAACATCAAATCAAAAGTGTACGTGGTCCCTTTCACGCTAAGATTTTTTAATCCTCGCTACCTATGTCAAACCTTAATATTTGGATATATTTAAAGGCGTATATTTTGGGCCGATCACATAAATGTCAAGTTTTAAGGATTACAACAAATTCAAATTGACCAAACCTATAATTTTCATATTTTGGCCGATCACATAAATGTCAAGTTTTAAGGATTACAACAAATTCAATGGACCAAACTTATAAGTTTTATTTAAAATTTTGGTGTTATATAGAGGGTTTGTTTATCCATTTCAAATTAATGAGTGTGGTTTATCTTTATGACAAAAATCATAACTAATGAGTGTGGTTTATTTTTATGACAAAAATCACAATGGCTCGTGATAGATTCTTCTTATATGTAATTATCACATAAAGATCTCTATATAAATTATGAATCACAAAAGTCAAATTTCAAAAATTTTGGTGTTAGTTAGTTGCTTGGATCTTAACCTCCATGTACTTTTGTGATTCCTTGCTATTTGTATTTTTCTTTGCTTTTATTTAACTTGAATATATCTATTTATTGGACCTCCATGTATTTTTGTGATTCCTTGGTATTTGTATTTTTCTTTGCTTTTATTTAACTTGAATATATCTATTTATTGGACTTTGTTCCTTCCTTTTTAATTCTATTTCAAAAAAAAATCATTCTAGAATATTCTTGTTTAATGAATAATATTTACTTAATCAAAACTAGTCGTTAGATTTAATTGATTTACTTATTTATTTTATTCCTTTATTCATTAATTATTCATTCATTCATTTATTTAGTTATTTATTATTATTATTATTATTATTTTAAAGCTTTTAAAATTAATTGTTTTAATTATTTATGTTTGACTAAAATTTTATGTTTTTATTTTATTTTAAGTTTGGCCATTTATTTGATTGTTTAAGTTTTTAGAACTAATTGTTTAGATTTTTTAGATTTTAACCTTAATATTATATTTATTTTTATTGCTTTGTTTTGTTGTGTTTGACTTATATTATTTATTTTAAATAATCGTTTCATAACAAAAAATTCCTTTTGAATAATTAATTTCCTTTAGTTAATATTAACAACTATATTCTAATAACCATTTTCTTATATTAAAATGTTATAATATGTATTTATTCAAATTAACTTGATGCCAACAATGAGCCACACTAGAGGGTTTGAAAAGCATTTAAAACACATCTACAATTCACTTCCAATGTGATTTCTACCGAAATATTTCCAATTATTTTGGAAATATCTAATTAGACCTATTGGAAGGGATTACATCCCACTGCTTTATTAAGATGTGGAAGAGAATTAACCTACTTTATTAAGACGTTGAGGAAAATTGACTCCATGACTTTCCATTAGCAAAGTGCTTTAGCGAATTAAACTCGACAAATTGAGCTAACTCTTGGGGCTATTGAAAATATTATTGTCACACACATTAAGCACACATGTAAAAAAACTAGAATATAAGTCTAAAACCCATGAAAAGAGTCACAAGTAAACTATATCATAGCTAAAATATTAGAGCCATGGTACAACTGTGTAAATTTCATAGTGGGGCTACAGGTAATAAGGTTGTGAGTTAACATATGGCTATAATTACATTCGTTTGATATTTGCCTACACACCTAAAGTTTTGGCGCACATAAACCATTACTTCTTATTTAATGCTTCACCTTCTTGGTTATCTGTTCCTCCGAGTGTATAAGCCTTAACTAGTCACCATATATCAATTGGAACTCTCTGAGAAGCTTGTCGAAGCATTGTACACTCACAGTTATCGATTAACCAGGTTACAAGTGTTCAATGCTTAACTATCGATGGCCCAGGGTCTCAAGCCAACGAGAGAGATGTGCTCACTAAGGGTTAGGGTAACTAACCCCTATCCCAATCGATGCATGAACCAATCATTTGCACCATGCATCTTGGCGGTGTAGTGCTGCAACCCGTGGTGGCGATGGCTCTGGTATCTAATTTTCAAGCAGATTTCGGCCTCTAACAGATAACTTCTTGATTTGAATTTGCCCTTCCTTTCTCAAAAGGTTGTTCTATTATGATTTCCAACCATGCTAACTGACCTTTCATGTTGTGCAGCACTACTTAGATATATTTTGGCTCGGGGTTAACTTTGGTCGCACTTTGGCTCATTATAGTCCCTGATTCCTCCAACAACATTGTAATAATTCAACCCCAACCTTGATTATAGATAACTCTATGCAAAGAACATCTTTGGTTGTTTTCCTACATTACGTGAAGGGTTTGCTTCCTTTGATACGTTCTCATCTCTTTTATATACGTTTTACAGGTCTACCATCTCCTACAAAGACCCCAAAATGTTATTGGCATGCTTTCTGAACTTTTGTCACCCCAAAGGGGTTTCTAGGTAAGTGTCGTGATACCCATTCTTGGTTTTTAGTTAGAGTTTCCAAACACAATCCTTTGCCCAATTCTCTTTTCTTTCTTGTAGGAAACCGTGACCATCATGTTATAGTTATCGACTACAATATCTACAAGCATCAATATCCTATGGATAACATATTGGTTTTTAGGTTATCTCTAGTCTTCAATGGTTTAAGGGTTAATCCCCACCAACGGATAATTTCTATGGTTTTGAATTATGTATACATGACATTTTAATATCATAGTTCCTGTTAGGGTTTAAGTTGAAAAATATATGAAGTATCGTTTGAAAATTTCGAGGGTTTGCGACCATAAAGTCTCGCCTTGCTATAGACTCATTGCGGGTGCTTTCTTTATTTTCAGCTATGAGAATTTTAGCCCGTACCGAATTTATTACATTTTATTTCAGGTATTTAGCTACGAGGGTTTAAACCTGGATTGAGTTAATATACATATAATTTTCTTTGATTTCAAGATATAAGAGTTACAGGTTAATACAAATATATTTTCTTGGGTTTTCAGCTATGAAAGTTACCAAATAATGGTTTGGAAAGTGATGTACTAGCTTGCACTGCCTTTTGTCGTTGAGTATCTCACTGTTCTATTCTTCAATGCTAAATATTTCTATTTCTTGACTCTATCGTTTGTTTTAACTGTTTAACAGTAATTTGTGTATTATGTGTGGACATGTTTGTTTGAATTAAAACGTATTCTTCAACCATGTCCATATGTTGCATCTACCTTCATGCTCAAAAGGAGACTGGACTGAGCTGCAGAATTCTTTTCTGGTGACCTGGTCTCAACCCCTTCTCGACCCTAGACTAAAAGATCCTAAGGCTACCTCCTTTCCGATTTTATTGTCCATTTAGATCTATTGTTACAAATCTATACAATTCCAACCTCATAGGGTTTCACCCAAATCCCCCCCTCTTATGTTCACATGCTTCCCTGCACTGCACAGGTACTTGTTGTTTGTGTGCCAACATCAATGAACAAGGCAAGTGTGGTGATGTTAGGTCCCTATAATACTAGTGTATCCCCTTATTGTTTTTGTTAGTGTAACCCATTATTTTTATTTTTAGTGTAGGCCCCTTGTTGTTATTATTGTGCCCATGTAGTCCCCATATTGTTATTATTGTGCCCCATAGAAGCCCACTATTGTTATTGCTGTGCCCTTACATTATTATCGTTATGTAGGCTCTGATTATATTGTGACTCGTTAGACTCCTATACATAGAAAGGAGGTTTTTTCATTTGAATCATCCAAGAATTGTTCATTTATGTAATGTAAAGGAGATTCCCCCCTCGAAGAGGCTAATTTCTAAGTTGTTGGCCTATCTTTTCTTCTATTTTGTGAGATGGTTACATAACATTTGGTATTAGAGCTTGCGATTCTAGGGTTTTTCTTCTTCAAACAGGTCATCTTGGAATTTTCGTTATATATTTTTTTTATTCGAGGCTTCAAAAGCTAAAAAATTTACCACGTGGAGCTGAAATCATGGTGAACTTCGTGTACAAATTTCAGATCTTGGTTCGCTATATTTTCAGAGATATGATCCGAGGAAGTTAGGGTTTCTACAGGCTGCAAAATTCAGTCTGAAACATGTGACCTAGGGAAAATCGTCATAACTTTCGTTTTAGGCATCATAATTTAATTCTGTAAAAAATTGTTGAAAGTGCACGGACTATAGTTTTTTGTATATCAAGTTTAGAGTCAAAGGTCAAAACAATGACACGTGGCACTCCGTACAAGTTCGCTCTACTAAGCTAGTCTATAATCAGGGCATCTTGGTAGACTGAGCATAAATTTATATCAAAGGATCCAAATTTGGTCTGACTTGTGGCATTGGAAATAAGATTCAGAGGACTACCACATGACCGATTTCAAATATTAGAGATCCGAAATCATAAAGATACAATAGTTTAAATATCGAGCTCCTAAAACGCTAGAAAAAAGGTGTGTATGTTTTAATTTTACATAATTTTTGTTTGAAGAATTAGTTTGAAGTGATTTAAAGAGGAAGAAGTACAACATGATATATAAAAATTATGAGGCCAACTGCAACAAATTTCACTCCCAAAAAGGGTAACCAAAAATGAAATGGAAGATAAGATGGATGGTTTGAAGAATGGTTTAAAGCTAGACATGGATGGTTTGAAGAAAGACATGGGTGGTTTGAAGAATGGCATGGGATCTAAGATCGATGGTATAGACGAAAAATTGAAAGACAACATGGAAGAATGAGGAATGGTCTAAAAGAAAACATGGAAGGTTTGAAGGAAGGTTTGACAAATTTTATATAAGAAGTGATTCCTAATGGCGAAAAGGTAGTAAATGAAACTCATGACAAGAACAAAAGAAATGTTAATCATGATTTCATAAACTCTAATGTTGGCTTGAAGACCCACCATATTCCAAGAAGCGAATGTGTCTTTTTCTTTCAATGGTCTCCTGCATGTGGGTGGTATGCATAACAAGATTGAGGGATAAAGATAGAGATCGGTGGTCAGAGTCAGGCTTGAAACCGTTAAGTAGCTCAAAATTTGTAATACGGTTAAGGATGAGGGTGTCAGAAATTGCATAATCCATGACATTGCTACCCAGCCCATGGAAACAGGTCCTATGACCAGAGAGGGGCCACTTGTTAATACCATTACAAATGATTAGGTCATGGGAACTAAAAAGCTTGAGGAGCTCGGTGCTGAATAAGTTCTCGATTAAGTTGTCATATTTTCTCTTGAATCTATTAGCTAAGTTACTAACTTCGTCAAGCCACAAGGGTCATGGTTAGAGTTGTTACTTAATGTAATGGCTTGGTTAGTAGCAGTTATAGCATTAAAGTAACTAAGCTAAAAGATATTACCTTCATTCATTAGGTTGAAGATGTCTTTTTCTAAGGTATTGAAAGGATAATTCTTATCCAAGTTGTTTTTCTTATATGATGTAGAGTTGATAGGAGCGAAATAGTAGATTGCAAGGAAGATCATATTGGTGGTAGAATCAGATATTTCGATCCAAATGTATTGATTGAAGGGGTTGATTTTATGAAGTCAGATGTGAGAGGAAACAATGTTCCTTATATAGCAAGCTATACCACCAAAACCCATCTGAGAGGATTTGTTATGCCAAACTGACCAAAGAGTGAAATCGTCAAGGTGAGGGACCCTAGATTCATCATGCTCCCAAGTTTCAAATAAAAGAATAAGGTCAATATCACTCAGGATCCAACTTAACATAGGACATTTACACCATGGAAAACCATGACAGTTCCAAAAGAGGATCCAGAGTGATGCAAGTCCCTATTTATCACTCGTGCTTGAGACTTTATCTCTAATAATAGCTTTCCTATTCCTAATGATAGCCCATTTCCTTGCCTTTATTACCTCCTTGACCTTTTGGACTTCTTTCCTAAGTTCAACTTAATCTTCTGGAATGAGATCTTCATTTATAAAAATTCTCGTTCTTTTAGGCTTGGGGATTTCCTTAGTATATCGAATTTATGTTCATTACAACTAACCTTGACACAGATTAGTCTGTGTTTATACTCAAGCATCTTTCCTACCCTTATTGCTTCTGTGAGATAAATTGCTTGAATTTGAGATTTTGTTTTTAATTGTTCTTTAGCTATTTCTAATGTGTCTTCATTGTTTTGTTCTTCTATACCAACAATTATAAGGTTTAAGGCTCTTTTATAGTGCTCATGGTCGAATACAATTAGTTTATTAATTTCCCCTTTTATGGGTTTGATATCTAAGTTATTCTTTGTGTTATTTAGGGCTGATTTATTATGTAGTTGTTCTTTTAGATTTTTAATCTTGGTTTTCAAGGTATTATTTTCTTTAACCATTGCTTGTTTACTATGTTATTTTTTCCCGAAGGAAAATTCATAATTTCCATTAATATTGAAAATTACATGTTGTAGATGCTTTAAGCATATGCATCAAAATTATGACCATGGTCACATCAAAAACTTATCTAACGTAAGACCCCAAAGGGGGATTCAATAAGTAACTAACAGAGAGTTGTGGATATGTACATCAAAATAAATACAATATAGACACTAGAATAATATGTTCTATTTCTTGAATTTTACCTTTCTTTTCTTGGAGTTCAATGAGTGTTATTATTTTATTTTTTGGGGTTGTTGTCAAGCAGTGTAGTTAATTTTACTTTAAAATTGTTTTCTCTTTCTTCTCTTCATCTTTCTAAAGATTCAATATACTTGTAAAGATTCTCTAAAGTAATGTTGGAGGTGAGGTTAGAAATATAAGAGAAAGTACTCATAATGTAATAAAAACAAAACTTAACAAGAGTAAAGTAAGTGAGAACGTGTGTGCCTTTCAGCTAAAACCAATAAATAGATGTAGTCACCCCACCTTAGAGGTTATGTCCATGTCGATAAATTACCTGTTCAAATGTAGTTTCCAACAATCCTAAGCAAATTGTTCGTGGGGTCTTGGTTAAACAATTATGAAGTGGACTGTTATAGCACTCATCATAGTTCAATTCCCTTCCCCAATCGGGGTGATGCATCTAGACATGTTATAAAATAAAATTAATATTTTAAATATAAAAATAAATTTAATATCATTATTATTATTTAATTTTATAATAAAATTATCAATATTTATAATTTTATTAATTTAAATAAATTTTATTAAATTTTACATAAAAATAATATTTTTTCTTCTTATTATAAAAATTAAAAATTTATAATTAAAATACGACTTCGAATTTCTAAATATACTAATTTATATTGAAAAATAATAATAAAATATCCTAATTTGTATAAAAAATAATAAAAATATTAATGCAGGAGATAAGCCTTAATCATAATTAGATTATCGTATTTCTTAAAATAGCAAACAAACCATAGTCGTCTCAACGTCGTCTCATTCCTAGGCCTATTCATAAAAAGGCATGCAACGTGGACCCTCTGCATGCAATTTTGATTTCAGCGCCGATGCCCTCAGACAGATGGGCCGTGCCGAATAAAAGGCAAGTTGGTTTCACTTTTCCCAATTCAACATCAAATCAAAAGTGGACCTGGTCCCTTTCACGCTAAGTTTTTTTAATCCTCTCTACCTATGTCAAACCTTAATATTTGGATATATTTAAAGGCGTATATTTTGGGCCATAGGTATATTTTGGGCCGATGAAATAAATGTCAAGTTTTAAGGATTACAACCAATTCAAATTGACCAAACTTATAATTTTCATATTTTGGGCCGATCACATAAATGTCAAGCTTTAAGGATTACAACAAATTCAATGGTCCAAACCTATATAAATTTTAATTACAACTTTTGTCTTATATAGAGAGTTTGTTTATCAATTTTGAACTAATGAGTGTGGTTTATTTTTATGACAAGAATCATAATGGCTTGTGATAAATTCTTCTCATATGTAATTATCACATAAGAATTTTTATAAAAATTATGGATCATATAAGCCAAATTTCAAAATTTTTAGTGTTAGTTGCTTGGATCTTAACCTCTATGTATTTTTGTGATTCCTTGCTATTTGTATTTTTCTTTGCTTTTGTTTAACTCGAATATATCTATTTATTGGACTTTGTTCCTTCCTTTTTAATTTTATTTAAAAAAAAAATTCATTCCAGAATATTCTTGTTTAATGAATAATGATGATGATGATGATGGTTAACGTCCACTGAGACCATCAGACCTAAAGAAAAGAGTTATTTAGTTTGATTTAAGATTTTATTCCTATGCTCAAAAATCTTGGAGAGAAGCCTCCCGAGCTCACTATAATTTTGACATCTTAAAAGGCTAGGAAGGTCAATATTGCAACAAAGATTATGAAATTGAGCTTTAATGTGGTTGTACGCGGAGCACTCTAAGAGGAAGTGATTTTCATCCTCGATGTTCATATTCTCATAGAGATGACAAATCCTTTCCATCCATGGTGTTTTAGGAACTGTCCAACGACTTGTTTCACTATGGAGCTCATGAGAGTTCGTTCTAATCTTGGCTATATTAATTTTCTTCTTTGAGCTAGTTAAAACAAAGATATACTTTTGATCTTCTAGGGTGGGTTTGATGACCTCCTTATAATATCTTAATTTTCTTTTAACTGCTAGATCTTTCTCACACCACATTTTTTCTTTGAACTTAGAAGTAACAATTCGAAAATATGGTATGCCGCAATCAGTAACAGGAAAACTAAAAATTGATATTGTACCAAAAGGTTCTACAATCTGGAATCTTGTAGCTCAGAATAGACATCTTATCCGCCAACATAGTTTTTGGGAGGTAAGGGAAGGAAGATCAACACTTTTTTGGGAAGATTCGTGGCAACAAAGAGAAAAACTCTTTAGCCAGCTAAACTTAGGGGAACTTTTCCTATTCACAAACACTCCAAATAATAGATTAATTTACAAATATTGGTGTCACCAACAAAATAATCAATGGAGAAGATGGAAAGAGAAAATTCATTGGCCAGACGCACCGGAAACAAGGCAATGGAACAATCTTGAAAAAGAATTGAGCACAAGGAGAATAGTATCGACAACAGGAAAGGATATACTCAGATGGGGATATCAAAGTAAAGGCATGTTTACAATAAAAGAGGGTTATAAGATTCATGCTAATAATCTTAATAACAATGGCAGAACTATATGGAAAAAAATCTGGGGTATCAATCACTAGCCAAAAGTGGAGTATTTCCTCTGGCTGTTAAGTCATAAGAAAATTCTAACTTGGGACCAGCTGCAAAAGCGTGGAATGTATGGTCCTTCAATCTGTTACATGTGTAGGAAAACAAATGAATCAATAGAACACCTTTTAAACAATTGTGAAATAGTTGAGATAATGTGGAATAATATTGAAAGGACATTTATGCAAATGGATAGAGATAACACAAATATAAATACAACAATAATTCAATGGCGGAAGGGAGGATTCAAAAGTGAAGTCTTGAACAGAGCATGGAGATTATTCCCTGGGTTCCTATTATGGGGGATTTGGAAAGAAAGGAATCACATAATATTCAGAGGAGAATTCAGTAACAATGATCAAATCTGGAAGAAGATGGTTGATAATATTCGTGAAACAATTCTGGCAAACAATTGGACAGAGGAAGAGTGGAAGATAGATGGCATTGAAAATCAAATTATGGCCAATCTAAACTTAAAACCCCAAATGCTGGCAATCAATCTATGGAAATTCAGACCCCCAAGAAGAACTCAACAGGATAGATGGAAATTACCATAGAATGGATTCATCAAATTAAATTATGATGGAGCATCAAAAGGAAATCCAGGTCAGGCAGGAGCTGGAGGGATATTTAGAAACTCCAGAGGGGGAGCCTGAAGGGGTTTTGCTATGGATATAGGACACGCAACCAATAATGAAGTTGAGCTGACAGCAGTCAAACAGGGCTTAATGATAGCAAAAAGAGAAAATTATCAACGTCTTATTGTAGAAGGAGATTCGGCAATGGTCACAGGAGTATTAAAGAAAATACAACAAGGATCATCCTGGAAAAGATCAGTAAAAGTTGGCGGACAACGAATCTGATTAAAGAAATAGGATCTCTCATTCACAAAATCTAGTACCTGATACCTTTACATGTTCGCCGAACATGCAATGAGGCAGCAGATTATTTGGCAAATTGGGGGAGTCGCAATGTTGGAAGACATTTGGATGTAATATCGACAGACATAATTTGGGATATTGAACTACATTCTCTACAGATAATTATTGACATAGATCTTTTGAGTAATGAGATCCCCGATTGGGGTGCTCTAAGACCGAGGCCGCTGGCAAATGCATAAGCCAAGTGGCGATAGACTTCCATGCGCATTAATTACGAATGTTTAAACCGTCCATCAAACGATTATGGAGGCATGCAGAGGATAAGGGAAAGATCATAAATCTAGAAAGACAACCTGTGCTGTCAGAAGCTTGGCGTACAAGCTATTTCAGGGCTGGGTTTAAGCGTTGTAGTTTGGTTTGCAAAACAAACACTTCCTCTGTTAAAAATGGTGAATTGCGGAGGGTGGAGACTGGAGCTTCCATAATTTGCAGCAGTTTCGACCGATTGCTGGGGCTCTTATTTTTTTAATCCAGAGTTAATTCTCAAAATTACATAGTTCAACGCAATGGTTAAGAGGCAAACGAGACAAAGAGTGTCTCAAATTAAAGAAAAAGGGAAACAGAAGATGATCAAACCTGAAGTTGAGACCACAAAGAGAGGCAGGAAGACAAAGCAAGAGGTCTTAGTGAATCTCTCGTTAGTATACTCCCTTGGGAATTGGTCTCAAGTCAGGAAGGTAATTCATGGTTGGGAAAGAGAAACCCAAAGCAATGAGGAAGATAATGAAGCAGAAGTGGAAATTATGGACTTTATTTCTGATCTTGGGAATACTAGAGGTCGTCTATCACTGTTCAATCAAACAATCCATACTTGTTGGATTATGAAGTGTCTTTCGGCTAAGGCTATCCAGAGTTTTCATCCATGCAGCGAGAACCAAGAACCAAAAATGTTGGAATTACTTCAAGATATTGATATTCAGATTCAACATATCAAGGTGACTCAGTACCAAGCGATGGACCGTATTGGGAGAATTGAAGACCGCATTGGAGGAATTGAGAAGCAGATGCAACAGATGCAACAAGAAGACATGCCAGGTTCTACGGCAAAGGACCCAGCTCCAATTGAGTCATCAGATGGATAATATCTTAGTTTAATCTTTACTTTTATATGCATAGTGTTTTTTTGGATAGGGCTTTGGTTTTAAGTTGTTACTTTGTAAATGGTTTAAATAGTGAACTAGCTAATGCGGCAAGTAGAAGACTGAAACATTTTCAATTTTGGCTGGCATTTAATGCACTAAGGTGGCCAACAGACCTGGTTTCCTCCAGGCAGGTTGAGGTCACCAAATCACTATCTATTGTAACCTGCTTCAAGAAGATAAATAGAAAATAGCAAGGTACTGCCAAATTGACCAAAAATAAATAAAAATTAATGTTATTAATGTTTTGCAATGCAACATTCTCGTCGATCAAAACTAGTCGTTAGATTTAATTGATTTACTTATTTATTTTATTCCTTTATTCATTAATTATTCATTCATTCATTCATTTATTATTATTATTATTATTTTAAAGCTTTTAGAATTAATTGTTTTAATTATTTATGTTTGACTAAAATTTTATGTTTTTATTTTATTAATTGTTTTAGTGTTTTGATTATATTTTTATTTAAGTTTGGCCATTTATTTTATTGTTTAAGTTTTTAGAACTAATTGTTTAGATTTTTTAGATTTTAACCCTAATATTATTTTTATTTTTATTGTTTTGTTTTGTTGTGTTTGACTTATATTATTTATTTTAAATAATCATTTCACAACAAAAGATTCCTTTTGAATAATTTATTTCCTTTAGTTAATATTAACAACTATATTCTAATAATTATTTTCTTATATTAAAATGTTATAATATTTATTTATTCAAATCAACTTGATGCCAATAATGAGCCACACTGGAGGGTTTGAAAAGTATCTAAAACACATCTTCAATTCACTTCCAATGTGATTTCTACAGAAATATTTCCAATTATTTTGGAAATATCTAATTAGATCTATTGGAAGGAATTACATCCCACTACTTTATTAAGATGTGGAAGAGAATTAACCTACTTTATTAAGATGTTGAGGAAAATTGACTCCAGTACTTTCCATTAGCAAAGTGCTTTAGCAAATTAAAATCGACCAATTGAGCTAACTCTTGGGGCTATTGAAAATATTATTGTCACACACATTAAGCACACATGTAAAAAAAACTAGAATATAAGTCTAAAACCCATGAAAAGAGTCACAAGTAAACTATATCATAGCTAAAATATTAGAGCCATGGTACAACTATGTAAATTTTATAGTGGGGCTACAGGTAATAAGGTTGTGAGTTAACATATGGCTATAATTACATTCCTTTGATATTTACCCATACACCTAAGTTTTGGCGCACATAAACCATTACTTCTTATTTAATGCTTCACCTACTTGGTTACCCATTCCTCTGGGTGTCTAAGCCTTAACTAGTCACCATATATCAATTGGAACTCTCTGAGAAGCTTCTCGAAGCATTGTACACTCATAGTTGTTGATTAAATAGGTTACAAGTGTTTAATGCTTGACCATCGATGGCCTGGGGTCTCAAGCCAACGAGAGAGATGTGCTCACTGAGGGTTAGGGTAACTAACCCCTATCCCAATCGATGCATGAACCAATCATTCACACCACGCATCTTGGCGGTGCAGCACTGCAACCCGTGGTGGCGATGGCTCTGGTATCTAATTTTCAAGCAGATTTCGGCCTCTAACAGGTAACTTCTTGATTAGAATTGGCCCTTCCTTTCTCAAAAGGTTATTCGGTTCTAATTTCCAACCATGCTAACTGACCTTTCATGTTGTGCAGCACTACTGAGATCTGTTTCGGCTCGGGGTTAACTTTGGTCGCACTTTGGTTCATTATAGTCCCTGATTCCTCCAACAACATTGTAATAATTCAACCCCAACCCTGATTATAGATAAATCTATGCAAACAACATCTTTCGTCATTTTCCCACGTTACATGAAGCGTTTGCTTCCTTTGATACGTTCTCATCTATTTTATATACATTTTACAGGTCTACCATCTCCTACAACAAGCCCAAAATGTTATCGGCATGCTTTCTGAGCTTTCGTCACCCCAAAGGGGTTTCCAGGTAAGTGTCGTGATACCCATTCTTGGTTTTTAGTCAGAGTTTCCAAACATAACCCTTTGCCCAATTCTCTTTTCTTTCTTGTAGGAAACCGTGACCGTTGTGTTATAGTTATTGACTACAATATCTACAAGCATCGATATCCTATGGATAACATATTGGTTTTTAGCTTATCTCTAGTCTTCAATGGTTTAAAGGTTAAACCCCACTAATGGATAATTTCTACGGTTCTGAATTATGTATACATGACATTTTAATATCATAGTTCTTGTTAGGGTTTAAGTTGAAAAATATATGAAGTCTCGTTTGAAAATTTCGAGGGTTTGCGACCATAAAGTCTCGACCTGCTATAGGCTCATTGTGGGTGCTTTCTTTGTTTTTAGCTATGAGAATTTTAGCCCGTACCGAATTTAATACATTTTATTTCTGATTTTTAGCTACGAGGGTTTAAACCTGGATTGAGTTAATATACATATAATTTTATTTGATTTAAATTTATAAGAGTTACAGGTTAATACAAATATATTTTCTTGGGTTTTCAGCTATGAAAGTTACCAAATAATGGTTTGGAAAGTGATGTACTAGCTTGCACTGCCTTTTGTCGTTGAGTATCTGACTGTTCTATTCTTCAATGCTAAATATTTCTATTTCTTGACTCTATCGTTTGTTTTAACTGTTTAACAGTAATTTGTGTATTATGTGTGGACATGTTTGTTTGAATTAAAACTTATTCTTTAACCATGTCCATCTGTTGCATCTGCCTTCATGTTCAAAAGGAGACTAGACCGAGCTGCAGAATTCTTTTCTGGTGACCTGGTCTCAACCCCCTCTCGACCCTAGACTAAAAGATCCTAAGGCTACCTCCTTTCTGATTTTATTGTCCATTTAGATCTATTGTTACAAATCTTTACAATTCCAACCTCATAGGGTTTCACCCAACTCCCACCCTCTTATGTTCACATGCTTCCCTGCACTGCACAAGCGCTTGTTGTTTGTGTGCCAACACCAATGAACAAGGCAAGTGTGGTGATGTTGGGTCCCTATAATACTAGTGTATCCCCTTATTGTTTTTGTTAGTGTAACCCATTATTTTTATTTTTAGTGTAGGCCCCTTGTTGTTATTGTTGTGTCCATGTAGTCCCCATATTGTTATTATTGTGTCCCATAGAAGCCCATTATTGTTATTGTTGTGCCCTTGCATTATTATTGTTATGTACGCTCTGATTATATTGTGGCTCATTAGACTCCTATACATATAATAGAGGTTTTTTCATTTGAATCATCCAAGAATTGTTTATTTATGTAATGTAAAGGAGATTTCCCCCTCGAAGAGGCTGATTTCTAAGTCGTTGGTCTATCTTTTCTTCTTTTTTGTGAGATGGTTGCATAACATTTGGTATTAGAGCTTAGGATTCTAGGGTTTTTCTTCTTCAAACATGTCATCCTGGAATTTTCGTTATAATTTTTTTTATTCGAGGCTTTAGAAGCTAAAACTTTTACCACATGGATCTGAAATCATGGTGAACTTCGTGTACAAATTTCAGATCTTGGTTCGCTATATTTTCAGAGATATGATCCGAGGAAGTTAGGGTTTCTACAAGCTGCAAAATTCAGTCTCAAACATGTGACCTGGGGAAAATCGTCATAGATTTCGTTTCAGGCATCGTAATTTAATTCCGTAAAAAAATTCTGAAAGTGCACAAACTTTAGTTTTTTTTGTATCAAGTTTAGAGTCAAAGGTCAAAACAATGACATGTGGCACTTCGTACAAGTTCACTCTACTAAACTAGTCTATAATAAGGGCATCTTGGTAGATTGAGCATAAATTTATATCAAAGGATCCAAATTTGGTCTAACTTGTGGCATTGGAAATAAGATTCAGAGGGCTATCACATGAATGCTTTCAAATATTAGATATCCAAAATCATAAATGTACAATAGTTTCAATATCGAGCTCGTAAAATGCTAGAAAAAAGGTGTGTGTTTTTTAATTTTGCATAATTTTTTTTTGAAGATGTTGAGTAACCAGCTCCAAAAATAGAAGAAAAGAGATATCAACGCCTTAGAAATAAGCCACTTCGAGGGGGAAACCTCCAATACATTACATAAAATGAACAATTCTTGGATGATACAATTTACAAAACCTCCTTTCTATATATAGGAGTCCATGTGGCCATAATGTAATCCTAGTGACCACAATGTAATCCTAACCGACCTAATAATAATAATTTAGGGGCACATACAATAACAAAATGGGGGTTACAAGGGTACAATAATACACAATAAGGGGGTTACACTAATAACAATAAGGGACTATACTAGTAATATAGGGACCTAACATGCCCCTCTCCTTCCAAAAAAGTGTTGTCCTCAACGCTTGAGTAGCCACTACGGGTGTACATGATAAACTTCTCATCCTCCCATGTAGAATATTTAGTGGGTAAGTACTTCCACTTGATCGCAGATATCTGCCAAATTGATCGATTCCGTAGTCTGTCGAAGTTCTTGTTTCCGTGACCGCTTCCGGCTCCAATATGATTTTTCCTTCCTCATCAAGTTTTGGCAATATTGTTTGAACTGGGAAGATTTTTCACCTATAACCTTCTTTAAGCATGAAACATGGAAAAGCTGATGCACTCGCGAAGAAGCGGGAAGCTCCAATTTGTGTCTTGCCATAGTACCAATCTTTTATGACAGACTTGTAAGGACTATAGTACTTTGGCATGACTAATTTATTATCCTTCTCAGCTTGCTTGAGGGACATTTGTTTGTATGGTTGTAGTCGTAAAAATACCCAATCTCCTACAACAAAACTTCTCTACCATGCGACTGTTGATCTACTCCGTTGTTTTCATTCGATTTTGTGCCAAATTCAAAGTTATCCTTTTAAGAGTTGGAGAACTTCTTCAACGTGCTCGATGTGATCTTCCTACCGCTTGAACCTTCGAATTTTCCCTTTAAAAACATGATGTGATGGATGGGTGGATGATATCCATAAAGTGTCATAAATGGGGTCATTTTTGTCACGTAAAGATGGAAGGAAGTGTTATACCACCATTCGGACGAGAGGTAACCACTCTGACCCATTGTGTTTTTGTTTATCATATACAAAGCAACGAAGATATCCTTCCAAACATTTACTTACTATCTCGAGCTTTGATCCATCTGATTGAGGATGATAAGATGAGCTATGAGCTAATTGAATACCCAAACAAGAAAATAACTCCGTCCCAAAAATTTCCATGAAAAATGGGATCTGCTCATGCTGGCAATAACCCTTGGGCTTCCATGTAGCTTTTGAATTCTGTCCATAAATGTAGTAGCAATCATACTTGCTTTAAATGGATGAGATAATGCACAAAAGTGTGCATACTTGACAGAGTCTATCAACTACCACCATGATGAAACTCTTTCCTTCGGACTTAGGGTAAACCTATGATAAAATCCATTGAAATCTCCTCCCAACATTGACTTGGAATGGATAAAGGTTGTAGAAGTCCCGGTCTTAATTGTCTCAACTTTATTCTCGTTTGGCAAAACCAAACATTCCTTACGACAAAATTTTGAATATCGGATTTAAGCTGACATCCCAAAAAAATTCTTTCTTCACCCTTCGTGGGTAAGTTTTTTAAAAATCACTAGAGGTGTCCTCCTAAAGGATAAGTGTGCAATTCCCAGTAAGAATCTTTTGTTTTAGTTGGGAATTCTTACAAAGATATAAGCAATCTTTGTACCATAAGGAATCATTTTTCCAACTAAATGTATCGCATGTACTAGGATCTTGTCGCAACTTTTGAATGAGTGTCCATACATCTTTGTCCTTCTTCCATTCATCTCTTGCTGGCTGTTATCCAGTCCAGTTGGATAATAGAAATGGCACAAAGCAATGCTTCCCACCTCTTCATTCTTTCTTGAGAGTGCACTCTCGCAACAACATTAAGCTTTCCTGTAGATTATTTCAAAGTCATAACCCAACATATTTGTGACCGCCTTGTCTTTCTTCTCAAGATAGTCTTTGTTCCAAAAAGTGTTTAAGACTATCATGATCGCGTTTTACCTTGAAGTGTCTTCCCATTAGGTAAGTTCTCCATTTCTTTAGTGCATGCAATATTGCTAACATTTTCCATCTCATAAATAGGTTTACTTGTAGATACTTTCCTTTGATTGGACGACTTTCCAAAAGCAATGGGTCTTCCTTCCCGCATTAAAACGAGCACCAATTCCATTCTCGAGGCATCAAATTCCACAATAAAGGTTTTTGTGAAGTTCGGCGTAGCTAAGATCAGGTGCTAGTACATTGTCTCTCTTTAAGATGTTCAAAGGCCTTAGTTAGCTTCCTGTGAGTCCATGAAAATGCATCTTTCTTCACAATGTTGTTAGAGGTGCTACTATTCTCCCATAATTATTAACAAACTTGCGATCATACTGTTAACTCCGGGAAATCCTACAGACAAGCGCTTTTATGGTTGTCTGGACTTTCCATTCCTTAATGGCTTTAATTTTGTTAGGGTCTACTTTAACACCTCAGTGAGATGGGCAATATGACCCGTGATATTCCACCTCTTGTACTCCAAAGAAACATTTGGATGTTTTTGCATATAATCATGTTTCTCCCGCAATAGTTTGAGCACCTTGTCAACATGTTCAACATGATCCTTCCAAGACATCGCTATAGATTAGTATATCATCAAAAAAATAACGAGCACAAATTTTCTAAGGAAGGGTTTGAAAATGGAATTCATCAACCCTTGAAATGTAGAAGGTGCATTGGTAAGGCCAAAAGGCATGACCAAAAATTCATAATGACCCTCATGAGTTCGAAATCTTGTTTTTGGAATATCTTCAGTCTTCATTCTAATTTGATGATATCCTGAACGAAGATCCAACTTGGTAAAATAAATTGCTCCATGTAATTCATCCAATACTTCATCAATCACAGGAATGGGAAATTTATCTTTAATGGTGAGCTTATTGAGCTCCCTATAATCCAGACACATTCGCCATGATCCATCCTTCTTGTGTACCAATACTACAGGAGCAGAGAAAGAACTTTGCCTAGGTTGAATTATACCCGCCTCTAACATTTCTGTAATCATACGATCAATTTCGCTCTTTTGGACGTAAGGATATCTATAAGGGCTGATGTTTGGAGGAACACTTCCTGGAATCAAATGAATAGCATGATCATGATCACGAATAGGTGGGAGTCCTTTGGGAGTTTCAAACACCTTGGAATGATTGTCCAAGACTTGTTGGAGATCTGCCGAAATAGATGATTTTGATGTTGGAACTTCTAGTGAGCATAATTGTGCAATTACGCCTCGTTGTTTTTTCTTTAGAAGCTTTGTCATGACATTAGAGCTTATTATCCTTCCTGGCTTCCCCGCAATACCCCGTAATTCGACTTCCTTTCCTTCTGAAAAAAATTTCAAGAAAAGTTCTTGAAAATTAAAAGCTACCGTCCCCAAAGATTGTAAACATTGTACTCCTAGTACAACATCAGCACCTCCCATAGGAATGGCAAGCATTGGACTAGTCAATACATATTCCCCCATGGTTAGCTTGATATTATGGCATTTTCCAGAGCAATTTATAGTTCCTCCATTTGCAACCATCACTTGACATTCTGGTGTTGGGTATAGGAAACAATTTAATTCCTTGGCTACCATACAATGAATAAAATTATGGGTGCTACCTGAATCAATCAACACTATTACCTTTTTCTTCTTGATATGTCCTTCTATCTTGAGAGTTTGAGGAGTGGTAATTCCTGCCAGTGCATTACACGATATGGTCGGATTCATTTCTTCCTCTTCTAGGGCTGGTTCCTGGTGTATATCCTCTTCTTGTTCATTTCTTCTTCCTCTTCACAATCTATGTAAAATAATTTCTTCTCAGCACACTTATGACCTTTAGTGTATTTGCTATCACAACTGTAGCAAAGCCCTTTTGCTCTTTTTTCTTCCAATTGTTGTGGTGTCAACCTTGTAGGTTGTGGAAATCTAGGCGTAGCAACACTTCCTTCTTTATAGAATTGAGTGGTAGGCTTCCTTGTCGCCATAATTCTACATTCAAATGTTATTGCCAACCTGAATGCCTTCTCTAATGAATCAGGTTCCAACACACGAACTTCATGTTGTATGTTATCCTTTAGAGTACCTATGAAGAGATCAATCTTGTGTTCCTCTGGAATATCAGTTACCCATATATTCAATTTTTGGAAGTCCTCAATGTGCTGCCCCACTAAACCCTTTTGTTTGAGATTTATCAATTGGCTAAAGAAGGTGTTGCTCTTTGTATCCTCATAATGTGCTATCATTTCCTCCGTAAAAATTTACCAAGTGACAATTTTTTTGCGGGAGCAAAGCCATCGATACCATACAAATGTATTTTGTTCTAAATGTAAAGTTGCAATGCGTACCTTTTGTGTGTTTTTCACATTATGGAGATCAAAATATTGCTCCATCTGTAGTATCCATGTTACAGGATCCTTTCCATCAAACTTCCTCATATCCTTTTTTGGAATATGGTGGTTCTTCCCGCCAACATTAGAGTTTATGAAATCACGATTAACATTTATTTTGTTCTCATCATGAGGTTCTTCTACTATCTTTTCACCATTAGGAAACCTTTCTTGTATCAACTTTGTCAAACCTTCGATATCTGCTTTGAGATCATTCTTCATGCTTTCCATGTTGTCTTTCATGTCATCCATCGTAGCTTCCATGCCATCCATCTTAGCTTCCACGCCTTTCTTCAAAACTTCCATTTCATTTTTTGTCACTCTTTGCGAGAGTGAAATTTGTTGCACTTGCTCTTGTAATTTTGATAGATCATGTTGCAATTCTTCATCTTCATGAGTCATAGTAGAGCCTTATGAAGGCTTAATGGGTGTTGAATTATTTTTACGGGGCATCTTTTAGAACCCAATACTGCTATATATTCTACAATATGCCCCTAGAATCAATTCAAATTGATTCTTCAAAGAAGACTTATGCAATTTGGAAAGAAAAAAAAAATATACACACCTTTTTCTTGCTTTTGAGGAGCTTGATATTGAAATTGGATAATCTCTATGATTGCAGCACTTCAATATTCGAATTTCAGTATCAATGTAGCCCTCTGAATTATCTTTCGAATGCCACAGGTTTGACCTGATTTGGATTCTCCAAGACAAAGTTGTGTCCAATCTCCCACAATGACCTAATTCTGGACTCGTTCAGTAGAGCGAACTTGTACGACTTGCCACGTGTCACTGTTTCGTCCTTTGTCTCTAAAATTTATAGCCAAGAAACTACAGTCCGTGTACCTGCGGCCACTTTTTATGGCACTCAAATCTGATGCCCAGAGAGAGAGTTATTGAACTTTTCCCACGATCACCTCTTTGAGATGAAGTTTAGGAGCCTGAAAAAGCACTACCTTCCACAGATCATATATCCAAAAATTTTGCGAACCAAACTCTGAAATTTTTCAACGAATTTCCTTAGGATTTCAGCTTCACACCATACGAATTTCAGATTCTGAACCTTTGTAGAAAAAGTTATGAAAATTGCATTGACCTATTTGAAGACACAAAGAAAGAACCCTACAATTCCTGAGATGTCTCAGAAAATATTGTGAACTAAGATCCAAAATTTTTAGACAATCTTCCTCGGGATGGCTTCCACACCTGAAATTTCAGCTTTTGACAATGAAAAAAAGTTACCCAAAAATTCCCGATGACATTTACTCTATAAAACCTAGAATCCAAAGCTCTGATACCAAATGTTGTGTAACCGGCTCCAAAAAGAGAAGAAAAGAGATATCAACACCTTAGAAATGAGCCACTTCGAGGGGGAAACCTCCAATACATTACATAAATGAACAATTCTTGGATGATACAATTTACAAAACCTCCTTTCTATATATAGGAGTCCATGTGGCCATAATGTAATCCTAGTGGGCCTAGCCGACCTAACAATAATAATTTAGGGGCACAATAATAAAAAAATGGGGGTTACAAGGGTACAATAATAACAATAAGGGGGTTACACTAATAACAATAAGGGACTATACTAGTAATATAGGGACCTAACAGAAGAATCAGTTTGAAGTGATTTAAAGAGGAAGAAGTGCAACATGATATATCAAAATTACGCTGCCAAGTGCAACAAATTTCACTCTCGAAAAGAGTAACCAAAAATGAAATGGAAGATAAGATGGATGGTTTGAAGAATGGTTTAAAGCTAGACATAGATGGTTTGAAGAAAGACATTTGTGGTTTGAAGAATGGCATGGAATCTAAGATCAATGGTATAGAAGAAAATTTGAAAGACAACATGGAAGAATGAGGAATGGTCTAGAAGAAGCAATGGAAGGTTTGAAGGAAGGTTTGACAAAGTTTATATAAGAAATGATTCCTAATGGCGAAAAGGTAGTAATGAAACTCATGACAAGAACAAAAGAAATGTTAATCATGATTTCATAAGCTCTAATGTTGGCTTGAAGACCCACCATATTCCAAGAAGCGAATGTGTCTTTTTGTTTCAATGGTCTCCGACATGTGGGTGGTATGCATAACAAGATTGAAGGATAAATATAGAGGTCTGTGGTTAGAGTCGGACTTGAAACAGTTAAGTAGCTCAAAGTTTGTAATACGGTTGAGGATGAGGGTGTCAGAAATCGCATAATCCATGACATTGCTACCCAACCCATGGAAACAGGTCCTATGACCAGAGAGAGGCCACTTGTTAATACCATTACAAATGATTAGGTCATGGGAACTAAAAAGCTTGAGGAGCTCGGTGCTGAATAAGTTCTCGATTAAGTTGTCATATTTTCTCTTGAATCTATTAGCTAAGTTACTAACTTCGTCAAGCCACAAGGGTCATGGTTAGAGTTGTTATAGTAGAAATTCTAGCATTAAAGTCACCAAGCTAAAGGATATTACCTTCAGTCCTTAGGTTGAAGATGTCTTTTTCTAAGGTATTGAAAGGACAATTATTATCCAAGTTGTTTTTATTATATGATGTAGGGTTGATAGGAGCGAAATAGTAGATTGCAAGGAAGATCATATTGGTGGTAGAATCAGATATTTCGACCCAAATGTATTGATTGAAGGGGTTGATTTTATGAAGTCAGATGTGAGAGGAAACAATGTTCCTTATATAGCAAGCTATACACCAAAACCCATCTGAGAGGATTTGTTATCCCAAACTGACCTAAGGGTGAAATCGTCAAGGTGAGGGACCCTAGATTCATCATGCTCCCAAGTTTCAAATAAAAGAATAAGGTCAATATCAGTCGGGATCCAACTTAACATAGGACATTTACACCATGGAAAACCATGACAGTTCCAAAAGAGGATCCAGAGTGATGCAAGTCCCTATTTATCACTCGTGCTTGAGACTTTATCTCTAATATAATAGCTTTCCTATTGCTAATGATAGCCCATTTCCCTACGTTTATTACCTCCTTGACCTTTTGGACTTCTTTCCTAAGTTCAACTTGATCTTCTGGAATGAGATCTTCATTTATAAAAAAATAATTTTACTTTTAAGCTTGGGGATTTCCTGAGTATATCCAATTTATGTTCATTACAACTTACCTTGACACATATTAGTCTGTGTTTATGCTGAAGTATCTTTCACACCTGTATTGCTTCCGTGAGATAAGTTGTTTGAATTTGAAATTTTGTTTTTAGTTGTTCTTTAACTGTTTCTAATATGCCTTCATTGTTTTGTTCTTCTATACCCGCAATTATAAGGTTTAAGTACATTTTGTGGAGCTAATGGTCGAGTACAATTAGTTTATCAATTTCCTCTTTTATGGATTTAATATCTAAGTTATTCTTTGTGTTATTTAGCGCTGATTTATTATGTAGTTGTTCTTTTAGATTTTTAATCTCATTTTTTAAGGTGTCATTTTCTTTAACCATTGATTGTTTACTATGTTCTATTTCTTGAATTTTATCTTTCATTTCTTGGAGTTCAGTTTAGAGTGTGATTATTTTAGTTTCTAATGATTTGTGGTTGTTGTCATAGCTAATTCTAGTTTAAAATGATTTTCTCTTTCTTCTCTTAGTCTTTCTAAAGATTCAATGTACTCATAAAAAATCTCTAAAGTAATTTTATTTTGTCTGCATTTGCTAGAGGAGGGCTTAGAAATATGAGGGGAAGTACTCATAGTGTAATAAAAACAAAACTTAACAAGAAGAGAGTAAGTGAGAACTTATCCATCTTTCAGGTAGAACCAATGAAAAGATGTACTCACCCCACCTCAGAGATTGTATCTTTGACAAAAAAAGATATTAAATGCAATTTCCAAATATTCTAAGCAAATTCGAATTTAAAAGAGATGGACGTGCCCACTTCAAAATTACTACAAGGAAGATTGGCAGGTTATGTTGCCTCAAGATGCAATTAATCAGTTTTAGAAGTACTAAAAAACAAACGAACTATTAAATATAAAATGAAATTAATATTTTAAATATAAAAATAAATATAATATTATTATTGTTATTTAATTTTATAATATTAATTATTAATATTTATAATTTTATTAAATGCTACATAATTCTTTTTCTTATTATAAAAATAAAAAATAAAAATTGTATAATTAAAATACGAATTTGAATTTCTAAATATACTAATTTATTTTGAAAAATAATAAAAAAATATCCTAATTTAAATAAAAAATATTAATGCGGGAGATAAGCCTTAATCATAATTAGATCATCGTATTTCTTAAAATAGCAAACAAACCAGACTCGTCTCAACGTTGTCTCATTCCTAGGCATATGCATAAAAAGGCATGCAACGTGGACCCTCTGCATGCAATTTTGATTTCAGCGCCGGTGACCTAAGACAGATGGGCCGTGCCGACTAGGTCCAATTCAACATCAAATCAAAAGTGCATCTAGTCCCTTTCACGCTAAGTTTTTTTAATCCCCGCTACCTATGTCAAACTTTAATATTTGGATATATTTAAAGGCGTATATTTTGGGCCGATGACATAAATGTCAAGTTTTAAGGATTACACCCAATTCGAATTGACCAAACTTATAATTTTTATTTAAAATTTTGGTGTTATATAGAGATTTTGTTGATGCATTTTACTGGTTAACTAGAAATTCGTAATTAGTTGACAAAATCTTTTAGTTGGCAAAATCTTTTCATATGTGATTATCACTAAAAAGATATTTTTGTATAAATTATGAATCACAAAGTCAAATTTTAAAATTTTGGTGTTAGTTAATTGATTAGATCTTAATTTTTATTTATTTTTGTGATTCCTTACAGTTTGTATTTGTCTTTGCTTTTGTTTAACTCCAATATATCTATTTATCAGACTTTGCTCCTTCCTTTTTAATTTTATTTAAAACAAATGGTTCTAGATTCTTGTTTAATGAATAATATTTACTTAATCAAAATTAGTCATTACATTTAATTGATTTACTTATTTATTTTATTCTTTATTATTATTATTATTTTAAAACTTTTAGAATGAATTGTTTTAATTATTTATGTTTGATTACAATTTTATGTTTTTATTTTAATAATTGTTTTAGTGTTTTGATTATATTTTTATTTAAGTTTGGCCATTTATTTTATTGCTTAAGTTTTTAGAACTTATTGTTTAGAATTTTTAGATTTTAACCCTAATATTATTTTTATTTTTATTGCTTTGTTTTGTTGTGTTTGACCTATATTATTTATTTTAAACAATCATTTCATAAAAAAATCTTTTTGAATAATTAATTTCCTTTGTCAATATTAACAACTATATTCTAATAATTATTTTCTTATATTAAAATATTATAATATTTATTTAGTCAAATCAACTTGATGCCAACGATGAAACATACTGGAGGGTTTGAAACACATCGAAAATTTACTTCCAAAGTGATTTCTATCGAAAGATTTCCAATTATTCAAGAAATATCTAATTAGATCTATTGGAAGCGACTTTCCATTAACAAAGTGCTTTAGCGAATTAAACTCGACCAATTGAGCTAAATCTCGGGGCTATTGAAAAGATTATTTTCACACACAATAAGCACACATGTAAAAAAAACTAGAATATAAGTCTAAAACCCATGAAAAGAGTCACAAGTAAACTATATCATAGCTAAAATATTAGACCCATGGCACAACTGCGTAAATTTTATAGTGGGGCTACAGATAATAAGGTTGTGAGTTAACATATGGTTATAATTACATTCCTTTGATATTTACCCACACACCTAAATTTTTGGTACACATAAACCATTACTTCTTATTTAATGCTTCACCTACTTGGTTACCTGTTCCTTCGGGGGTGTAAGTCTTAACCAGTCACCATATATCAATTGGAAATCTCCGAGAAGCTTCTCGAAGCGTTTTCCACTCACAACTGTTGGTTAAACAGGTTACAAGTGTTCAATGCTTGACTGTCGCTGACCCGAGGTCTTAATCCAATGAGAGAGATGTGCTCACTGAGGGTAAGGGTAACTAACCCCTACCCCAATCGATGCGCGAACCAATCATTCACACAAGGAATCTTCGCGGTGCAGCACTGCAACTCGTGGTGGCGATGGCTCTGGTATCTAATTTTCAAGCAGATTTCGACCTCTAATAGGTAACTTCTTGATTAGAATTGGCCCTGCCTTTCTCAAAAGGTTGTTCTGTTCTGATTTCCAACCATGCTAACTGACCTTTCATCTTGTGCAACACCGCTGAGATCTGTTTCGGCTTGGGGTTAACTTTGGTCGCACTCTGGCTCATTATAGTCCCAGATTCCTCCAAAAACATTGGAATATTTCAACCCCAACCCCAGTTACAGGTAACTCTGTGCAAAGAACATCTTTAGTTGTTTTCTTACGTTCCGTGAAGGGTTTTATTCCTTTGATACATTCTCATCTCTTTTATATATGTTTTACAGGGCTACCATCTCTTACAACAACCCCAAAAAGTTATCGACATGTTTTCTGAGCTTTTGTTGTGACCTCAAAGGGGTTTCTAGGTAAGCATCATGATACCCATTCTTGGTTTTTAGTCAAAGTTTCCAAACGTAACCCTTTGCCCAATTCTCTTTTCTTTCCACTAGGAAACCATGATCGTCGTGTTATAGTTATCGACTGAAATATCTACAAGCATCGATATCCTATGGATAACATATTGGTTTCTAGGTTTCTCTAGTCTTGAATGGTTTAAGGGTTAATCCCCACCAATGGATAATTTCTACGGTTCTGAATTCTGTATACATGATATTTTATTATCATAGTTCCTGTTAGGGTTTACGTTGAAAACTATATGAAGTCTCTTTTGAAAATTTCGAGGGTTTGCAACTTGATCCAAGTGGCTCGAGACACCCTTAGGATACTAAGAGGGCTCATAAATGGTCAAAATTAAAAGTGGTTGGATTTCTCTAGAACTAGGATCAGATTGAAGTACTCGTTGTCTTGATTCCAATGGTGTGAACATATCTCCAATCCAAGCCCATGTGGAGAAGCTAGATAAAGTCAAAGTTTTGGTCAAAGTTGGGTAGTGGGCCAGGTTTAAGTTTCCCACAAATTCACCATCAACTGGTAGGGAACTTAGCTCCCGAAAATAGGCGAAATTGTGGCCTCTTTAATTTTCCCACTAACCCTTATTTTCGTTAAATTTAAAAACGAATAAGTTGTTTTAAATAAAAAAAAAATGTATTAAAATGGGGTGGCGGGCTACCAACCTTGCCACTGCCAACGACCATATCAATAATATATTTTGGGTTGGTAGGCCATGACCCCTGCCGAACCCCATGACACCCACATCCATTACAAAAAACACAAGTTTTTTGGGGCGCAGGCTACCCTTGCAGAACCACCAACCCCCGACCACATCATCACATCTTCCAGCACTATGTGAAGCAGCCTACCCCATTTTGACACCAGGCCTGAAGACGTAGCCCACACTGGGTGAACTCCATTATCAATGTCTCGTGTTATTATATTGTTGATGGTTGTCGTGTTTCCTCTTCTTTACAACAGGAATATATGTTCATTTATGCTCTTTTTAAAATTCAATTCTAACAAAATCACATAAGTAAGATCATGGGTAAATTCGGTAGCTGACGGCCCCGGATCAAGTGATATTAGAGAGGTCTTATTGCTGATGTGAATTGTGAGTGTGAACAAAGATTGAACGTGCAACAATGGAGGATGGAAAAGACATGTACGAGGCCATGCTTAGGATGTCCAAAATGGTGGACATGATGTATGAAGCCCATGAAAGATGAGAGAAAGAAGAAGCAGAAAGTGATGCTTCATCCACATCTTCTAGTGAATATTCACTGAAGGCTATAGTTGATCTCATCATTCAAATGAGGAGATCAACCATAGCCTTCAAGCAAATAATGTTGAATTGAAAGTGCTTCTACAAGAGGAGAAAGAGGATAAGAAGAGAGTGCAGCTTCAGTTGCGAGCCACAAAGGCAGCGTTGGAAGAAATGAAGCACAACGACTAGAGCCTTCAAGCAAGGAATGTTGAATTAAGGAGGCTTATACAAGAAGAGAAATAAGAGAAGATGAGATTGCATCTTAAGTTACGAGTCGCGGAAGAGGCCTTGGAGGAGTTGAAGCGCGACAAAGGCGTGAAGAAGCCATCATCACCTATTTCTGAATCGACATCTACAATAAACAATGTTGATGTTTCTTCAGTTTCATCTTCACATGCTATCATTTCCATGGGAAATGTGGAGATACCCATTACAGGAACTGGCATGAGATTCCTCACCAAGATGGGATACAAAGGAGGAAGACTAGGTGTGAATGGCCAAGGCATAACTCAGCCATTGGAGGTTGTGCAGAGACCTCGATTCACATTCTTGGGATACACTGAAGGATAGTGCTCGAAGGTGTTAGAAGCTTCCAATACACAGTTGAAACCATTAGGGAAAGAGATTTATGGGAACAATTCACCATCATCCTATGACAATGCATATTGCAGGGAAAGAGATGAGGCAAGCTCTCATTGCCATAATTACACCAAAGACCACCAGGAAAGGTATAACAAGTCTCGATATTTTAGTGTTTATTTCGATTACGAGAATGTCGCTACTAATGAACTTAAAACATGGCATAAAAAAACATGTAGTTTTTTGGGATTACATAACCATGTATTTGTTAAGTGTTGGAAGATAATGACAACACAAAAGAGGATGAGGCATGAAAGGCCTTCTCCACCGCATGAAAAGAAGAAGGTAAAGCGGGTTTGGAGGAAGAAGAATAATTGCAGTCATCGCGATAGAATTGGTCATCAAAGAGCCACGTGTTGGAGGCTCCATCCAAAGAAGTATCTCAAGGAAAAAGTGTCCGTACATGAACTAGTTGAAACAATTGTTCGACAAGAAAATGCGCCACAAAGAGATGACCCATTCACTTTGACAAGTGAGAGATGGTTTTTCTATAAGTGTTAGCTTGTTTTGGAATTATTTTGTAAATCATGCATTGCATGTTAAAATTTAAAAGTGATGATGTGTTTTCCATCGCTTATGAAGAAATAATGATATTTTTGGCCTTGCATTGATAGCTCGGGTATTGATTCCATTTGATGTAAAATTGACCACAGAGTATGGTTATAAACTCGTGGCAAGTGTGGGGAATGATTGGGTCATAGATTGGCCACTTAGTTAAGCATGTAATTTGAAAAATATTGTACTACAGGTTTGAAGAGGATGCAGGTGTTGGCTCATTGCTTATGGCTCCGAAGGACAAAGGTGAAGGAGAATGAAGGGTGACCTTTCAAAACACTTGTGGTGCAAACAAGGTAAATATAAGCTATAGATTATGTTCATGATTTTGGTGGACCAAAAGATCCTCATTGGGGAGTATTGATCCAGGTGGCTCCAGACACCCTCAGGAGACCAAGAGGGCTCATAAATGGTCAAAATTCACAGTGGTCAGATTGCTCTCTAACCAGGATTATGTTGAAGTACTCATCATCCTAATTCCAATGGTGCTAGTGGATCTCCAATCCGAGCCCATATGGAGAAGTTTGAGTGAGTCAAAGTTTTGGTAAAATTTGGGTAGTGGGCCAGGTTTAAGTATCCCAAAAATTCACCATCAACCGACAGGGAACTTAGCTACTGAAAATGGGTGAAATTGTGGCCTCTTTAATTTTCCCAATAACCCTTATTTTCATTAAATTTAAAAATGAATAAGTTGTTTTAAAAACAAAAAAATATATTAAAAATGGGGTGGCGGGCCGCCAACCCCGCCACCCCCAACGACCATATCAAAAATATATTTTGGGTCGGCGGGCCATGACCCTCGTTGAACCCCACAACACCCACTTCCATTACAAAAAGCACAAGTTTTTTGGGTGGCGGCCTACCCCAGCGGAACCGCCATCCCCCGACCACATATCAGTCAACATTTAAGTGTGGAGTTAGCAGGAGTTGAACCCGCTCGACCCACGTGGGCCGGCCCCTGATGGGCGGCCTCATGTGGCAATGTGCCCACACAAAACAATGATGACACCATGTAAAACGGTTGCGCCATTCCAAATTAAATTCAAACGACTTCGCCCAAAATTAAATGCAAACCAAAATTAAATGTCGCGGTTGAAAAATAAATACGATGAATGCTATTTTGGAGTGGGCAGGGTTTGAACTCGACCCACCTCCACACTATTTTCCTATGCCACCAACAGACCACGGGTGGAGCTTTGATAGCTCCGTCCACCCACTAGTATAAAAACCATCACCGCAGATGTGCCCAAGCAAAGGAGAGCGCAGAGTTCGAGACATAATTTATTTATTTATTTTATTTATTTATTTATTTTCATTTTTATTTTTATTTTTTTCTTCAGGTGGAACCACGAGCCATGGAGGCAGCGAAACCATGCCCCAGGGAATCTTGAGGGCATCAAGAAGATTCATTTAGGCCTAGAACTTGTTGGAGTCAATTTTCAACAAACTTTATGTCGATTTTACACCTCTCGGTGACATGAACTCAATGGTGATGTCTATTACAACAACAAAGCTTCCTATTTTTTGGCCATTTTTCAGACTGGAGTAATGGTGTGCGATTCTCAAGTGTAGAAAGTTGATTCTATGCCCCTCACCGTGAAAAATTCTACGATGCAACCAGATTCAACAACTGAGCATTTTCTTCTTCAGCCAACTTTAGGAGTTGAGGTATGCAGTTTGATCATGTGCCTCTTTTTGCTATGATATGTATTATGATTACTAGATCCTTGCTTGATGCATGTTACAGGATCTTTGTTTTTCTTCATGTGATATTATGCCATGTTGATAGGAGGTCCATTGTGAGTGAGAGTTCTTGTAGCGAAACGTCTCGTGGAGAGACAAGCCAATCATGTTGAGGGAACATCTCCTTGTATGACAGAGAATATCATCCATGTACATCATCACATCTTCCAACACTATATGAAGTGGCCTACCCCATTTTGACACCGGGCCCTGAGACGTAGACCACACTGGGTGAACTCCATTATCAATGTCTCGTGTTATTATGTTGCTAATAGTTGTCTTGTTTCCTCTTCTTTACAACATGCATATATGTTCATTTATGCTCTTTTTAAAATGCGCTTCTAAACAACACCACAGATGTAAAAGATCATGGGTAAATCCGGAGCTGACGGACCCGAATCACGACCATAAAGTCTCGAACAACTACAGACTTATTGCGGGTGTTTTCTTTGTTTTCAACTATGAGAATTTCAGCGTGTAGCAAATTTAATACATGTAATTTCTGATTTTTAGCTACAAGGGTAACGACCTGGATTGAGTTAATATACATATACTTTTCTTTGATTTCAAGTTATAAGAGTTACAGGTTAATAAAAATATATTTTCTTGGGTTTTCAGCTATGAAAGTTACCAAATAATTGTTTGGAAAGGGATGTAATAGCTTGCACTACCTTTTGTCGTTGAGTATCTAACTGTTCTGTTATTAAATGATAAATATTTCTATTTCTTGACCCTACCATTTGTTTTAACTGTTTAATAGTAATTTGTGTATTCTGTGTGGACATGTTTATTTGAATTAAAAATTATTCTTCAACCATGCCCATCTATTGTATCTACCTTCAGGTTCAGAAGGATATTGGACCGAGCTACAAAATTATTTTCCCGTGACCTCGTCTCAACCCCTTCTCGACCCTAGACTAAAAGAACCTAGGGATACCTCCTTTTCGTGTTTATTGTCCATTTAGATCTACTCTTACAGAACTATACAATTCCAACCTCATAGGATTTCACCCAACTCCCACCCTCTTATGTTCACATGCTTCCCTGCACTGCACAAGTACTTGATGTTTGTGTGCCAACACTAATGAACAAGGCAAGTGTGGTGATGTTAGGTCCCTATAATACTAGTGTATCCCATTATTGTTATTTTTATTGTAACCCCTTATTTTTATTGTTAGTGTAACCCCTTATTTTTACTGTTAGTATATCCCCCTTATTGTTATTGTTGTGCCTATGTAGTCCCCATATTGTTATTATTGTGCCCCATAGAAGCCTACTAGTGTTATTGTTGTGCCATTACATCATTATTTTTATGTAAGCTCTGATTATATTGTGACCCCTTAGACTCCTATACATAGAAAGGAGGTTATGTCATTTGAATCATCTAAGAGTTGTTCATTTATGTAATGTAAAGGATATTTCCCGCTCGAAGAGGTTGATTTCTAAGTCGTTGGTCTATATTTTCTTCTATTTTGTGAGCTGGTTGCATAACATTTGGTATTAGAGCTTGGGATTCTAAGGTTTTGCTTCTTCAAATAGGTCATCTTGGAATTTTCGCTATAATTTTTTTTTGTACAAGGCTTCAAAAGATAAAAAGTTTACCATGTGGAGCCAAAATCTTGGTGAAATTCATGTAAATATTTGAGGTCTTGGTTCGCTATATTTTCGAATATATGATCCTAAGAAGTTAGGGTATCTACAAGCTGCAAAATTTAGTCTCAAACAGGTGACCTAGGGAAAATCGTCATAAATTTCGTTTCAGGAATCGTAATTTAATTCTGTAATTTTTTTTTGAAAGGGAAAAAAATTTAGTTTTTTTTGTAGCAATTTTAGAGTTGAAGGTCAAAACAATGACAAATGGCACTATGTACAAGTTCGCTCTACTAAACTAGTCTATAATTAGGAAATCGTGGTATATTGGGCATAACATTATATTGAAGGATCCAAATTTGGTCTGACTTGTGGCATTAGAAAGAAGATTCAAAGGGCTACCACATGACTAAATTTCAGATCTTGGAGATCCGAAAGGATAAAGATACAATAGTTTCAATATCTAGATCCTAAAACGCTAGAAAAATGTGTATATTTTTAAATTTTGCTTAATTTTTTTTTGAAGAATCAGTTTGAAGTGATTTAAAGGGTATATTGAAGCATAAATATCAGTATTTGGTCCTAAAATGCCTCCCAAACAAAATAATTCTACACCCATTAAGCCCTAATAAAATTTATACTATGACGCATGAAGAGGAATAAGTGCAACATGATATATCACAATTATGAGACCAAGCACAACAAATTTCACTCTCGAAAAGAGTAACCAAAAATGAAATGGAAGCTAAGATGGATGGTTTGAAGAATGGTTTAAAGTCAGACATGGATGGTTTGAAGAAATACATGGATGGTTTGAAGAATGGCATGGAATCTAAGATCGATGGTATAGAAGAAAAACTGAAAGACAACATGGAAGACATGAAGAATGGTCTAAAAGCAGACATGGAAGGTTTAAAGGAAGGTTTGAAAATTTTTATACAAGAAATGATTACTAATGGCGAAAAGGCAGTAGTTGAAACTCATGATGAGAAAAAAAAATGGTAATCATCATTTCATAGACTCTAATGTTGGCTTGAAGACCCACCATATTCCAAATATCGATATGAGGAAGTTTGATGGCAAGGATACGGTAACATGAATACTATAGATGGAGAAATATTTTGATCTCCATAATGTGCAAAACTCACAAAAGGTATGCATTGCAACTTTATATTTAGAACCCAATCAATTTATATGGTATCGACATATTTGTTAATCTCGTAAACCACTTGTCACTTGGTCAATTTTTACGGAGGAAATGATAGCACATTATGAGGATACAAAAAGAAACACCTTCTTTATCCGATTGATAAGTCTCAAACAAAAGGGTTCAATGGTGGAACACATTGAGGAATTTCAAAAATTGAATATAAGGGTAAATGATATTACATAGGAGCATATGATTGATGTCTTCATAAGGACTTTAAAGGATAACATCCAACATGAGGTTCACCTTTGGGAACCTAATTCATTGGAGAAGGCATTCAGGTTGGCAAGAAAATTTGAAAGCGAAATTATGGCAACAAGGAAGCCTACCACTCACAACTATAAATATGGAAGTGTTGTTTCTCCTAGCCTTCCACAACCTACAAGGTTGACACCACCAAAATTGGAAGAAAATAGAGCAAAAGGGCTTTATTACAATTGTGATAGAAAATACACTAAAGGTCATAAATGTGTTGAGAAGAAATTATTTTACATAGATTGTGAAGAGGACGAATAAAAGGAACAAGAAACTTCAAAAGAAGAGGATAAACACCAGAAACTGACCTTAGAGAAGGAAGAAATCAATCTGAAAATACCTTGTAATGAATTGGCAGGAATTACCACTCAAACTCTCAAGATAGAAGGACATATCAAGAAGAAAAAAGTAATAGTGTTTATTTATTCAGGTAGTACCCTAATTTTATTCATTGTAAGATAGCCAAGGAATTGGATTGCTTTCTATATCCAACATCAGAGTGTCAAGTGATGGTTGCAAATGGAGGAACTATAAATTTCTCTGGGAAGTGCCATAATATCAAGCTAATAATGGGGGTATATGTATTGAATAACCAAATGATTTCCATTCCAATGGGTGGTGATGATGTTGTAATAGGATTTTAATGGTTACAATCTTTGGGTATGATAGCTTTTAATTTTCAAGAACATATTTTTGAATTTTTTTTGGGAAGGAAAGGAAGTTGAATTAAGGGGTATTGAAGGGAAATAAGGAAATATAATCATATGTAATGGCATGACAAAGCTTCTAAAGAAAGAAAAATGAGGCGTAATTGCACAATTATGCTCACTAGAGTTTCAAACATAGAAATCATCTATTTCTCCAAATCTCCAAAAGTGATTGGACAACCATTCCAAGGTATTTGAGACTCCCATGTAGAAATTATACAAACAAAATGTATACCAATGGATTCAATCCGATCATGCGATATGATAAAGCAAGGTACTGAATCCTTCTACAAATTAATTGCGAAAAATAAACACGATCGTCAATCACAACAAGTAAAATAAAGAAGAAAATCAATCCACAACACGTATATTTTTCTTGGGGAAGGATTTCTGCTCAAAACCCCTCTATATTCTATTGTATATTCACCAAGGAATCATGAAACAATTAAAATGAACTCTTCTCACAAGAGTCTATTGCACTCTCACAACTGTCTCACACTAATCCTGACAAAATTGACCAACACTTAGCCAATTTTCAGCCTCTGCTCAGCCTGCCTTGCTTGCGCAATTCATGTGGAATGCAATCCCAATTCTTTAGGAATTTCAGCCTTCCAAAACTGCGCAATTCCCATGGGAAATCCTATGGGTGTATTACTGCGTGCAGGCAGTTTGTTAATAGTACAAATGATAATTAACATCCCTTTAACCTCTGTCTCAACTGGGTCTTCATCAGAACTGATATGCATGCAACCATTAATAGTAAATCATCATTTACTTGACAGATCACTACATGTGAATTAAACCTGATTTAATTCGCTTGACCTATAACTAGTGCAACAATCAATGACAACTAGTTAAACTGATTTTAACTTAATTAAATGAGTTAACTGATTTCTCACGCATTAAACTAATGCACTAACTGCAACTTGGACTAAAAACTAATAGAATCACTCTACATGCCTCACCAACCACCCTTAACTCGAATTCCATGAGCTAACTGAGTTTATGACACTCAGTTAACTATTACAAGTGATTATGAGATAAGATTACAATTTATTGTCCAATTGAATTAAGGGAAAATTAAATTAGACACACATTTCTTGTTGACTTTTCAACACTCCCTCTCAACAAGAAATGGATTATCAGTTACCCCAATCCTGCCTCTATGGTATGCGAATTTTCTCTTAGTGAGCACCTTCGTAAAAATATCTACATCCTGATCCTCCGTGTGAATGTAGTGAAGTAACATAATGCGTCTTTGAACACAATCTGTGAGATGGTGGTACTAGATGTCTATATGCTTGGACCTGTCATGGAATAACAGATTAACCAAGAGTTTTATGCAACTCTGGTTATCACTATGTATCGTCGTCAGATCCATCTGATGACCAAACAAACCAATAACAATCTTCCTCATCCAGATGGCCTCACATGCAGCCTGACTGGCTGCCATGTACTCTTCCTTGGCTGAACTGAGCGAAATTGATCTCTGCTTCCTGCTGTACCAAGAAACTGTTGTCAATCCTATGTTGAAGATCCCTCCTGATGTGCTCTTCCTATCTTATGGACTGCCTACCCAATCTGCATCGCTTAAGCCTTGAAGCTTCACTCCCTCTGTCCATCTGTACCATACTTTGTAGTGGTCATGAGATATCTCAAGACATGCTTCCCCGCCTTCCAAAAGAGCTTGGTTGGCTTAACCATAGCTTGAATAAGCTGGTTAACTACGTAGAAAATGTCTCACCTTGTGTTCACCAAGTACATGAGTGAACCCACAAGCTTCCTATAAACAATAACGTCCACCAATTCACCTGAAGTAGCATCCTCCTTCCTCCAGTTTCCTACAAGAGGAGTCTCCATGGGTTTACAACTCTCCATGTGGAACTTCTTTAGAATCCCTTTGGCATACTTTCCTTGAGAAACAAATATCTCCCCATCCTACTGCCATATCTCCAAACCAAGGAAATAGTGAAGGAGTCCCATGTCCTTCATCTCAAACTCTCTTGCAACATCCTCTTTGCAAAAATTTATGAGTTGCTCATCACCTGTAAAAATAAGATCATCAACATAAAGTACGATAATCAAAAGCTTACCATCAAACAAAATCTGGTACAGGTTTGCATCCACTTCACTCTTTGTGAAGCCCAACCTGATGAAATAGCTGTCAATCATGGTGTACTAAGCACGAGGTGCTTGCTTCAGCCCATACAATGCTCTCTTGAGTCTGCACACATACGACTCACTGTCAAAAGTCTCAAAACCTTCTGGCTGCTCATTGTACACTTCTTGCTCAATAACTCCATTGAGAAACACATTCTTCACATTCATTTGATGTAACTTCCACCCCATCTGCACTGAGAGTGCAAGGATATATATAATCGATGAGTGCCTTGCAACTGGTGCAAGAGTCTCCTCATAGTAAATCCCCTCAACTTGTGAGAATCCCTGGGCTACAAATCTAGCCTTCTACTTCTCCACACTCCCATATTCTTCTTGCTTCACCTTATAGATCCATCTAGATCCAACCATTGACTTCTCGACTAGTCTTGGGACAACTTCCCATGCACTGTTCCTGAAAATGGAGTCATACTACTCAACCATGGTGTCAACCCAAGTTGGTTGCTACATTGATTCCTCAAAAGAGGATGGTTCTTTCAAAATACACTTGCTCATAAGAGCCATGTATCTAGTAAACATGTATGGAGATTGTCTCTCTCTGCGCAGTGATGTAAGTGATCCTACATGTTCTGCCGCATCAAGTTTCAATATATCAAATTTTGTGGTGTACCTTGTACCATGTTTTGTGGATGGATTTGCATGAGTGTTTTCTACCACTCCATGATCCTCTACATGTGGCTTCTCCACATATTGAGGTTAATCCTTTGGAACAAAAGTTCCTCATCTGCATGCAAATCGAGCTCCCTCTCAAGGGACAATCACATGGATTTATCCTCATCAAATTTTATAGCCTGTCTCACAATAATCACCCTGATGTTCGATAAATACACCCGATAGTTGTGGGGAGTATTAGTGTACCAAAAAAATATCCCAATCTCAGCTGTTGGTTCTAGCTTCTTTCTGGAATCTTTGGTCACATGGCAATAGAAAGATGAGCCAAAAATTTTAAAATATGAAACATCAAGTTTCTTACCAGAAAAATCCTCCTTTAGTGTAGTCATACCAAGTATCCAACGAGGACTACGGTTATGCACAAATACTGTTGTGTTGCAAGCCTTTGCCCATAGATGCAACGGTAGGCCCTGATCATGCAACATCACTCGTGCCACACCCACAATTGTTCTATTTTTTTTCTTTCTGCAACCCCATTATGTTTTTGGTTATGAGGTGCAATCAACTCTCTCCGAATTCCTTCTTTGGCACAAAATTTCTTGAATTCATTGGAGATGTACTCACCACCATTGTCGCTCCTTAGAGCCTTCACATGCTTCCCTATATCTTTCTCAACTAGTGCTTTGAACTCACAAAATTTTAAGAACGTCTGACCTTTCTTCTACATGAAGTAGATCCAACACTTTCTAGAAAAATCATCAACAAAAATCACATAATAGATGTTATTTGCTATAGAATTTGTAGAGAATGGTCCACACACAGGGTTTTCGTTGCTCGGTTCTCCTTCTCGTGAAAAGTGGCCTTTGCATACTTCCCCATGGTACATCCCTTGCATGTGTCTATATGCACAAGAGTACCCTTTGGAAGCCTTGTAGAAAACTACTTCACGACATTCAAAGCACCGTGGTGTATATGGCCCAATCTCCTGTGCCATAACTCAACCTCATCACGGCTCACCACTTTGTTTGCTTTACCCATCAATGTTGCGCAACCATCTACATCAAGTTTGTAGAGATTTTTCACACAAATTGCAATCTTCTTGACTTGTCTTGTGGCTTTGTGATGAAGGAATGCTTTCCCTTCACTGAAAACCACATCATATCCTCTATCCTCCAACATAGTAACTGAAACTAAATTATTTTTCAAGCCTTGAACATGCATTACATATTTTAATAAGAAGGGTTTACCTAATTGTCTCTAGAAAGTAACTGTACCAATCTGGGTAGCGCTATACCTCCCGCCATCACCCATTTCGATATGCATATGGATATCCTTCTCCTCCAAGCTACTAAAAGGTTATTTGTCTCCCATCATGTGGAAAGATTCACCACTATCCAAGTACCACACTTATCCCATCGCACTAGACACTATGCATGCGATGAGTGAGAAGTCCAACTCAAATTGCGAGGCCAAAGCCTCACCCGCTCTAGATCTTAAAGCCTTCTTGTTGTTCTTATTCTTCTGTGGAAAATTAGTGGCATAATGTCCATGCTCGTGATAGTGGAAAAAATTCACTTTGGACATGTCACACTTCTTGCCTTCTTTGCCGGTCTCAGATTTTCAATGGGATTTCTTTCCCTTCCCCTTCTTTGCGTTACCATCCAAGGCGCAATTTTCCTCATCATCTTCCTTGGATGAGGATCTAGCCCTGGTATTCTGCCTGAATTCTTCTTGTAACAAATCTGACCAAAGTCACTCCCAATCTGGTAGCTTCTCCCTCCCATTGACAGAGTCCTGATAACTATGCCAAATCTTGAGAAGGCCTAGAAGAGCTAGGTTCACCAAGTCATCATCTGCTACAGTAATTTTGACACTCCCAAGCCCATATTGAAATTGGATGTACTTGGTTAAATATTTTGGAATAGTGTCGTCGTTCTCCATTTTGATTTTCCTGAGCTTTTCTTTCAGTGCCAATTATCTGTGGTCACTGCTACTTTGAAACATATCTATCAAAGCCTTCCACATTGCATATGGTGTCTCTTTTACATGGAGACTTGAGACAATGTGGTCTTGAAATCCCTCTAATAAGATCCTCCTTGCCTTTGCAACCTTGTTTTTCCAAGCATCAAGAAGAGCAACATCTGCTGCTGCGGGCTTGGGAATGTAATTATCAATGAATTATTTCAACCCATTGTCCTCCAGAACTGCCTCCATTCTGTCTTTCCATTAAATATAATTAGAACTGCCCTCGAGGGCATATTCCAATCTTAATCCATTGAAATCCATCTTGATCTTCCTGTCGCACCAAAGAATATTTTTGAAAATTTGAATGCTATTGAGCACAAACTCAATTTATTCTCCACTGTAGTGATTTCATGCGCTCTGATACCATGTAGAAATTATATAAACAATATGTATACCAATGGATTCAATCCAATCATGTGATATGCTAAAGCAAGATATTGAATCCTTCGACAAATTAATTGCAGAAAATAAACATGATCACCAATCACAACAAGTAAAAGAAATAAGCAAATAAATCCACAACACATATATTTTTCTTGGGGAAATATTTCTGCTCAAAACCCCTCTATCTTCTATTATATATTCACCAAAAAATCATGAAACAATTACAATGCAATCTTCTCACAAGAGTCTGTTTCACTCTCACAACTTTCTCACATTGATCTGGATAAAATCGACCAACACTTAGCCAATTTTCAGCCTCTGCTCAACTTGCCTTGCTTGTGCAATTCATGTGGAATAAAATCCCTATTCTTTAATAATTTTAGCCTTCCAAAACTATGCAATTCTCATGGGAATTCCTATGGGTGAATTATCGCATGCGGGCAGTTTGCGAATAATACAACTAATAGTTAACATCCCTTTAACCTCTATCTCAACTGAGTCTTCATCAGAATTGACATGCATGAAACTATTAACAGTAAATCATTAGTTACTTGAAATATCACTACATGTGAATTAAATCTGATATAATTCACTTGACCTCTCAGTAGTGCAACAATCAGTTACAACTAGTTACACTGATTTTAACTCAATTAATTGAGTTAACTGATTTCTCATGCATTAAACTAATGCACTAATTGAAACTTGGACTCAAAAACAAATAGAATCACTCTGCCTGCCTCACCAACCACCCTCAACTCGAATTCCATTAGCTAACTGAGTTTATCACACTCAGTTAACTATTACAAGTGATTATTAGATACGATTACAATTTATTGTCCGATTTAATTAAGGGAAAATAAAATTAGGCATACATTTCTTGTTGAATTTTCAACATCCCAAAGGTTAGCCACCTATTTGTGATCATGATCATGTTATTCATTTTATTCCAGAAAGTATTCCTCTAAACATCAAGCATTACAGATATCCCTATGGCCAAAAGATTGAAATTGAACGTATGATTACAGAATTGTTAGAGGCCGGTATAATTAAACCTATTAAAAGTTATTTCTCTGCTCCAGTAGTATTAGTGCAAAATAAGGATGGATCATGGCACATGTGTCTAGATGATAGGGAGCTCAAAAAGCTCACTATTAAAGATAAATTTCCCCTTCCTTTCATTGATGAATTATTGGATGAATTACATGGAGCAATTCACTTCACCAAGTTGGATCTCCATTCAGGATATCATCAAATTAGAATGAAGACTGAAGACATTATGAACACATCATTTAGAACTCGTGCGTGTCATTATGAATTTTTGGGCATGCATTTTGGCCTTACCAATGCACCTTCTACATTTGAAGGGTTGATGAATTCCATTCTCAAATCTTTCCTTAGAAAATTTTTATTAGTATGCTTTGATGATATACTAATATACAACAAGTCTCGAAAGGATCATGTTCAACATGTTGACAGGGTACTCAAACTATTGGAGGAGAAACAATTATATGGAAAAACCTCCAAATGTTTCTTAGGAGTATAGGAGGTGGAATATCTGGGTCATATTGTATCTCATGAGGGTGTTAAGGTAGATCCTAACAAAATTAAATCCATTAAGGATTAGAAAATCCCCACAACCATAAAGAATCTGTGAATATTTCTTGATTTAATAGGGTATTATCACAAGTTTGTTAAGAATTATGGGAGAATAGGAGCACATATAACAACATTATTGAAGAAATATGCATTTTCTTGGAATCTAGAAGCAACTAAGGCCTTTGAACATCTTAAAGAGGCAATTTTCCAAGCACCGGTCTTAGCTACGCCAAACTTCACAAAAAACTTCATTGTGTTGTGCGATGCCTCGGGAAATGGAATTGGTGTTGTTTTAATGCAAGAAGGAAGACCCTTTGATTTTGAAATCCATCTAATCAAAGGAAAGTATTTACAAAAACTTATTTATGTGAAGGAAATGTTGGCACTATTACATGCATTAAAGAAATGGAGACCTTACCTAATGGGAAGACACTTCAAGGTAAAAATAGATTATGATAGTCTTAAATAAATTTTGGAACAAATATTATCTTTGGAAGAGAAACAAAAATGGGTAAAAAATATGTTGGGTTATGAATTTGAAATCATATACAAAAAAGAGAAGCTAAATGTTGTTGTAGATGCACTCTCAATAAAGGATGAGGATGTAGAAGCATTTTTGTGTGCCATTTCTATTATCCAACTAGATTGGATAACCAAAGCAAGGGAGGAATGGAAGAATGACGAAGAAGTGTAGACACTCATTCAAAAGTTGCAGAAAGGTCCCAGTTCATTTGATACATTTAGCTGGAAAAATGATTCATTATGGTACAAATATCACTTACATATTTGTAAGAATTCCCAACTAAAACAAAAGATTATTTTGGAATTGTACACCTATCCCTTTGGAGGATGTTATGGAAGTAAATCCTATCTGCAGACAGAGACGGTCCTTCTAGCCCTAGAGTGGGTCCAGTAATAAAAGGAAAAACTAGAGTGTAGGTTCCTAATTACTGAATGAAATATTCAAGGTAGATCCACCTACCTGGAGTCCAACGCTATTGTTGTGGCTGTTGTAGTGGTGGCCTCTCGATTCCTGTCTCGGCAAGTCATGATCCTTTCATGGTGATACTTGGATACCTGCACAAGATCAACAAACAAGAAGAACATATGAAACAACAATCTCATTCATAATTACTAACCATTCAAGGAGGACTAAGCACGTTGCATCAATAAAACTCATCAACACGACATGGGAACTAGACAATAGTTATACATAGGTATTAATAGAAGAAAGAGTTAAAACCAAGCCTTGATGTTGCAGCCTCCTTCAGCAGGGTTCAGCTGAAGTGCGTCTTGATGAATGTCAGGGAATTTGGATAGGATGTAGACACAAGCTCTCTCAATAAGGAATTATTTCATTCTATATTTCCTAGCAAAGCAAATGGAAATCTCTCTAACGTTTCTGCTATAATATCTTCAGTTCAACTAGCTTCATCAATGGAGGATGGCTATATTTATAGAGGGAGAAGAGGAGTTTGGGATCCCTAATATGGTGGAAGGGAGGCCTTATCCCTTGGGAGGTTTCCCCAAAAGGTGGAAACAAGAGGCCAAAGGAGGAAGGCCGTGGTTATTCAGTTGAACCACTCCTTATGACTCATCCACAAAGTTGTTGTGATCGAAACTTCGCCTCTATTTTTAAAAAAATTTCCATAAACATATTGGCATGGGTATCTAACTAAGACAAAGCACCAGCTGGCATGGGGGCCAGTGTTAATCTGCCTCATCAGCGCGAGGGCATAACGAGATACCAACGCTAAGGCAAAAACATGTGTTTTTACTGGTCTGTTTAGGAAATGGTCAACAGATGGAATGTTTTCCTCATGGAAAGGGATGCAATGATGGTATTTGCAAGGCATGAAATTTTATTTTGATCACAGAAATGAGCCTCCAATGTGCGGGATAGGGATTGTAGGGACAATGACAACATGCTGTGTAACAAATGCCCCCTAAAGCATGAGGTTCGGGAGAGATGAAGGGGTCAAATGATTTACGAGAACGCGTTTCAAACCAAACACTCTTGTCGGAAGAGATGCAATTACAAGTACAACAGATATCTCTGAGACATGAACATGTGGCATGGGCGTAGCCATCCATAATATAGTACATATATGAACTGAGATTCAAGGTATGGACGCAGCCATCCAGCAGTAAGGATCAACAAATAGACTCAGGTATGGTCGCAGTCGTCCAATCAAAAGAGTCATGTAACAAATCATGACACACCATAATATCCCGCAGCCTGGATTTTATCAAACAAAACCTAGGGTCTTGCGCTCCATCTCGACTCGAACAAGTACACATTCAAGCATGCGAATATGTGAGCTGAAGTCAAACATGCAGGAAAGTCACTTGATTACCAGCCAATGATAAAAGCTGTTAAAAAGTGCGAGAGAAACCACCAATAATGACAATGGCTCTCAAGGTACAATAGGTAGAATCCATGGAATGTGAACAATGAGCTGGCATCGAACACCCGCACAATCACTCGATCGAAGGCCAATGATGTGAACCTATCATTAAATGCAAAGAACCTGCCATTGAGGCATGTAGGCTCCAAGGTACCGATAGGGAGTCTCTAGACCAACTTCCTGGATAATGAGCTGAAGTCGACAGGAAGTGATCTGGTCGAAGGAGGGCCATAATGTTTCCCACATCATCGACACGAGACAGAGGAACATAATGATAGTGAATCGAGACCAACAGAGAATCAGAGGGAGGTTAAAAAATGTAGAGGAAAACTTCTCTTGAACATAGCAGTGACACGACTCTAGATTTGGCAGTATTTTACATCAAGGGATATGAGGTCATGGTGACATGGAAAAGAGAAGATGAGAGGTCAAACAGATTACCCAAACCCATGGAGGAAAAATATGATGAAATGAGATGTCCCCAACCCAACACGAATGCAGACGAGTGTCATGTTTAAGAGCAACATACTGCTGACACAACTAAAATCTGGTTCAATTTTCCCCCACCATTTCTGGCGAGTACCCCAATTATTTTTGAAAACAAGCTTGAAGGGGATAACATATGCTTGTGCTATAAGTTTTTCCTTTGGAAAAATCCAACCTAGTACATTTTATGAGCCCTAGGAAGTAGGAACTCGATGAACGTCATGGTGACGATGTCCGATGTCATCAAGTTTTAATGAGTCTGGCAAAGGAAGAACTCGACATCTTTTCATGTTTAGAGAGTTTAAAAAGAAGCAGAAAAGAATACTCCAAACTGTCCCTTTTCGTAAGTAGTCTCTCAGATCCGAAAAGGTAGAAAACAATATCTGAAAGAACCTCTTAGTCACGATAGGCTAAGGTATTCCTTTTTCGTAAATAATCTATCCCAGCCCGAAAAAGGGGTAAACATATACTGGGTAGATATCATTTCGCAGCCATTTAACGAGTTCAAAATGACAAGAGTATCAGTAATATTTTCATTTTTAGAGAGTCATAAAAGAGCTGAAAGATGACTCTAGTAGTGACTTTTTCATGTTTTTACCGAGTCTGAAAAAGTATAAAATACAACTCATGACTTCATCACTATCGTATTAAAGACCTGTCGCTGCACAAGAAACAAACGTAAAACCCATTTCTCGAAATAACATAATATAATAATCAAAAAAGATATCTTAAAACTTAATTAGGGTTCTGAAAAGTTATAAAATGCCAAAAATGGTAAAAAATAATTACTTTTCACTTTTACCTCTTGTGGAGAAATAGTGACCCATTTTACCTTGTGATTTTGTGGCAACGATAACGGGCAATCCAGCAAACCAATCTTGAATTCGTTAGTTCCAGGTAAGAGCTGACATCTTTCCTCACATTTTAAGCATTCTTTCTGTACCTGCAACCTTCAGTTTTGATTTTTGAGGGGGAAATTGTGAAAACTAGGGCACACCGGTCGATGCGGGTTTCGGGCACGGACTCACGTCAACTGCCCGATTTTCTAAACTGGTGCGCGCCCATTGGCGCGACTGTCAACCGTGCAGACCTCTGAGAAAATTCTTAATGCAAGAAAGCAAGCCTAAAATTCACAAATTTCAGCTATGGATTTGGCTAATAATGTACATATGAACATGTTTGTAGGTGAAAGAGTGAAAAAATGGTGATAGAGTGGAAGGAATGAGAACACAGCGAAGAGGATGAACTTGCCATGGGAAATGTGAGATGCATGGAAGTTCTCAGAGACTGTGGACTGAAAAATTTCTTCATGACACCGTGCCTCAGAGCTCAATCGGAGCTGCTGCAGTACTTGATCAGCATCTGGGACGATGATCAGGAAAAAATCATTCTTTGAGATCAGGAATTCAAGATTGATGTTTCTAATATGTATTTCATAACAGGACTATCGCGGAGGGGGGTAGCACCGATCTTGACTGACACCCAACCCACCATGGAGAGCATGGGCATGGTGATTGACATGGTATGCATAGGAGCATGGAAAGGATCAAAAAGCGGGAAAGTGGACATCCAGACTATCCCGGATTTAACACTACAAGTAGTACTACACACGATCACATGAGCTGCAGGAACGCAAGCACTGCAGAAAGCAACAAAAACATAGTTACTTCTTGCTACAGACTGCTTGACACTGACCATCTACAACTGGGCAGAGGTAGTAACAATCAATATAAAACGTTAGCTAACAAAGTGCAAGAAGACTAAATTGAAACAATTTGTTTATGGATCCATCCTGGTATTGTTCATTCCAGAACGATTACCAATATTTTAGCGTTGGGAGGTGATAGTCCCAACACCACCAGCACTGGAACCACGGATGGCTCGATGGGCAGATCTGATGCCAAGGTCAGGGGGTGGTCAATAGATGTCTTAGATATTGGAGTTTTTTTATTGGCTCTGCCGACAGTTGATCTTCGTGGAGGACTGGTCCTATTCTGGCATAGATTTCACTGGTGATCCAGACCTCCCACTCCTAGAAGGAGAAGATTGGGATGAAGCACTTGGTAAGACTCATTTTTAATTTTTATGAGTATTATGATTTTTTTGGTATGTATGTTATGACAATTAATCCATGAATTTGCATATGTAGGCCAAGAGAGACCTGCAGGGATGTCTCCAATAGCGAGGCGAATACCTCATGGTTTTGATGTTTCCCCTCAAGGTGAGGAGGAGATCGTGCACAACTTGGAGGGAATCACTTGTGGCATCCCAAACTATGCTCGTTTCGATGATGTTCCTCGTGCATATCAAAGACATACTGTAGGGGTGTCAAACCGAGTTCACCGCTTGCTGAGGTGGCTTGTCTGGGTAGTGACATGCTATCATGATCATCATGTCGATTAGACAACTAGGTTTTTATTTCTGCATTTTGTTGTGAGACATGGTGTCTCAGGATGTAACAGAAACACACATATTTTTTGAAACTTATGGTGCACACTGATGCAAACATTCGATATATATATATACATCTATTTTCCTATTTGATATGAGTCTCTCATGTGATGATGATTTTACATATTACGCAAATGTCTATCTAATACAATGTTAGCCACTGTATCAGTTAATGCATTCATTTGTCTAGGAATATGTTGATATGTGATATAATCAAAATGTCTTTCCAGCAAACGAACACATAAATACAATCTTAAAATGTGAGGGTTTCTAATTAAATAATGTCCATTAAGTTGAAGAACAAAAAGATGAGAGTCTATATTTACAAGCAATTCCCTAACGTCGAGGATAATCACCTCGGTTAATAGTTCAATGACAACACTATATTCAACGACATTGTTTATAGTTCTTCCTAGAAAAATACCTTGCAGGTCTATCAACTCACCAGTAGGATCATAAATCAGCCAGGCTGCCGAAGACAAGTTCCGAGTACTGCGAGAAGCACCATTCGCGAAACTGACATAAGGGGTAATAGACATCTGCACAATAAGCAACAACCCAATAAGCAAGAAAACGCTTGCAAAACACACCAAGACAAAAATGTACAAAAATGAAAAAAACACCTATGTACACAAAACATGCATGAATTAACTCATGCATAATACTTCTTGAGATAAAACCCATTTCTGGGCTAATCTAAAGGATGACCTTCGTAATCAATGAGCTCAGAGTCCCCATTCTTCAACACACGTTTAACGATGTAAGGCCCATGCCACATGGGTTGAAATTTGCCTGCCCCCAGCTTATCATGAGATTGATCGTACAGGAGGATGAGGTATCCTTCTACAAAGGAGTGAGGGGAAACGGACTGGTCAAAATTGGATTTGACCCGCTTCTTCTGTGCCTCGATGACCAAAGCAACAAAGCGATGAGTTTCATCTAGCCTCTCTAAGTAGAGAAGACACTCTTCTTCAAGTGAAGTGTTGGGCAGTAATTTAACAGCCAAATTGAGCGAAGGTATTTCACACTCAATCGGAAGGGTAGCTTCCAGACCGTAAACAAGTTGGAATGGAGTGAGTCCGGTCTTATCCTTGACTGAGGTCTGGTATACCCAGAGAGCCAAAAATAACATGAGATGCCAATTGGATTTATGGATCCCAATCGTACATTGAAGCATAGTGACCAAAACTTTGTTCACAGCTTCAACATGGCCATTGGCCTGAGGATAGTACGACATCGAGCTGTCGTGACACAAGCCCAACCTAGAGGTCAACTCCGCCACCATATAATTCCGAAAATGGGAACCATGGTCGGTAATGATGGCTTGAGGGACACCAAACCTAGAAATGATGTGATTGAATATGAACTGAGTGACTGTCTTACTGTCGGCAGTAAGTGTAGGCATTGCTTCGGCCCATTTGGTGAAGTAGTCAATGACTACAATAATATAAGCATGCCCCCTGGCCGAGTGAGGATTACACGTCATAAAATCGATGCCCCACTTTGCAAAGGGACCAACGATAATGAAAGGCTGCATATGTGCAAGCATTGCATGCATTTTGCGTTGATAGATCTGGCAATTATGACATTTACGGATAGCAATAATGCAATCCTTGCAGATAGAAGGCCAGAAATACTCATCATGAAGAATCTTCTGTGCAGTGGCATAACTAGACATGTGACCACCATAGGTGCCACTGTGGCAATCATTTAGAACTTTCTCAGCCTCCTCAAGGGTCAAATACCGACAGAGAATGGAATCTACTCCGACACGGTAGAGTGTATCTCCAACTATATGATAAGGTTGCGACTGATGACAGATGCGTCGACGAGCATCCTTTGTCAACTTAGATCTAAAAGTAGAAGTTTGAAGATATATAATGATATCACCGTACCAAGGATCAAGGGTAGAGATCAGAAAAAGTGTATCGTCTGGAATGCATTCTTCAGAACCAGACAGAGCGGAATCAGAGGGAAGGGAGCAGATTAAATCAACAAAGACGAGTGATTTCTTGGACTTGGCCGTGGTAAACACCAAACCGAACTCTTGGAGGATGACAATCCACTTTGAGTATTTTCCCCTAGCAATTGTCGAGACAATATATAGGTCATGGGGTTGCACTGTGAAATCACAGTCACAGTACGCAATAGAATATAATGATGAAAATGTTGAACTGATTGAACCACAGCTAATGCTAACTTCTCGACATGAGCATAGCACGTTTCGATATCGATAAGGTTACAAGAGAGGTAATAGATAACATGCTCGTCACCGTCATCATCTTCTTAAACCAAAACCATGGAAATTGTGCTGAATGAGGTAAAAATCGTGATGATAGTTTGGAGGACGCAATAGAGGAGCATTGACAAGCAACGTGTTCAATGTGTCGAAATAATTTTGAGCAATCTCATCCTAGAGGAATGGGACACCCTGCTTTAATAAGCATGTAAATCCTTTAGCTACTTCGACATAGTTAGGTATAAAACAACGTAAAAATTTAGTCTTCCCCTGCAGACTCTGCAGCTGATGTAGTGAAGATGGAGAGGGGAGATTAATAATAGCCTCAAATTTGAGCGGATAAAAGGCGAATCCCGTCTTTGGACATGATAAACCCTAAAATTCTACCAGAATCAACGCAAAAGATGCATTTGTGCGGATTAAGCCAGATATTGTAGCGTCGACAATGAAGAAAAATTTGACGAAGATGGTCAGGATGGTCCTTACACTTAGTTGAATGAGCTGGAAGGTCATCCAGATAAGGCTGAACAATGTGTTTAATATCATGAAAGGCATATGACATCGCTCGTTGAAAAGTGGCCCCAAAATTCTTCAAGCCAAAAGGAAGTTTGTTATACACGAAAGTACCCCAACGATAGATGAAAGTGGTCTTATGTTGATCAGTCGGGAGAATGTTAATCTGGTTATAGCCAGAAAAGCCATCCATTAGGGAGAAGATCTCACTCCCAGTACAATCATCAATGATCTGATCAATAAAAGGAGTAGGATAATTATCCTTGGGACAAGCCTGATTGATGTCACGATAATCAACAAAGACTCGAATAGTACCCTGTTTCTTATCTATAGGAACAATGTTAGACACCCTTTCTATCAAGGGAATTAGGTAGATGAAACTAGAATTTAGAAGTTTTTCAACTTCACGTTTAATGGCGACAGCTTTCCGAGGGTGAACGAGACGAAGGCGTTGATAGACAGGCTTCGAACTAGGGTAGGTAGGAATCTCATGCACCATGATACTGGGATCAGTGCTAGGAATTTCTTCGTAGGACCATGCAAAGACATCATGAAACTCACGTAAAAGGCTAGTATAAACCTGAACTTCATCCGAAAAAAAGGTGACCCCGAGATGGATGTTCTCGACAATTCTCGGTTTGATGGAAATTTCAATAGGCATTGTTTGCGTAATGTTACTCAGATTACCCTTCGAAACAACTTCATGTGTCAGAATAGGCGTTTGAAGTAGAGGAGAAGGAACCTGAGATGAAAACCTCTCAACACACGTAGACATGGCCCCGAGGCCAGGCATGAATGAGGAATGATGATGACCATCATTCCATGGAAAATCCTCGAGAGACATAGTTTCCACGATGGCTTCATTGGAAAGAAATATCTCTTGCAAGGAATTAGATGAATCCGAATCACCGAGCCAAGGGGATTGAGAATAAGCGTTGAGAGACATGCTCGAAGGAGCATGATCAGAAGGCGAAGGATTCGAAGCTGCAAGAAGTTCACAATAATCAATCTCAATCGGACTTAAAGGCATCGAATCTCCAAAAGAATCGACTTGTTCAGGTGAAGGGATAATCCATGGGTCATCAGACCGAGAGATCATATTGATTTGAATAGTGTTGGGTGGAGGACGAGGAAAAATACCCATGAGGGTAGGATCTTTGAAGAGACCTGGCCCAATGCTCTCGTAGGGAATAGGGATCTTATCCACATATGAAACATTGTTCTCGGAAGAAGAAGTGAAGAAGGAAAATTTATCAACAGTAATAATCTTTCCTTTGTGCAGGAATTTTAGGACACTAAAGATAGTGGATGGAACACATAGCATGGCGTGAGTCCAACTGCGACCGAGGAGAAGATTTTAATTGAGCTTGGCGTCAACTAATTCTACCTCAACATTGACCATCTTCCCTTTCAAGGTAATTGGTAAACTAGCGAGAACTCCTAAAGGTTTTGATTCTCTTCCATCAAATGCTTCAAGGGAATTTGGTGATGAATTCAATGCCAAAGAACCAATGGCTTTCCAGCAAGAATATGACATGATGCACGTTGATGCACCTTCGTCCACAATCGCTTGATGGATATTGAGACCATTAATGACAACCTGAATAATGAGTTCAATCTTGTGCGGGAGTCATGGAACGAAATTCTCTAAATCGAAAGAAAGAAGGCTAGTATCAGCAGGATCAACCTCGCTGATCCCAGATAACAAAGCTTTCTGTTCAGATGGACAACTATGAAGTAATTCTAGAGCAGACATGGCAGATGGCGCCTGAGCCAAATCCTCAACAATACTATAATGTTGAGCAACACAGGCATTTGGATTATAAGAATACTTGCAGAGTACACCTTTGGAAGGTGGCTGTACAATGGGATCAGTACTGGGCCTTTCAATTTGAAGAGAGCTAGAAGCAGGCGGAGGAGGAGGACCATTAACGATCTCTTTCCCCGCTGCCTGACGCGATTCAGTATAATATTTCGATCGAGTAGCAATAGAAATGGATGTATAACCGTTCATCATGAACACCTGAGAGCCAAATGGGGTAGAGGACTGAGGTTGCTCTACCATCTGGGTTTGCTGAGATGGAAAAGGTTCTTTAAGAAAATCTGTAGTTCCCTGAGTGCCTTTGAGCAATCTACTAACTTCAGCTCGTTGAGGACAGTCCTTGGTGTAGTGCTCTTCGTCACAAATCAAACAAGGGTACTTCAGCTTTCGCTGTGAACCATCATCAACACGATATTTGGATGAATCTGGTTTCAGGGTATTGGCTTTGGCCTTAAATTTACCTTTCTTTTTCCCTTTGGAAGTTTTGTTCGCCGGACTGGCTTGAACAAAATTGACTTCCGAGGTTTTACCAAGATTCAGAGTGGGATAAGAAACAACATTGTTTGAAGGATTAGACTTTTGCTTCCCAGGATTTGAAGGAGAATACTTTTTAGAAGTCTGAGACACGGAACCAATAATACTGTCGACGGATGGGGTCGTTGGTGCTTTAGAAGTTCTAGGTCATGGGGCATCAGGAAAGATATCGTACAATGTTCCAGACTGAGAGTACACAAGATCAAGGTACTGGGCACGAGCAATGGCCTATTCCTCAGTTACACATGTCCCCATAGCAATGTCTTTCGCAATCTGATTGACAAAGGAGGTAGTGAACCAATCAGTTAGAAGCTGATCAGGGATATCAAACTTGATCAAACGATGACAATGTCTCCATTCATGAATATGATCTGAGATATGAGTAGCTCAGTCATGTTTCAAGGATGTGAGTAGGTGTGTCCCAGTCTCATAACAAACCAGTAACTGAAAATGTGTAAGGAATGCCATGGACAGAGAGTTGAAGTCTTGAAAGATGCCACAAGATAGCTTAATGTACCACTTTGCAGCAACACCAGTAAGAGTCCGTTGGAAAAGATGGAGTTGAATGTAATCGTCAACCCAAGAGTTAGAGGAACACCACAAGTGGTAAGTCATAACATGCGCTTGGGGGTCTTCTCCGGACTTGCCCTCAAGCTTAGGACAATCACCAAGAATCTTAGTCGGAACGGGGGGCCAATACGAGTTATGAAGCATTGGATCATTCGTTAATTTTGACACATCTGGTAGTTACAACGTACCAAGAAACGGTAATTGAGGATTAAAAGGCATTGGAGGTCTTTGATAAGGACCCATGTTAACATTCCACCCATCCTGCGAGAAATTCTGCCCCCATATGTTTTGTCCTGGAGGATTCTGACAATAGGGGTTATAAGCCTGAAAATTCTGCTGATACTGGGGTTGAGGACCAGGATACTGATTCTGAGCATACCATTGAGATCCTTGCTGAGCAACGTAAGGATTTTGTTGCGAAATGTAAGCATGGCCTTGAGGTTGATTATACACCAACTGAGATGGATTTTGAGGGTAAAAAGTGAAACCTTGAGGTGCACTATATACCGGTTGATATTGACCTTGTGGGTAATAAGTGCCTTGGGGTTGAGCAGGCGGAGCCTGCTGAGAAGGTTGAGCAGGTTGCTGAACTGGTGGAACCTGATGAGTTGGATAAACAGGTTGAATCGGCTGCAGAGCAGGTTGAACAAGTTGTTGAACAGATGGAACTGGCTACTGAGCCGGTTGAACATGCTGCCCCTACGGAACAAGTTGGCCTGGATAATGAGGACCATCAAGTTGCCCTTGCAGAACAGGTTGGCCTAATGGAGGAGATGGACCAGGTTGTCCCTGATGACTAGGTTGACCCGAAGCAGGACTGTAGGGTTATCCTTGTTGCACAAAAGTTTTTCCATACTATATGTACAGTTGCTGCTGTTGTACAACAGGTTGTCCCTATGGCCCGCCGGAAACATACGACGTTCCTGGTTGAAAATGACTTGAAGGACCGAAGGGTTGTCCTTGTTGGGCCGAAGTTTGACCTTGTGGACAGTAAGGTTTTCCCTGAGGACCAAAGGATTGTCCCTGCTGAGCCAAAGGTTGTCCCTGTAAGGGTTGTCCTTATAAGCCTAAGGGTTGTCCTTGTAGCAAAGGTCCTGGATGAGTGACAGTCTAATAAGGATTAATAGGAAATGAATAGACGGGGTTACCGAAAACATCATAGCGATGGGGAGGATTGATAGGCACTTGGGATGGCTGGAAACCCTGAGAGTTCTGTTGCTGAACAACCAAAAAATACTCTTCAAAAGTGAGGCCGCCAGGAATCATAGGGACAGTCAAGGTCATTTTAGAAGTAGATGCGACTGCAAGAGATTGAACATCCAGAGAAGGAGCATAACGTCGGTGAATTTCCAACATGTGCTCATCAAAAGCATAGGTAGAAACCATAGGCGTAGTCGTAGCCACACCAGTAGGTGCAGTCTCCAGAGTGCGAGCTTGTGATATGCTCGGACCCTGATTGATAGGCCATGTAGGATTAAGTACGATAGACCTACGAGTGTGAAAAGTCTCTAACGACTGTGTCGTAACAACTGGCATAGATGAAGCTACACATACTGTAGGTTGGACTAGGACATATGTAACAATAACTGAAGAATTCAATGTCGAAGGTGCCAGTCCCAACGAAGGGAGGACTGAAATCCTAGGGGGAGTTGATGTACTAGGTTGTGCTATGGATGCAACACTAGACAAAATCTTACTCAAAGTTCGATAATCGGGTGGAAGTGACACCGATTGAGGATAAGATTGAACATAAACATGTGGGAGATCTTCAGGGAAAAGTTGATATTCTCCTATAGAGACAAGCATTCCTTCACTGTCAACAGGACTTAAAGAATCCATATCTAATGAAGTCGTAAGATCGTAAAAAAGATGACGAGGACTAGGGGGTATAGTTATAGCTACAAATGGTGTTCCCGAAGTAAGAGGAGGGAATTCTTCCTCGTCCCCAAAACCAGACCATGCACTTGGAGGAGGCCAATTGAACTCAACTGGCTCCTTAGTAGGAGATCGAGTAGCGCGAGTAAAACAGTTGGGAGAATACTTTGCGAAAACTCAACAGACCTAGTGGACTGAGGGGTTTTGTAAGAAACATTAGGAAAGGAAATACCACTAGGAGGCAGTGACGAAGACGATGAAACTGGTGGTTCTGCCACTGTGACCATATTTCAAAACAGAAAAGGAAAAAGAGATAGCCAAAAGAAGGCTTCAAGACCAGGCATAAGGAAAAACAAAAACAAGCCAAGTAACAAACTTTTAATGAACATGTAATCATGGGTAATTAATTTTATGACGTTGAAACTAGACTTCGTTGTTTCCTGTTTCAAGAGTCAAGAAATAGATAAAAGATGACTCTAGTCACTTTCAATTTTAAACAAGCGTGAAAGGACAAGTGATCGATTATCTCTTCTCTTTTTAAAGAGTCACAAAAATATCGAAATGACTACTCTGGTAATATAAGAAAGAGGGTGTACCAAGTTTCCGTGAACTGCCATATACACCTTGGTGATCAAATGAAAGAGAAATGACCAAGGACTTTCCGTACGTGCAGGTAGTCTCCCCGAATGTTGTGTTCGGTGTATCACGGTTACAGGGCGGCAGACTTGGCTTCCTATGGATAAAGGATTTGAACCTATAGGGGTATCCCTTTATATACTCGACGGTATGGGGAGCACAAGTCCGTACTAGTGCTGTCTAAAGCCAAAAGATGAACGATAACTGCTAGGTTTTAAGACCCCAGAACATGTCTCTAGCCTAGACCACTAAAATGTTTGCGTTAGGTTCCAATGTTTCCTTAGGTTAATTCAGTTGATTTTATAGTTGATCTTGAATTTTGTTTCAATTTTAAGGCCCTACCAAATTTTGATCTCAAATTTCCTAAATGAAAACTATATGCAAATGAACACCATTTTCCATTTGATGAATGCTAATTACAAGAAGGATAGAGATCTTTCAAACAATAGCAACCAAATGAAATCAAACAAAGAAATCCGCTAATGCATCTAATTCAATCAAGAAAAAAATGAAAAGTTCTTTCCTAGTTAATCAAACACTAGTTATGCAAAATAAATTTTCTTTTTCATGCAAACGAAAGAATGCAATTTTTTGATTTTTTCAATGAAATGAAGCACATAATGCACTAATTACATGAAAAAACAAAAAAAGCACTAGTTTGAGGATTGTGAATGTAAAGAGCTAATCCGAATAATTCAAAGAAAGCAATACAAACAAAAATATGCACTCAAACCAATGGCACACTCTTCCAATCAAAGAAAAAGGCTTTGAAACGATCCAAACTAGCAATGTGATCTATTCTTGGAGAAGCAAGAAGAACAATCAAACGAAAACCGAAATGACCATTCAACCAAAACAAACGCTCAAAGGATCAAAAAGAACTAAATGCAATTGATCAAGAGATGTGACTGACAAAAACCAAAAGACTCAACTTTCAATTAGAAGGATCAGTAAGCTATGACACTCAGAAACCCTAAGGCCATAAACTACACTGATAAGTAAACAAACGTACAACTTAGAAGAATAAGTCTATGACAGTCAAAACAATATCAACAGGACAATTTCAGATTAGAAAACCAACCCAGAGGCAAGGACAATTGACCAAAAACTCAAAAGAGCTGTCAAACCAAACCCTATAGGATTCGACACAACTGTAAAGTGGTAATCTGTGCCAAACAGGGGGTTGGCGCTAGTGCAACACAAGCAACATGTGCCCAGTGTGACTGTTCAACCAAAAAACATGCCAATCTGGATATCTATGGGATAATGGGAAATCTAATGAGCAGAGGTCAATCTTGACACTCTGGAGCTGAACAACATAACTCTAATCAAGAAAATAGAGCAGAAAAGATAAACAAACAAGAAAACGACCGAAGTTGACTAGAAAAGGGAAAAAAGACAAACTCACACTGATCCCCAATGGAGTCGCCAATTTGTTACGGAAGTAAATCCTCTCTGTGGACAAAGACAATCATTCTAGCCCTAGAGTGGGTTTAGTAACAAAAGGACAAACTAGAGTGTAGGTTCCTAATTACTGAATGAAATAGATGCGGTAGATCCACCTACTTGGAGTCCAACGATGTCATCGTGGCTATTGTAGTGGTGGCCTCTCGATTCCTGTCTCGGCAAGTCACGATCCTTTCACGGCGATATTTGGATACCTGCACAAGATCAAAAAACAAGAGCAACATACGAAACAACAATCTCATTCATAATTACTAATCAGTCAAGGAGGGCTAAGCATGTTGCATCAATAAAACTCATCAACACGACATGGGAACTAGAAAATAGTTATACATATGTATTAGTAGAAGAAAGGGTTACAACCAAGCCTTGACGTCGCAACCTCCTTCAGTGGGGTTTAGTTGAAGTGTGTCTCGATGAATGTCAGGGAATTCAGACAGGATGCATGCACAAACTATCTCAATAAGGAACTCTTTTGTTCTACCTTTCCTAGCAAAGCAAATGGAAATCTCTCCAGCGTTTCTACTATAATATCTTCAGTTCAGATAGCTTCATCAATGGAGGATGGATATATTTATAAAGGGAGAGGGGGAGGTTGGGATCCCTACTATGGTGGAAGGGAGGCTTTATCCCTTGGGAGGTTTCCCCAAAAGGTGGAAACAAGAGGCCAAAGGAGGAAGGCCATGGTTATTCAGTCGAACCACTCCCTATGACTGATCCACGAAGTTGTTGTGATCGAAACTTCGCCTATATTTAAAAAAAAAAATCCATAAACATATTGGCATGGGCAGCTAGCGTGGGGGCCAGTGTTATTCTGCCACATCGGCACGAGGGCATAACGAGCTACCAACGCCAAGGCAAAAATAAGTGTTTTTAGTGGTCTATTTAGGAAATGGTCAACAGATGGAATGTTGTCCTCATGGCAAGGGATGTAATGATTGTATTTGCAAGGCATGACACTTTATTTTGATCATAGAAATGAGCCTCCAATGTGTGGGATGGGGATTGCAGGGACAGTGACAAAATGCTGTGTAACAGAGGACACTCGGGATTTTAAAAAACTTACCACAGGGTAAAGAGGGATTTTTTTTGCAATGGCCTTAAATCTAATATTCAGGTTTTTGTGGTGGAATGTTTTGTCTTCCAAAAAAATAAAGTTGAGACAATTAAAACCTTGGGTATGCCACAAACTTTATCCATTACAAGTCAATGTTGGGAGGAGGTTTCAATGGATTTTATCACAGTTTTACCCAAGTTCGAAGGAAAGAGTGTCATCATGGTGGTAGTTGATAGAATTACCAAGTATGCACACTTTTGTGCATTATCACATCCATTTAAATCCAATACAATTGATACTGAATTTATGGAAACAATTCAAAAGTTACATGGAAAATGAAATATTATTGTAAGCGACAAAGATCCCATTTTCACGAGAATTTTTTGGATGGAATTTTTTTCTTGTCTAGGTACTGAACTAGCTTATATCTCATCTTATAATCCTCAATATAATGGGAAAACCGAGATAGTGGAAAAATGTTTGGAAGGATATCTTTGTTGCTTTGTATTCAATAAACAAACACAATGGGTCAAGTGATTACCTCTGGCTGAATGGTGGTATAACACTTCCTTTCATACTGCAACAAAAATGACCCCATTTATGGCACTTTATGGATATCATCCACCGTCCATCACATCATATTTAAGAGAAAATTCTAAGGTTCAAGTAGTGGAAGATAATATCGAGTATCGACAAAAGTTTCTCCAACTCTTAAAGGATAACCTCACTTTGGCACATAATCAAATGAAAAAAAAAAAGTAGATCATCATCGTAGTGAAAGAAGTTTTGATATAGGAAACTGGGTATTTTTATGACTACAACCATACAAAAAAATGTCCCTCAAGTAAGCTAAGAAGGATAAAAAATTATTTCCAAATTACTATGGTCCTTAAAAGGTGTTGCAAAATATTGGTACTATGGCATACAAATTGGAGCTTCTTGCATCTTCCCAAATGCACCCATTTTTACATGTTTCATGCTTAAAGAAGGTTATAGGTGACATGATCCCAGTTCAAACAATATTTCCAGAACTTGATGAGGAAGGAAAAATCATATTGGAACCTGAAGCAGTCACAAAAACAAGAACTCGACATCTATGAAATTTATCAATTTCAGAGTATCTCATCAAGTGGAAGAAATTACCCGCTGAAGATTCCACATGGGAGGATGAGAATTTTATACAAAAGCATCCATAACTACTCAAGAGTTGAGGACAACACTTTTTTGAAGGAGAGGGGCATGTTAAGTCCCTATAATACTAGTGTATCCCCTCATTGTTATTGTTACTGTAGCCCCCTTATTGTTATTGTTGTGCCCATGTAGTCCCCATATTGTTATTATTGTGCCCCATAGAAGCCCACTAGTGTTATTGTTGTGCCCTTACATTATTATTGTTATGTAGGCATTGATTATATTATGACCCCTTAGACTTATATATATAGAAAGGAGGTTTTATCATTTGAATCATCCAAGAATTGTTCATTTATGTAATGTAAAGGAGGTCCCCCCCTCGAAGAGTCTGATTTCTATGTCGTTGGTCTATATTTTCTTCTATTTTGTGAGATGGTTGCATAACAGGTGATTGTGAGTGAAGCTCATATAAATCCATTATAGGAATTATTCAGTCAATTGTATGGTACTTACTAAAATTCTATATAATTAACACAAAAATTACACAGTAAAAGAATTATAGTTTTGTATATTCACATAGTTAAGAAAAACTAGAACAGGGAAAACATTCAGATTAAGTTATAATCACTTACCTAATTCAGAGTTTTTCCAGAAATTCCACAGAGCTGAACTCATCCTCCCAACCGTGAGAAGGGAAATTACGTCCTCTTCTCCCCCCCCCCCGATCTTCCACTCCAGAATAGTATGCACAATTTTATAGAGTCAAATATTAGGAATCAGGACTATAATCCAGCCTAGTACTAATTAGACTTTGTCTGCACCAGAATTATCCACTGGCTCAAGTCTAGCTCAAGAGCTTCTCACTAGAAGCGTCTTGAAAATTCTACAAACCTATTTCTCTTTGGTCCCTCTAGACTCCAAGAAAGTAGAACCCCCCTTACTCCTCACATTCCTCTTTTAATCCAAGAAAGGAAGGGGTAACTGTCATAATTGTCTAGCAATTGGAATTCGTTACCGAACATCTCTTATTGAATTCCGATAATTTTAGTATTCAAAATAAAATTCATTTTTAATTAAATAACTAAGAAATTTTTTCCTAGGCTTCCACGAGCCATTCACTTAAAGTTCCAGTAATTACATAATTACTGACATTGATTTTTATGCCACCATGGGGTGTTACAATTATATTTAAACTATCATGAAATTTAATTTAAGAAGAAAACATTACCACTTCATCGAACCAGGAGTGAGTGTAATTATATTGGATTGGCTTGTGTGATGTTAGATTGGAAGGGGCCAAGTTGATATTTTTTGAAACATTGCCACGCCATGGGACCTTTGTTGAAGCTTGATTTTCATAATAAAGTGTAATTATATTTCACTGGCATGCATGATGTTTTTTAATTATATTTAAATGGCGTGCATGATGTTCCATCAGAAGGGGTAAGTTGAAATTTTTTTAAGATGAAAAATATTTTTTTAAAAGTAAATAATTTTTTATGTTATTCATGTAATTTATTTTTTTGTTTAATAATTTGTTTTTATAAGAAAATACATAAATAATTAATAATGTCTTTATTGTGCTGAGAAGCCCTCACTAGTCCAATATGGAAGGGTTGTTGTAAATTTATGTTATGTTATGTAAAACACTTTGAATTTGTCAATTTACATAAAAATAAAAATACAAAATAAAATTCATAATTTTAATTATTAATTAAAACATTTTGAGTAGGTCAAATTACATTAAAAAAAAATTATAATAAAATAAAAAAAATAAAAAAACAAAATCAAAATTTCTCAATGGAATATTTTGTGAATAGATTTAATTTTAAATACATCTTCTAGATCCATCACTTCAAGATTTTTATTGCCCACGTTTCGAACCAACAAATGTGGTTCATCTATTCGTCTTGAATAAATGAGCTAGATTGGTTAATTATTAATAAATTAAATCAGCCTAGATCCATCTTAACTCCTAATATAGCAAGCACCGAGAGGGTTCAAATCTCTATAGGTACAAAATTTTCCTCAAGTTTTGCATTCAAAAAAGAAGTTTGCAACTTGAGAGATTTGACTTTTCTAGATACTTTATAGATCCAAAGTTAAAATAGATCTAAATTGGTGATAATATAATTTTGAACTATTTTATACATTTATTTTTTTATATTTATCATAAGAAAATAATAATTGTTTTAGACATTCATTTATCAAAATCCAATCTCATTTTGGTTAAAGTTTCATTAGGCACAGTTACACAATGATGATGGAAATCTTTTCGGGTTTACTGGTATAAAATAATTTCTTTTACTTAACATTCGATTGCGAACATGTTAGATTTCATGAGTATTGTATTGTTTTAATTTTGAATTTACAATTAATCTACTAATTTTGGATTTGATTAATTCCATTTTAGTTTTTTGGAGATATGTTTCCACCTCAAACCTCACAAGCATCCACGATCATTGACATGAAGAGGCCAATGAAAATTTATGCATCTTTATATTGGTTTTCTAAATTTTAATATTTTTTAAAATTTTTAGACAAAAGAATATCTAAGACAAAAGATATGAAGGATAAACCTTGAATACATTATTATTCACAATGGTACATATTTATACAAGCCTAGTGACCCTTGGTTTCATATTACAAGTGGTCTCTTGGACTCCCTTTGACTTTTCAACTTCCACACCAACCCTTAGAAGATTAGGTGTCCAACATTCTACCTCTTAATCCGAAGGGGTGTGTATGAGTCCAATAAGAGAGCTGTAATACAAAATGTGAAAAAAGGCATGGCAACACTAGGCTAAATGTGCTCTATGAAATGTTGGTATAAGCGGGTGGTTTAAGGATGACCACCAACACTAGAACACTTAGTGCATTTCCTGGAACTCTACCAAATATTGCACGAACCTGAATTCTTCTGCTAGAGGAAGTGATCCTAATGTTATGAAGAGGGAGACTTTAAACATGGAAAAGGGAGGTCTGCAACCTATGAAAAAGGGATAACATCAACCTAAAAAGGGGGGTCTCAACCTATGGTGGTTTAAGGATGACCACCAACTCTGGAATGCTTAATGAAATTTCTAGAAGTCTTCCAAACTAGCAAGAAGTTGAAGTCTTATGCTTGAGGAAGTGTCCCCAATTCTTTGAAGAGGGAGAAGCTCAACCTAAAAAGGGAGGTCTAGACCCTGCATAGATGGTTTAAGGCTGAACTCCAACCAAAGGCATGCTCATGGTACAACTCTGAATTTGGTATGGAGGTTGTGGCTCAGGCTCACTTGAGCTTTTGTGTCTTTGGCTAAAACTATGAATATAGTATTGAAGGTTATGGACCAGGCTCACTTGATGTGGCTTTGAAGCTTGTATATGACCATCACTTCCCCTCGTGTCAGATACAAGGTGAGAATATGGAGGAAACTGAACTGCAAGACTGTTAAATATTCTAGAACAAGTTCTGACATATGACTCAAATATCTTCTTGGATGTTGAAGCCCATTTCCAAGAAGTGATCCATCAAAGATGAATCTTTGTTCTTACAGGAGGCTTGTTTTTGAAGAATCTGTTTGAAAAATGAGTGGTTTTATGATAGTTCTTACATGGATGAAGATCAAAACAATGATCTTTCAAATGTCAAACTTGATCACAATGTTGGAATTTAACATTATGGTGTGGCTATTGTGGAAGAGGAGAATAATCCAGAACAAATAAAGGTGAATTGTCATGAAGAAATATAGCACACTGAAATTTGATGGGTCTTGAGTAATCTGGAATATGAAAGGATGGCTCCTTCATATCCAAGACTTGTTCTGTGCTTGTTGCTGACAAGATATTCCCAAGGTCTGATGATTGACTTGGGAAGTGCAATATGCTCTGATGATGGTTGTTAGACTGAAAGTCTCGACAAAACCAGCAAAAGCAGCCAGTGGGTAGCTTCAGTAGCCAGTGGGCATCTTCAATAGCCAGTGGGCATCAACAAATTCGCCAGTTGGCAGTCGACAACAAAGAAGCAGTGAGCAGTTTTCAACAAAACAAAAGCAACAATTAGCCAATGGGCGTTGAACAAATTTTGTCAGTGGACAAAGGATGCCAATTTCGTGCAAAGGACAGATGGATCCTTTTGCAACTTGGCACATGATGGAGTTGTCAAATGACATTCAAAGTTGAATCAGACATGCAGCTAACTCATGGTCTCTTCAGATTGCAGTTTTTTAGCATCTAGCTTTGGCGGTTTTTCAGGAAATGTTTTGAGGATCAACATGAGAACTTAGAAGATGGTTCCTCGTTCTTATTTTGGATTTATCATTGAAGGGGGGAATGTTAGCCTCTCTCACAAAAAAATAATAAATCCAAAAATAAATAAATAAATTAAATATTACAAGTTAGGAATTTGTGCCTAACTCTTGGGTTGTTCCTCTAAGATAGGAGTTAGTTTAGGTAGCTCCTATATTGGTGTGTGTTTGGTTGAGAAATTATCTCAACAAGGTGTTCAAGATAGAACATACTATCTTGAGACACTGTCTCCTCATCTATTTAATTGTAAAATTACATTCTTTTAATAATGAGAAAAATATGTGAGGAAGCCATGAGGCTAAAGCCTTTTCCACCATTATTTAGTGTCTGGTTTATTATGTGTGTTTTTCTGTATTTTTCTAAGTTAATTTATTTTTCAATAAAACCTCAATTTTATATTCTTATTGCTGATGGGAGTCTATCTCAATATTCTAAATAGAAACAGGTTCAGAATGATGACTCCAATGCTGTAATTATTCTTGCTGAAGTTGATACTCCAACTGTAAAAAGTCAATATTTTCCTGTGCATTTTGCAGACGTATTTGAATGTCAACAAGAGTGGTTTTGGTGATTTTGATAGTGTCACTAGTAGTGTATTGTATCAAAGTTTCCAGGGATTCTAATACTTCATAAACCTTGTCCATTTTCCAAAAAATTCAAGCTAAAGAAATGAAGGGCATTGATTTCAACCGATAATGCCCCCGTTTACAATGTAAATAAATTGCAAATATTCTTCAGTTTTCAATCAATCCTCTTCAAAATGTATGCTACAATTTTAGAGGTAAATATCTGATCTGAAATGTCGACAGGAAAATGAATCCTATAGCTACAAGCACCAAATTTCTCCAACAAGGTCCACTCGCCCCCTATGAGAAGAAAGTATGCTACAACATGGAGAATGTGACTCACTGATGAAATGAACTATGGAAGAATAAAATCATTTTGGTCAATGCATTTGACTTTCTCTACAAATTTTATCAGTCACAAAATTGTACTCGACCTCCTAAATGTTGCACAAATTCTGCCTAGAAGTTCTCTGTTGATATACAAATTATGTCAGGCTTTGTTTGTATCTTTTATGTTATTGGAACCCCTGGATAAATTCGTGGGTATCTAACAATCTAATCCTCAATCCAACTAGAGTAGGAATATGAATTCCAATTGGAAAGATTGGCCTCTCAAATTAAACCTCTAATTCTGAAAATGATATTCCCTTTTTATGAAGACAATTATGAAAATTATGCACTGAGAAACCCACACTCCATGGAAGAGATATCACTGCCAAAAACTGATAAAAATAAATCTCCTCACAAACTATAAGTTTCGGTCTTCAGATTTCAATCAGGCAACTACTTATGGGATTCCTTCTTCCTTCAATGTGGATGAGGAAATGGAGTTCAAAGACTTTTATCAAAGGGATGATTCATATACTAGGCTTTATGACATGGTTTCTCCATCTATATTTGGCCACACTGATGTTATGAAGGAAGTTGCTTGCCTCCTCTGTTGAAAATCGAGGAAGAGACTACCTGATGGAGTTTGATTGAGTGGAGATTTCAATATTCTATTACTTTTTGATTCATCCACTGCGAAATCACAGTTCCTTAAATTTGTTGAGAAGACAACCCCGATTATTGTTTACACATCTGGAAACGGTTCATCTTCTACTAGTCTAGAAACTTCCATAATTCATGATTCAAACACTCATGATTTTTATCTGTAGGCCGACTATGCAGGTGAGAATCGAGGCAAAAAGTAAGTTGGTGTGTGATAACCGTGGAGCCAAAAATTGAGTGGGAGTCAATGGAGGGGCATGAATTGTGCCTCGAGGGATCAAGTGTATAGGAGGGATGCCGAATGCGAGAGTGCATAAACTGTGCTTCAAGTCGAAATGTGCTGCGTAGTTATGAAATAGTGGAGCAACCGGGGTACATTGGCATGCTGAGAAATGAGAAAATGAGAGCATGTTGGAGGCCTACGATTAGAGCTCTATAACGTGCCACATTTGTACCTAGGTCGAAGGAGCTAAGACAAATGCTAAACACATAAATAACCACATCTTCTTGCTATATAAAATACCAATGGTTGGCATACCAGTATTTGGTTTGCATGCCTCTCCTTACATTGTGTAGATTATCATCGAATATTCTATCAAGAACAAGAACAAAAAAATGCTATGATGGTTTTGCGAGGGGCATTTTTTCTTAGACAAACAAGAATTGTTGCAAATCACTAAGGGTCTCTGTTGGTGTTTCTTAGAGCTACTACAGAATTGGGCAGAAATCACAACTAGAATATAACTAACATGATTGGCTTTGAGGTAAATGTAACGTTTCTGCAGGAAGGACAGTGTAGAAGGAAAATAATACAACTAAAATAGTGCACAAAGGGTCGAACATTTAACGGTCGAATGACAAAACAACCAATTTCAAGAAGACCACAAAATTGATGGTGCGAGAAGGCCACACATTGTAGCTTTAATGCCATGTTAGACACAACTTTTATTACTCAGGGAAAACCTTGGCTACAGGGAAAAAACCTAAGGTAACTACAAAACCTATTTTAGGTTGAAGCTGACCCTTCAACCCGGAGGGGGATCTCTCCATAAAACTTAACTACTCTATGGTCACTGTAGTAGAAGGCTTTTTCAATTGAGTTTCACGTGGCCAGATTTGGGTTTGGGTATAAAACGACTGGCTGATGTTCAAAACCCGCCATTGGGCGTGGAGTTAAGCTATATAAATGGAAAAATAGATCTAATGAGCAATAAAACAAAGCACTGGAATCACGTCCTTTGACTGTGTAAATATGTAGAAGAAAACTACATTGGGAAAAATGGAATTTATAAAGAAGTAGAGAAACAAGTACTAATGTCTGATAATCTAAAGAAAGGAGCATCAGTGAAATCCGATCTTATAAACTAGCATCATTAGACATGAAAGAGAAAAATTAAATTATAGCGAAAATAATGACAAGGAAACAAAATTCATGAGTTTTATGCTAACTACTCATAAAAACCTGTAAATACATTTTCAAGACTACTCCAATATATTTAAACTACGAGTGTTTTTCAATCAAAATCTACCCTCTTCTTATTACTCATAAATTGTCTTTAAAGAGTTTACACAACAACTTTGCAAGATAATAGAAACATCATAATTACAATATTTGAGATATTTAAAAATATCTTTAAGTTCATGTACTAAAGACATATTCATTAATATACAACAAAATATGGAAAAATATCTCTGAATGATGATTCGGTCCAAATGGCATGGTGGATTAGTAGGGCTTTCATACCGTGTCCCTTCTAATAGCTGTACCTCTAAGCATCTATTTTGGTTGTTCTTTGACAATAGTTATAGTGAGTGAACAAGAGTAACATTATCTGGATAGGTACTGTTTAACAATAAGATTCTTTGTGTTCCTAAGCTAGGTTAAGTTGAGTCATTATATTAGCATTGTTAATACGAGCTATGTTTAGTAATCGTAGCAATGTTGAGTTAGAGTTATCCCAGTGGTTGTAAGTGAAGTTGAGTTCATAGTGAGAAAAAATATAGGTGAATCTACTTAAATTCAGGCAAAAATAAAGTGATTTTATCAACTGCTCAACTCGAAAATAGAAAAGGTCCCTCCGAAAATTATTTCCTCTGTTTTCACGGTACATGTCCCTCTGAAGCTGATCCACAATGCTCTTTGATTTTCCTGGGAATGTTGACAAGAATTTTCTTTGTTTTAATGATCTTCTCTTAGGAGTTATGACTAACAGACTTTAAAGGTCAATTGTTTTTGATTGTTTGTTGACAATAGAGATGTCAACAATCTCTATCTATTTTCTGGAAAAATTCTAATAGACCAATCATTTCCTGTATGTGTCCTCAACTGACCTGTGTTTCAGTTTCAAAAAATGTTTATAGACACACTGCTAGGATTCTCCTGTAGATTTCATTTTACTGCCGGCTATACATGGTTATTTGAAAATAGCTGACAGACATATTGTCCAACTTTTCAAAATTTGTTGAAAAGAGAATTTTCAACCTTACCAATTCCTATGGCGCAACACAAAAATAGTAGGCCGACTGCAAAAAATGAGTTTGATTGTAAACAAGTGGGAAACAATGTTTTTTGATACCCTCACATATTAGTTGAGGGTACTTGCAACTTCCAACAACACATCCAACTTGTTTAACCTTTGTTTTTGTTCTTCCCTAAATTCCATTGGCTTGGCTTTAACATTATTTTCATGTGTTCCTTTGTGAGGGTTTGCATGCTTTTTCTTGGATTTCATAGGTTTATTATTTATGATCAAATATTTCGAAGGCACATCATCTATGTTGATGACCTGTTTAGATAACTCTGGATTATTTTTGAGTTTGAACCTGTAGCGTAACTTATTTGTGGGCCTAGTATGCCTATTAATCTATCTAGGAATCTTAGGTACATGTTTCTCTAGGATTGGGTTCTTTCTCTCAGAATCTCCATGTGTAGCCATGTCTGTAGGGGTACCTTCTGAGGAAAATTTAAAAACATTAACATGACCTATGTCATCCTCCTGGTTATTCAACACTCGATATTTTGGATTTCGGGCTTTAAGAACTTTATTCTATGCCTTAGGGGTTCTTGGGGAAAATGGAGCATATGGGGTTTTTGGGTTCTCTGCTGGAATGCAATTCTAGATATGAGTATGAATAGGTGTAGGAACAGAAGTACGAGCATGGGTAGTTTAACGAATAGAAACTAGGTTAGGAACAAGAGCATGAGCAGGGGTAGCTACATGAATGGGAACCAGGTTAGGAAAAAAAACCTTCTTCTTAAGTTTTATGAATTTTCTATTTGTCTGAGGTTTTCCCCTCTTTCTTCTGGAAAGCTGAGGCTGAAACTCACCCGAGAAAAGGAAATGATACCAAGTCCTATTTTCCTTTGCCAATTGGATCTCTATCAACAGTTTAATCAAAGCTTTATGATATATGAAATGTGTTAAAGGATTGGTCCTAGCCCTGTACTGGGAAGCCATACACTTGAGATGCTTTAGCAGGTGAAAACAAGGGTTTATCCTAATTTTTCCATCCAGATGTGCCAAAAAATAAAAATGATACAAATTTATCTTGTGGTAACAATCCTCACAAGTGAAATAGTTCTCGAAAAGTCGCAGGGGAGCATATTATTTATCTAGGATCCATTATTTCTGGACACCTGCCTTCAAATTCTACGCTTTATGATATTCATTAAAAAACGATGGCACACCTATGCCGACCAAGATGTGGCTGTAGAAAACCTTGTCTCCGTCCACGAGAAGTGTTGTTGATTCGGCCACATTCTTCTCTGTAACCTCGAACTCTAGCCCACCAACCTTCACCTGCTTCCCATCGAACCCCACCGCAAATTCTTGGGCCTCCAAGTCATGATAGCTGGAGCACCGGTAGAAAAAATGACTCCACCTTGCTTTCTGGAATAAAAATAGGAGGTCAGAGTAAACATTTAATAACTCTGACTCCTTTGGCTCAGTGTGGTCCAACATTATGCCTTTCCCCATATTGCTGGTACCCTCTGTAGATTATTCTGCTAGTTTAACACAAGAAAGGTGGTTTGTATTGCCAAGTGGAAAACTGGGTAAATTTACCCATACCATTATGGAGATATGGTAAACCCGCATGACTGCCAAATTGAAATGAAAATATGTTTACCATGTTCGTGAATTATGACCATAATTACACGAGATAAATTATACCATACATTTAATTATTACATCCAGTCAACATCATTACACATTGTACTTTTACCTTTTCAAACATATCAGAGACACCCGTGCTGAAGCTGACGTGGTCAACACATTCATTATTTCAGATATTTTAAAAAACTTGTAACTGCTGATAATCAACCTTTCAGAGAAATAATAAAATTTTGATATTCTTACTGTGAGAAATATCAGTCTCTCAACCATGTCAAATTCCAAAATATTGTAAAAGTATCAAACCTGTTTATTATAACCCTTAATGCTGACAAATGAGTTGTCAACATTAATAAAAAATTTACAAAAATGAAATTTGGTGATAAAAACAACAATGACTAAGACAGAAGATATGGAGGATTATCCTATTATTCACAAGGATACATATTTATACAAGTCTAGTGACTCTTGGTTTCATATTCCATGTGGTCTCTTGGACTCCCTTTGACTGTTCAGCTTCCACACCAACCCTTGAAGGATTAGGTGTCCAACAAAAATAAGTTTATGATTACACATAAGTATTTATAAGATTTGTCTTTAAAAGTTAGCTCACTTTTTGGATTTTATAGTCATGGTTTTATCAATTTTATTGTCAATTTAACTTATTTAAAAATTCTTCTTAAACATAAACTTACTTTCCAAGGTTTTTCAAACACTTTACTAAAAGAAAAATATCATTAACATATAAAAATATAATTGGTATAATAGTGAAGATTGGTGCATTGCATCTCTTCTAAGTACTTTTGAAAATTATCAATATAAATTAAAAAAAAAGTAGGGGATACACACAAATCTTGCTTAAGTGCAATATTGTAATTAATTTCTTTTGACTAAACTTAACTATTTTAGTCTTGATGGCTTGTATAACACAAAATTGATTTCATTATTGATCACTAAATGAATGACCATGATTCAACCAATATCAAACATAGAATAATATGAAGTAAAAAAATGTAAGAGGTATGTATATATGGGGTGAATCCTATGACAACCTTTCCTCTAGACATTCCAATTTGGTGATAGAGAGGTTTAGTTGAAACTTTGAACAATTTTTTCATGATTTATGTTGATTAATAATTAAGAAATCCTTCTAGGAATATCAATTCACAATGCAAAAAATCTAAATTATGATGTATATGTGTTTATGATTGAAGTTTCAATGAAGTTAAAAAAATATAGGGTCATTTACTACAAGATCAAATTATTTTATATGAATAACCCTAAAATATTGGATGCCAATGGGGTTTAGCTTAGGCGGTTCAGAGAAATGTTGCAATCTTCCCTACTCGAAGTCAATTTAAATATGTGACATGTTGAGGTCATATGAATATTTCTTGTAATGGATTCATGCCTTGTTGTCTATGCAGTCCCTCAAGGGATAAAACATGTATATTACTCATATGAAATATAATGAAATAAAACGACTAGATGCATACCATCCCACTATATATTCACTTTGAGATTAATAGAACCTATAAAATTCAAATTCAATTAAAGATATAATTTGATTAATTGAAAATATATTTTGATGTTTCATTATAACAATTAATCATATTTTTTTTTTTATCATTCTGCATGGTGTTTTATTTATAAGATGGAAACAAGTTAGATTAAATTCATTTATTGTGGTAGTTTTTAAACCTTTTCATATTATTGACCTTGTCATTTCTATTTCTTATAAAATTGATATTTTCTTGATTTTTTTTTTCTAAACATTTATAAGCTAAATATTTATAATGACAATAATTATTAAAAACTTGACAAATAAATATTATATCATGGAATACTTATATTAATCTTATATCTAGCATTGCTGATTTTACTCTGCAAGATAAAACAATAACAAAAATAGTTATTGTAAATAACCCTTGGGTCAAAAAGATTATTGGTAAAATGTTATTACACATAATTTTGACATAAGGATTGGTTCTTCAATGTTAAGTAGATGTTCTCACACATATTTTATACCTAAGGAGTGTTTCTTCAATGTTAAGTGCCCATGACCATGTCTATGCAGCTTGTAAGTTGAGAAACATTATATATGGGTAATTACATTTAGGAGTGAGATAAATAAAATTCTTTCACAATGGTTTGGTTTGAGTAAGGAGATGAAAGATTTTTTTTTTAAACATACATATATTAAGTTTACAGTTTAAAATTTAGAAAATTTAAGAATTATTGTTATTATTTTTTAATACCAAGTTTATTTAGTAGATGTATTTTATTGTTTAATGATAATAATAATTATTATTTTAAAGAATAGTAATAGTATAATTTATATTAGCAAAATGTGCTTAAACACTTTAGTAGTACATCAAATTTTATCTGATATATAGAGAGAAGTGGAAAATTTGATGGCTAATATGAGATAACCCTTAAAATATCTACTTTGTCCACTTATAGTACAATAGCCATGTCTATATGGATGAAACTTAAAGAATTACTAAAGATACAACCACATTTAGAAGGCATAAGCTAATAAAAACACATTGTTCAAAAAAATTTGAAATTTTCTCCTATTCATCTATGATTATGAAATTTCTTTCTAGAGCTACTCGATTAAGGTTAAGGCACTCTTGTTTTGCTTGATAGAGTTGATGGATGAAGCTTTCTCCCTTGTAGTTTTTAATTCTCCTTGTTTCAGTTCCACAGTGCCTCGTAGTTGTGAATGTAGACGTTGGAAAGTGATTTTGAGGTCATGTAGCTATTTTTAATGTGAGGAAAGGACGTATGAGACAACACCTTTATGAACCGTGAGCCTATCAACCTTCCTATTAACCATTTCAATTTCCAATTTGAGATCTTCTTCAACTCTCTATAGCTTTGTTATATCATAATGATTCTTTCCTTTACTGTCCATGTCCCTTGATAAGGCTATGTGTTCTACCCAAATACTAAACTCCCCTACAATATTTCTCTCCTTGGATTTCCCACTAAGAATTGATACCTTGAGAAAATTTTAAGTCCCTCTTGCATCCTTGTAATGTAGGCTATTTGTGCTCCAGGCTACCCACGTCATGATCATATTAATGTGCCACAATATCCTTGTCAATAATAGTACTAAATTTCTCTAGATCATTATACTCCCACAAGGAGTTAGCATGGTGAGGGCAGTATGATAATACATCTGATCACACTCAATGAACTTTATACACATTGTTAACTTCATACATCTTTCTGAGGCAGTAATAGGTCTGCAGGTTTCATGTGTGGTGTAGGTCATGCTTGCACGAATAAATCACATATAATTTTAGTGTTAATTAACTATAATACTTTGTCAACTTAATTCAAAACAAATTCACAGTCTTAAAGTAATTTTAATACTTCATCAAATTCAAAACATGCTAATGAAACTAGGCATATTTCTCAATCTTTATTTTCCTGCATACTTAAAACATAAGTTAACTAAATCATAGAGGAATTTCAAAAACATTCATACCTCTTAGTTTAACTAGCCACCTATCATTATTCAAACTGCTCCCCATCCTAAATATGGGACTTCATCATGTTGCAATTGTACAACAAATTTCTAGGAAGCTTGCCCCAAATATGAGAGAGTAGAAAATATTTGTAATATCATCATGGTCCTTCTTTTACCGGCCAAAGAAAATTTCCCATGAATTCAAATAACGGAATGTCCTTGAATGACCCTCACCAACCAGTTGTTGCACGAACTTATACTATAGATCTATAATGGATTTCTTAGTATGTTGTGCCAAGTATTTCTTTTCATCAATAAACTCATAATGATGATCTTCTCAATCAGGTATCCATATGGACTTTATTTACATGAATATAACTATACGCACCGGAGTGCCCAAGAATCCAACTTGTTACCAAGTTACCATTCTCAAGGTCCTTCCTTTTCCCTCCTTCTATTATGCCCACCAAACCACAATATTTTCTTTCATAAGCCATCTTTCTTCGATTTCTTCATGATGCTCCTACAATACTTATTAACAAACACAACCAAGAAAGTATATGTAATAATTCAAGCATGCCATCCATCAGCCATTCTATGGTTTCCATGGTATCTAAGAGGATGGACTACTAGGGTTTTCAAATACAAATATTAGCTTACAAAATCATCGCATCCATCCATACTTAAGTCCAAGGATGAACCAATAACTTACACCATTATGATTTTAAATCAAATACAAATTACAAATTCTGAAAAAAAAAAATTAATAAAATATTTTTAAAAATATAATTAATCAACTATTTTCAAAATAGAAAGAGATTAGAGTAGTATATTTAATGGGCACAGATACAAATTTAGTCATCAATGTAGACCATGCATAGATAATTCCTACAAACAAATTATCAATATAAAATAGAAAATATTCAATATCACACACACACACACAACATTTTCATAGATATTTTACCCTAAAAACCAAAAACCGGGAAAACCAACTAATATTTCTATATCTCTCAATGATTACATAGCCACTATACAATTCCATATTAAAATAGGGTTTCCTTCTAGGGAAAAAAAAGATATCATAACTTCTACCATTAGCTCTAAGACCTAATGATGAACTATCTAGGTTGACTATGAAATTAAAATATATTAGAAGGAAAACTTTCTAAAAAAAATTCTTTGAAAGTGTTGCCCCTGAAATCCCCTACAAGTGGGCTCCCACACGATGAAAATTATGTGTGGGGGGGGGGGGGGGGGGTTTGAAAAGTGTAATTAGGTTCGGTCTTCATAATTATCATTATAATTATATCATTATCTATTTTATGTAAGAATAAAAAGAAGAAAAATGATTTTGTTATTTTTATTATTAGTTAAGCATGTTCGTCATGCTTATAGGATTTTTTGTGTCAAAGAGTTAAAAACCTATTTGTACTTCTTGTAAAGAAAAAGGAAAAATATTTTTTGTAAAATGTAATTTGGGTAAATTTACCTCAAGAAGCCAAGTTGGCCCTCCTAATTGTCAAGTCGACTCACCCAATGAATATGTATTTTCGCACATGAGAACAAATATATATTGGTATGTGTCCTCCTCCAATTTGGAAAAAAATTTCAGTGCTCTTTCTGTGATGAGTTTTGTGGTAGAAGTGTGCGAATTTTAAAGGCTAAGTTTTGTGAAGAAATGTGACCTTCCTGTATCCGAGATGATGCAAGTTTTCTATGGGAAATTATCTGAGAATAATGAGAGCTACTATGGTTGAATATGATGTTATCTCCTGTGAATAAAAAGGGCTTGAATTGGATTTTGAAGGACTGGAATTTTTTCATAGTCTTGCGTCTTGGATTTCTCACTTTGATTTGATTATATAAGAAGAGAAGTTTTCCTGGGTTTTCCCCCTTATGGGGTTTTCACCTTGGATTGGAGCCTATATCTCGTGTTCTCTGTTTCTTGTTATCTTCATGTTTTATATGTTTGTTAATTGTTTAATGAAAATAACATAACAAACATTAATAAGAAGTCTACAACATTCACAAACAATTACTAAAGAAAGAGAAATCTATTCTAATTCCTAAGCCTCCATATTTATCAACATTTTTTTAAGCTAAGGTTTGAAGAAGGAGGCCTGAAGATCACTATGTTGGAATTTTGATTGAATTATGATGCATCTTGTAGCTTGACTCATATTTTTTCCATGGATTATGTTCCTAGGTTCATATTATAGTAACCTAAAACATGCAACAGACTCACATTACAAATATATATGGGTTAGAGTATAATTTCAGTATGGTGGCATGCATTTAAGGCTCAAAAAATTTGTATTTTCATGTAGCATAACTCATATTGCATGGGTCATATCTTTTTGTTGTCTAGATTGCATGAAATATTTTTAAGTGGCTTGCATTAGTAATTTTCAGTGGCAATGGCTAATTAAAGAGGTTTGTATGGATCTCACTTTTATCTAATGGATCACATTGAATTAATTTATGTAGTGGCATGAAATCTCTCTATATTTCTATGCATCAATGGTTCATGACACAAAAAATGACATCGTATCTAAAACATCGCTATACACAATAACATTGTGATTATTTCTTGGCTCACTACACACATTGGTATCATGATCACATTACAAAATGGCTCACTTTCAAAATAAAAAATATGGCTCATTGTAGCTCGCAATTACCTATCAATTATGGCTTGCACTCTACCTAACTATAGATCGCATATATTTCTAGGACACTCTCTAATATCAATAGATCACATTATTCTTGTGGCTCTAATTCTTACACGGTAACTCACTTTCTCGACTTTGCAATACATTTCTTTATAATGGATCATTGGCACATATATGGCTAGTATTATATTCAATCTGGCTCACACATCCTTCTATAATTCAAATATATATGGTGATACACATAATTGAAAGAGGATAAATGTATATGTTATGTGGTTTGATCTCAATACACCGTGGTTCACATTAACACTTAGAGTTTTTCACTTTGTGACACCATTATCATAGGGTTCACATTTTCTATCGTGGATCTTTATTATATAACGACATATCAACAATGTTAGTAATATATCGTGGCATTTATATAATGACAGTAGCATGGAAATACAATGTTTACTCTGTGACACAAATGACATCAGTCTATAGCTCACACCAATATTCGATTACCCTTCAAACATTACAATCGTATTGCTTTATAATGGTCTATGGCATCAACACTATATGGATCATATGTTGAAGATTGGTAGTAACCCTAATACAATGATCTTTGACCCTGCTACATAATAGTGACTTAAATGGATGAAATTGATAGTAATATTAGCGTATGACCATGAGCCATGATGGATGTCATCAAAACTATGAAAAAGAAACCAAGAATCTGAAGTACTTGGAGCACATCTATGAAGCAAAAATGAACCAAGATCTTGTGAATTACATTTGACTATTGATGAAGATAATATCCACGTTATAAATATGAGAAGAAATCATACACATAAAAGAAAGCCTTAATCAAACAATGAGGTCGACTTGAATGAATAATTTAAAAACACAAAGACTTAAGTTACCTTATTTGAAGAAGGGATCAGAACTATGAAGTTCAAGTTCTTGAAAAACAGTAACAAAGGAATTTGAAAAATATCTCTATAGATCACACACTAACTTGAAATATGATGAACTAAGGCACCTGTGTTGAAGACATACATTTAGTGAAGGATAATTGGAATTTACATTTGAAGAAGAACCAAGTATTTGCAAAGAAGAGATAAGGTAAATTTGTGAAGGTATGTATAATATTTTTGTGTATTTAATGTCATGTGTCAAGTTCTCTAGCTCATGTTGGAAATTTTAAAGTTAAATATTCCACATAAATATATATTAGAGATAATGACATGTAAGAGATTAATGCTATGTTGAAGACTAGGACTTGGATGAAAGACATTAGGGTTTTGTAGTATGCTAGTTTGCAATGCTTGGATGAAAAATGTCGATGACTATGAAAGATATACAACTTGCATAATTTGAAATTATTATCATGATAGATCTTGAAGACCTTAAAAATCTATGGTTTTTCAACTTACTCTCTTGTGTGGTTGTATAAATTTATAGTTTGTAAGTAACAAATCTTGGAATCTGTGGTTTTTAAACCCTAGCAAACTATGAAATAAAAGGAGAGACCCCATAAATAGAAACCTTAACTGATTGTTTCTGTTGTGAAATGGGAAGGAACCTAGTTCTTAAGAATGAAAGGTATTATATTATGATGACAAGGGGCCCAAGATTAAGAGGGAGTCAACCTTCCTCCAGAGATAAGTATTTAACATATTTTTTACTATCACTTATGCTAATGTCTTTAATTTTTGTCTCCATGTTCTTTCATAAGTCTTCTAATCAAGGTTATAGGTCAAGGAAATTTCTATCAAAATATTGACTAAGTAGATGAAATACTTGAAGGAATGTGGCATAACATGAAGACGTTGAAGGAAGGAGCGATTTGATGTATGGATCAAAGAATAATATCATATGGAAAAAATTTTATTAACCTAATATGGAGAGAGGGAGTTGTAAAGATACTGATGATTATGATATTGAAGCTTGTTGATTGGTTAATTCCATATTGATGATTGAAATTTGAAAATAATAAGTTTGTTGCAATATGAGATATACCATGCAAAGGAATGTTGACATCAGAGATAGACCATGCAAAGGAATATTGACTTCAGAGGGAGCAAGAAGCAAAAATTGACATAAAGAATCCTACACCTTGAATTGAGGCCATTGTGATTTGGTAACTCTGATATTGATGATTTTGTTTAAAATATGACAAGGATCTCTGGAAGAAGATATTGCATAAGTATGGTATAGAGAGATAAAAATTGAATAAACAACTATTTGATCTAACTCAATTAAAAAAAACACATGGTTTGGAAGAACAACATTGATAATGGATTAGTAGAATATATGTAAGAAATATGCACACTACAAAGGCATAAAAGGTAGCATAATTGAGATAGTTGATTGATCATGATGGATTTGATGTTTATATAGAAATAATTCACTTTCCCAGTTGGATAGAAAGAGATACATTGAAGTCCTACATTGATTTGTTTAACAAGGCACTCTTGATGATGAAAATAATACAAATGATGGTTTATGAAAAGTGATAAGTAATGTTGATGGTGAGAAATGGATTGAGGAAGAGTTTGGATCCATAACACCCAGTGTTAGGGTCCTATAATAATATGATTCATAATTTTGAATTGAATTTGATTAGTATTGTAACATGTACATACTTTGCTTTCTGCAAATTGTTTTCCCATATTAGAAAATTTAAAAATGTAAAGAGGGTAAAATGTCATAAAAAAAATCAAAGGACTTGAAAGAACAATAAAATAAAATAAAATAAAAAAGAATATAAAAATGGACCCGAAAACAAAAAGAGATAAAAATAAAACATGAAAGTGATGCAAATCCAAATGCCACTACTATTTACTTTTACTGCAAAAATAAAAATTGTGTGCAACAATACATGAAGGTCAAACTGCTTAATCTTGACCCTTCATGCTTTAAATTTCATGTTGTTAGATAGAGAATAAAGATCTAGCCAAACAATTTAATATTGGTAGATTAGTAGTTAGGTAGAGAATAATAAGGAGCTCAACAGTTTGATATGAGCCTTTGGAAGAAATAAGGATAGAATTAGTTAGTTTGCTGTTTAAAAGAAAAATAAATAAGGGTTTGCAAGCTCAAATGCACCCATGTAAATGAAGAAAAAAATGTTAGGGTAGCAGATGGGTAGGTAGACGCAATTTTCATAAGTATGGAGATAAAGAAATTGATTATTCATTTACTAACTTCCTTACAAAATCATTTCCCTTGTAAAAAATACCCCCTCCCCTTCATTTTTCCCTTTTTCCTATTATTACTCATTTTTCCATGCAAATGCCCCTTTTCCTAAGTTAAAGCACATTTTTTACTTTGGAAAAGTAAAAAATACTTTTGCTAGTTCCCCTTTATTCAAAAATACCCAAAAAACCCAAAAATACTTTAATCCTAAGTCTAAAATAGTTAAAATCTATATGTCGAGACCCACAATGAAGAAATCTACCCCCGACATCAGTTTTTTACACTATACTTAGTGTATTTTGACATTTCACAATTACATTACATTATTAACATTTAACCTAATGCATTAAATCCATGTATTAACCTTTACCCCTTATTAATATAATTCCTTTATATATCATTCCCCACCCATTATTTTTATTTAAACTATGGTTTAATATTCCCACATGTTAATTATCTCGGACCCACTTATTTAACCCTGCCAACACATATGTTACACTTACCTTAACCTTATTGGTTATATCATTCAAAACCCCGAACAATACATATAACCTACTGCATAGTCTAAACCCCGGGCCCCACACTATCAAATCCCAATACATTCATCGCATTTTCTTAACCGTCAGATCTTCACCCACAAGATCCGATGACCAGCATATCTTATCGCACATTTCATTGCTCAATTGTTAACACACCCCAAGCCTTGCGAAAAATGCAGTTTTCGGAGCTCTGCTCCAAGCTACGTGTTTAAACTTCATTCGATCGCATCAATCAGAATAATTCTGCCAACAAATTTTGACTCATGCGAAAACCACTGAGCGGTTTTCTCCCTGGCGCACAAACCACCTGTTCATTTGAAACGACCGCTCATTAATGTAAACACTGTTTGGTTTAAATTGCATATATGCCGCCCTTTGTTAGCCTTTTTTACCTTTTTGTTACATTTTTCACTAAAGAAGCACTGCCGACCAGTTTTTACGCTACTAGATCACGTTGCTGACCTCATTTTAAAACCTTTGATGATATAGAACATTTCAGAACCAAATTGAAGCTTATAAATACCAACATAACCTTAGAAATATTTCTGCTACCTCAGAAACCCTCCTGCAAAGCAAAAATTTGGTTTTCCTAGGTATTCTTCAATAGAAAAGACCTATTCCTTGATCTAAAGAATTAATATAGCCAATTGAATCATTTAGGAGCCCTTTTTCTGAATCTAAATAAAACCCTGTTGCTTCCTAAATATTTTTTTGCAAACCCTAAGCAATCCTTTCACAGATTCTGAGGCCTTAGACCATTATAAATCACAGAGATTGAATAATTGAATAAATTTAAGCCTTTTTACCCTTGAAGAAGGCCTCCTTGCCTTCCAGTCCTTTCATATAGGCCCTAGGAATCTATTTACAAAACTTTGAAGTTCAGAGATTGCCTTTTGTTATAGAAAACAGAGTTTGGTCAATTGAGCAAGATATACCTTTGCAGACCATAGATAAGCTTCTATTCTATCCAAATCCTCCTGCAAACTGTTATAAACTTTCAAAGGTGCTCTTACAGGCCTAAATCAGTGTTTCTAAAGTCAAAAGATTAATAAATTTATAAATCAAGAAAAGGAATGGCTTCCAAAGTAGTAGTATCTGTCAATCCACTACAACCTCCTGTTGTAGATGTAGAGTACATTCCATTAGCTGACACAGGCTTAAAGATTACTGATACAATCACATACTTTAACCTTCTTGAGCTCCACTTCTGGAGCCAAGAAAAATCCATAGATTAGGTTGATGAAGTTTTTATTTGGGAGTCAAATTTGCTAAAATATCTTGTCCCACAGACCTTCCAATGCCCAGAAATGATTAGACTTTGTCAATCCTGTTATTTCCCCGATCAGAGAGCCATAATAAACCTTAAAAAAAAAATCATATTTACCATTACTGCTGAATCAATCAATCAGATGCTGCAGATACAGCCCAGGCCTGATGAAATCCCTTTATCCATTGAGGCCCTCACTCAGCCATACCTGAATCTGGACTTCCCCAAGAGGTTCCATATATTCCAGACCTTCGTGCCTTCTTCTGTATAAATTCCCAAGATAAATCCTCCATACCCTTCTGAAAAATTATCTAAAAGGACAAGACATATCATCTCCATGTTGTCTTTTATTCTTGGTTATTTTACAGATGAACATGTTGATGTTGCAGTACTAGGTTTTTTTTCCACTTTCACACCTGGTCAACCTCTGCTACCATTTTTAATTTTTCCCAATATCTTGCTGACAATATCCATGAGAAATTGGTCAAAATGCCTTCTGAAGGTGTTTTCAAGTATTCCTCATTCTTATTCCATATGTTTTTATACTTTTAGTTTAAGAAATTTTCTATAAACCTTTAGAAGCTTGATGTGGAAGGAAACCCACAATCAGTCATCCTTTGGACTTCCTTGATAAGGAAAGACTCCAATGAGTTCACTTATATAGATTTTACTGATTCTTTCATTCATCCTATGGTCAATTTGCTAAACAGCAGTAGACAACCCAGAATTAGTGAGGAAATTAAGAAGGTCCTACAATTTTCAGAGCATAATAGGACATGTGATTGGAAATTGTACCAAAATCATACTGAGATAAGAGTATATGGATCAAGTCTTGTTCCATATAAACTGCCAAAATACCTCCCTATGAGGTTATTTTCCCTTGAATACATAAGGGAGATTCTTAATTCAGATGCAATTAATTTCTTGGCAGCAAAGAAAAAGACACAATTCAAGTTGAAAAACCAGGCTGGTCCTTTTATCTATAACAATAGAGATGTAGGTCCAGAGGTTGAAAAATATTTGCAGGAGTTCAAATTCAGTCACAGTTTTCTATGGCATTATGATCCCCTAGGAGTTATAAGTAAAATGAGAGGTAAATGCAAACTCACTCCTTATATACATGAAAAGAAACCACAGATTGAGAAATTCTCCAACCAATCTGAATGGCTGGAGAACACCTTGGTAGAGGTAGAGAAGCAAAGTGATACTCATCAATCTTTGCAGAATCCAACCCAAGAAAACATGAATGAAAAGAGAAACAGAGAGGAAGGATCCTATACTGCAGAGACAACTACTGAGACAAAATTTAAATTGAGATACAGTAAAATTCCAAATTTAAATCTTTCCAATAAATAAGTGGAAACAATAGAGGTGATTGATACAGAAAAATCCTCAAAGGACAATGCACCTCCTACAATAATTGAAGAATAACAACAACCTAATACTTTAAACACTCAGCTTATTCAGAAGCAACACTATATTGAAGTTTCCTCATCTAAAAAACCATCAGAAAAGGATATGGATATCAAAGAAAGATACAAAGAAATCAAAGCCAGAAATGAAGAAATTAAAACTGAAATATATTCTCAATATCTGAAACAAACTCCTGTAATTTAGAATAGAATAGTTTTTTCCTTTTAATATAAGAATAAAAAGATGCATATGACATTTCTTCAACCCACAGTTCAAAATCCCAAGTCATATTCTGATTACAAAAAGATAAATTTTGAAGTCTTGGCCTAGGATATTCATCCTCTAGACCAAATTGAGTTTCATAAGCAGGTAGGGGAGATGATCTATTCTACAATGACCACCAAGGCCATGAGTGTACATAAGTTGCAAAATACTCTGGAAAATATCAGAGATCAGCTCAAATTGGAAAAAGCATCTTCATAGGCAAAAGACACTAGAATTAAATATTTGGAAGAATTAGTAATTGAAGTACAATATGATCCTAAAAATGTCAAAGTTGTAGAGGAATTGATAAAGAAGAAAAATGCAGACATTGTAGCATTAAAGAAACAAATAAATTCCCCCCCTACAGAACATCCTCAAGCAAAGGAAGTACTACAGGATACAAATAAGAAAGATGAGATGATGAATCTCATTTTACAATTGAATTCTCAGTTAAAGGAAATGGAGAATGAAATGGAAAAGTTGGTCCAAGAGAAAAAGTATAAAGAAGAAGAAGTCCTAGTCACTATCATTCCTGTAGTTACTACTGTTGTACCTTCCACACTAGCTGAATCATTGGTTCCTATAGTCCCCATGGCAACAACATTACCTATCACTTCATCAACAACTTCAGCAACAAAATCTTCAACAACATCAGCACATCATTTAGATGAAACAAGCAAGTTGGTAAAGACTATGCAAGACATGTCTATTAAGACTAATGAGATAAACAAACTTAAAGAACAACTTAAAAGTCTTGAATATGAAAATAAACTTGCCAAGATAATGCATAAGAATTAAGAACAAAGAGAAAATAGATTAAATGAGGAGTTGAAGAAATTATAAAAAGATCTAACATTGAAAGAACTCATGGCTCAAAATAAGACAACAACTATGGGCCAATATTATTGAAGCAGTCAATGATATTTGGCCATCAATCCATGTTATATATGAGCATAAAGACTTAGTCAAATAAAAAAGAGAGGCTATCCAAAAGATAAAAGAAGAACTTGGTAAGAAACCTGAAGAAGCTCTTGAAATCATCAAGTTTCTAAATTCTAAGAATAGGAAAGAGCTAGAAGAAATTGGTATTAATGGTAGAACATAAACCATCCTAGAAGTTAGGAAGGTAAATTCTAAAAATAATTGGATGATACAGTTAGAAGAGAAATGCAAAAACATGGAGGTTGTTATCACAAGGTGTTAAGCAGGTAAATCCTCTCTGCGGACAGAGACGATCCCTCTAGCCCTAGAGTGGGTCTAGAAACAAACATACATGCTAGAGTGTTGATTCCTAATTACTGAATGAAAAGAGGACATGGTATATCGACCTACCTGGAATCCAATGCTGATGTCGTGGCTGTAGTGGTGGTGGCCTCTCGCTTCTACCTTGGCAAGTGACAATCCTTCCGCAGTCATGCTCGGATACCTGCACATAGAACAGCAAACAAGAACATCATACGACATAATAACTTCATTCATAACTACTATCCAGTCAAAGAGGGCTAAGAATATTGCATTAAACATCTAACATAATAAAAAATGAGAACGAAACAATAGTCACGTATATGTATTGATCAAAGGAAGAGTTACAACCAATGATTTGACGTCGCAATCTCCTCCAGCGGGGTTCAGCCAAAGTGCGTCTCAGATGCTCGTCAGGGAATTCGGACGGGATGAAGGCATGGAATCAAGATCTCTTAACGTATTTCCTTCTTATTCTATCTCTTCAATAGTTCAACTATAGTATGTTGAATTCTCCATGTTCAACTAGCTTATGCAAAGATAGATGGCTTCTTTTTATAGAGGAAAAGGAGGAGGTTAGGATTCCTACAAAGGTGGGAGGGAGGCCTATCCTTTATGAAGTTCCCATAAGTGGTGGAAACCATAAACTAAAGGAGGGAGTATGTGGTTTATTCAATTCAACCACTCCCAGTGACTCATACTCGAAGTTGTTGGAGTGGAATCTCCACCTCTATTTTTAAAAAACATTCCATAAACAACTTGGCACGGGTGGCTAACTGAGACAGAGCACCAATTGGCATGGGTCCCAGTGTTAATTTTCCTCTTCGGCACGAGGGCATAACTGACTACTCGCGCCAAGGCAAAAACGAGGGTTTTTGAGTCTCTGCTCAGGGAATTGTCAACAGAAGGAATATTACTATCATGTAAAGGGATACAATGATGGTCTTTGCAAGGCATGACACTGCTTATTAATCATGGAAATGACCCTCCAATGGGCAAGATGGGGATTGCAGGGACAATGAAAAAATGCTGTGTAACAGATTCCCCCTAAAGCATGAGCTCCGAGGGAGAGGGAGGGGCAAAATGATTTATGAGAACGCGTTCGAACTAAACACCGGTGTTGGAAAACCTGCAATTACAAATACAACTAATATCTTTGATACACGAACATGTGGTATGGGCGCAACCATCCATAATAGAGTATATAAAAACTGAGATTCGAGGTATGGACGCAGCCATCCAACAGTAAGGATCAACAAATAGACTCAGGTATGGTCGCATCCATCCAATCAAAAGAGTCATGCAATAGGTCATGATAATCCACAAAAATTGCAAGCCTGGATTTTATCAGACAAAACCCAGGGTCTTGCGCTCCATATCGACCCAAATAAGTACAAATTCAAGCATACGAATATATGAGCTGAAGTCGAACATGCAAGAAAATCACCTGATTACCAACCAATGATGAAAGTTTTTAACAGGCATGAGAGAAACCACCAATAATGACAATGGCTCTCAAGGTACAACCGATACAATCCACGGAATGTGAACAATGATCTGGCGTCAAACATCCGCAGAATCACCCGATCGAAGGCCAATGATGTGGACCTTTTGTCGAATGCAAAAAACCTGCCATTAAGGCATGCAGGCTCCAAGGTACCAGAAGGGAATCTCTAGATCAAATTCTTGGATAATGAGTTGAAGTCGACAGGAAGTGACCTGATCGAAGGTGGGCCATAATGTTTCCCACATCATCGACACGATACAGAGGAACATGATAATAGTGAATCAAGACCAACAGAGAATCAGAGGGAGGTTGAAAACTGTAGAGGAAAAATTCTCTTGAACATATCAGCAGCACGACACTGGATTTGGCAGTATTTGACATCAAAGTATCTGAGGTCATGATGACATGGAAAAGAGTAGATGAAAGGTCAAAAGAGATTACCCAAACCCATGGAGGAAAAAGTGACGAAATGAGATGTCTCCAACCCGACACGAATGTAGACAAGTGCCATGTTCAAGAGCGACATACTGCTAACATAACTAAAACTTGGTTCCATTTTCCCCCACCATTTCTGGCGAGTGCCCCAATTATTTTTTAAAACATGCTTGAAGGGGATAACATATGCTTGTGCTGTAAGTTTGTCCTTCAGAAAAGTCCAACCTAGTACATTTTACGAGCCCTAGGAAGGAGAAACTCGAGTAACGTCATGGTGATGAAGTCTGATGTCATCAGGGTTTAACGAGTCTGACAAAGGGAGAAATCGACATCTTTTCATGTTTAGAGAGTTTGAAAAGAAGGCAGGAAAGAAAACTCCAACATGGCCCTTTTCATAAATAGTCTCTCAGATCCGAAAAGGTAGAAAACAATATCTGAAAGAACCTCTTAATCGTGATAGGCTAAGGTATTCCTTTTTCGTAAATAATCTATCCCAACCCGAAAAAGGGGTAAATGTATACTGGGTAGATATTGCTTCACAACCATTTAACGAGTTCGAAACGAAAAGAGTCTCGACGATCTTTTCAATATCAGAGAGTCAGAAAAGAGCTAAAATATGACTCCAGTAGTGACTTTTTCGTGTTTTTACCGAGTTCGAAAAAGTATAAAATATAACTCGTTACTTCATCACTATGGCCTGAAAACCTGTCGTTGCACAAGAGACACGTGTAAAACCCAGTTCTTGAAAATAATATAATAAAATAATCAAAAAACATGTCTTAAAACCTAATTAGGGTTGTGAAAAGTTATAAAATTCCAAAAATGGTAAAAATAATTACTTTTCACTTTTTACCTCTTGTGGAGCAATAGTTACCCATTTTACAGTGTGATATTGCGGCGACGATAGCGGATGATGCAGCAAACAAATCTCAAATACGTCAGTTCCACGTAAGAGCCGATATCTCTCCCTTCATTCTAAGTCATCATTTACTGCCTGCAACCTCCAATTTTGATTTCTGGGGGAGGAAATGCAAATTTTAGGGCACAGTGGTTGGTGGTTTTGGGCACGGACTCGCGCCAATCACCCATTTTGCTGAACTAGGGCACGGCCATTGGTGCGACTATTTGAGAAACAGTCGTGCCAACCACGCAGAACATTTTTGTGCAAAAAATGCAAGTTAAATACCCAATTTTTTACAAATCCAAGCTTCAAAAATGGCTAATACTATCCATATGAACATGTTTGCAGGTAGAAAGCAGCAAAATGGTAATCGAATGGAAAGAATGGGAACACAGCGAAGAGGATGAGCTTGCCATAGAAAATGAGAGATGCATGGAAGCTCTCAGTCACTATGGACTGAAGAATTTCTTCTTGACACCGTGTCTCCAAGCTCAACCAGAGCTGCTACAATTTTTTATCAGCATATGGGATGAGAATCAGGAAAAGTTCATCCTTTGAGATTAGGAACTTGAGATTGATGTTTCTAATGTTTACTTCATAATAATATTATCGCGGAGGGGAGCAACATCGATCCTAACCGGCACCCGGCTTCGCATGGAGAGCATGTCAATTCTGATTGACAGGGTATGTCCAGGGGCATGGAAGGGAACAAGAAGTGGGAAATTCAATATCCAGACTATCCCAGACTTGGCACTAAAATTAGTGCTACATACCACCACACGAGCTGCGAGATCGCAGGCACCACATGAAGCAACAAAGACACAATTGCTTCTTGCTGTAGACTACTTGACACCGACCATCTACAACTGGGTAGAGGCTATGACAATAAACTTGAAACGCCAGCTAACAAAATTCAAGAAGACCAAATTGAAGCAATTTGGTTATGGGTCTATCCTGGTATCATTCTTCCTGGAACGACTACCAATTTTTTAGCTTCAGGAGGTCATAGTCCCAACACCACCAGCGAGGGAACCACGGATGGTTCGATGGGCAGCTCTGATGACAAGGGTAGAGGGTAGTCGATAGATGTCTTGGAGACCAGAGTTTTTTTATTAGCTCTGCTGACAGTTGATCATTGTGGAGGACTGGCCCTACTCTGGTGTAGATTTTACTGGTGATTCAGATCTCCCACTCCTGGAGGAAGAGGATTGGGATGAAGATTTGGGTAAGACTCATTTTTAATTTTCATGAGTGTTATGATTTTTTTAATTATGTATGTTCTAACATTAAATCCATGCATTTGCAGATGTTGGCCTAGAGAGACCCGCAGGCATGTCTCCGATAGCGAGGCGAATACCTCGCGATTTTGACCGTCATGGTGAGGGAGGCAAGGAGGAGGAGATCGTGCGCAATCTAAAGGGGATCACACGTGGAGTCCCGGACTATGCACATTTCGATGACATTCCTCGTGCCTACCAGAGACATACCGTAGGGGTGCCAAGCCACATTCACTGCTTACTGAGGTGGCTCGTACAAGCAGTGACATGTTATCATGAGCATCACACCGATTAGACACCTAGGCTTTATACCTCCATATTTGAGAGACACGGTGTCTCGGGATGTAACATAAATGCACATATATTTTGAATTTATGATGCACATTGATGCAAACACCTGAATATATACATATATACATATATACACCTGAATATATATATACATCTATTTTCCTACATGGATCTTTTACATATGATGATGATTTTACAAATTACGCAAATTTCTATATAATACAATTTTAGCCATTGTATCAATTAGTGCATTCATTCGTCTAGGAATATGTTGATATGTGATAAAATCAAAATTTCTTTCCAACAAATGAATACGTAAATACAATCTCAGAATGTATGGGTTTCTGACCGAATAATGACCATTGAGTTGCAAAACAACAAGTTGTGAATCAAGATTTACAATCAATGCGCGTATGTCGAGGTTGATTGCCTCAGTTAATAGTTCAAGGACAGCACTATATTCAGTGACATTGTTTGTAGTCTGTCCTAGAAAAATACCTTGCAGTTCTATCAACTCACCAGCAAGATCATATATTACCAAGGCTGCTGAATACAAATTCTTGGTACTGCAGAAAGCACCATCCACAAAACTGATATAAGGGGTAATAGACATCTGCACAAATAATCAAGACCCAATAAGTATAAAAATGCTCGCAAATCACACCAAATAAAAACATGTACAAAAAATGAAAAAAAAACCTATGTACACAAATCATGCATGAATGACTCATGCATAATAATTTTTGAGATACAACCCATTTCTAGGTTGTTCTAGAGGATGACCTTCGTAATCAATAAGCTCATATGCCCCATTCTGCAACACACGTTTAATAATGTAGGGCCCATGCCACATGGGTTGAAATTTGCATGCCCCTAGCTTATCATGAGCTTGGTCATAAACGAGGACGATATCTCCTTCAACGAAAGAACGAGGGGAAACTGATTGGTCAAAATGAGCTTTGACCCACTTTTTCTGTGCTTCAATAACCAGAGTAGCAAAGCAGCGGGTTTCATCCAACCTTTCTAAGTAAAGGAGACGCTCTTCTTCTTGCGAAGTGTTCGGCAGTAATTCAACAGCCAACTTGAGTGAAGGTATTTCACACTCAATCAGAAGAGTAGCTTCCAGACCATAAACCAGCTAAAAAGGAGTGAATCTGGTTGCACTCTTAACTAAGGTTCGATATGCCCAAAGAGCTAAAAATAACATGAGATGCCTATTGGATTTTTGGATCCCCATCGTATGTTGAAGCATGGTAACAAGAACTTTGTTTACAGCTTCAACCTGGCCATTGGCCTAAGGATAGTACGGCGTTGAACTGTCGTGATGCAGACCCAACTTAGAAGTCAACTCCTCCACCATGTAATGCCGAAAATGGGAACCATGATCGGTAATGATGGCTTGAGGGACACCAAACCTAGCAATGATGTGATTGAATATGAATTGAGCAGATGTCTTACCGTCAGCGGCAAGTGTAGGCATTACTTCGGCCCATTTGGTGAAGTAGTCCATGGCTACGATAATATAAGCATGGCCCTGGTCAAGTGAGGGTTACACGTCATAACATAGATGCCCCACTTCACAAGGGACCAATGGTAATGACAAGATGAGTCTGTACAGGTGGCGCACGCATCTTACATTAATAGATCTGGCAATCATGACATTTACAAACCGTGACAATGTAGTCCTTGAAGATAGAAGGCCAGAAATAACCAGCATGAAGAATCTTCTATGCAATGGCATAACCAGACATGTGACTGCCACAAGCGCCACTATGACAATCATTTAGGGCTTTCTCAGCTTCCTCGAGAGTCAAACATTGACGAAGTATGGAATCCACTCTGACACGATAGATTGTATCTCTGACTATACTGTAAGGTTGCGACTAATGACGGATGCGTCGGAGGGCATCCTTCGTCAACTCAGATCTAAAAGTAGAAGTCTAGAGATAGACGATAATATCACCATACCACGGATCAAGGGTGCTAATCAAGAAAAGCTTATCGTCTGTAATTTATTCCTTAGAACGAGACAGAGGAGAGTCTGAAGGGAGGGAACAGATCAAATCAGCAAAGACTAATGATTTCTTCAACTTAGCAGCAGTAAATTCCAAATCAAACTCTTGGAGGATGAAAATCCACTTCGATTATTTTCCCCCCAGCAATTTTCGAGGCAATATATAGGTCATAGGGTTGCAATCATAAATCACAATCATTGTACGCAAAAGAATATAATGACGAAAACGTTGAACTACTTGAACCGCAACTAACGCTAACTTCTCGACATGTGCATATCGTGTCTCAGGATCGAGAAAGTTACGAGGCAAGTAATAGATAACATGCTCATTACCATCATCATCATCTTGTACCAGAACCATGGCAATCATGCTGAAAGTGGCGGCTAAATAGAGGGAAAAATCACAATGATAGTTGGGAGGACGCAACAGAGGAGTGTTGACAAGCAGTGTCTTCAGTGCCTCAAAATACTTCTGAGCAATCTCATACCATGTGAAATGGGATGCCACCTTTAATAATTGTGTTTATCCAAATTTTTTACGCAGATTAGGTATAAATCGACATGAAAGTTATCCTTCCATACAAACCTCTTGCAAGCGATACGTGAGGACGGAAAGGGGAGATTGATAATAGCCTCAACCTTGAGTGGATCAAGGAAAATTCCATCTTTGGACACGATAAACCCTAAGAGTCTACTGGAATCAACGTAGAAGACACACTTGTGTGGATTAAGCCGAATGTTGTAACGTCGACTATGAAGAAAAATATGATGAAGATGGTCAGGATGGTCCATACGCTTAGCTGAATGAGCAGGGAGGTCATCCACATAAGGCTGAATGATGTGACGAATATCGTGAAAATCATACAACATCGCTCGCTAAAATGTAGCCCCAACATTCTTTAAGCCAAAAGGGAGCTTCTTATATGCGAAAGTACCCCAAGGATAGATGAAGGTAGTCTTATGTTGATTGGTCGGGAGAATTTTAATCTGATTATAACTAGAAAAACTGTCCATGAGGGAAAAAATCTCACTCCCAGCGCAGTCGTCAATGATTTGATCGATAAAAGGAGTAGGATAATTATCCTTGGGACAAGCCCGATTAATATCATGATAATCAACGCAGACTCGAATGGTTTCCTATTTCTTATCTACAGGAACAATATTAGAGACCCATTCTATCAAAGGAATCAGATAAATGAAACCAACTTTGAGAAGATTTTCAACTTCACCTTTAATGGCAACAACTTTTGTAGGGTGCACAGGTCGAAGATGCTGGCGAATAGTTTTCGAACCAAGGTAAGTAGGTATTTCATGCACTACTATACTAGGATAAATGCCGTGCATTTCCTTGTAGGACCATGCAAAGACATCACGGAACTCGTGGAAAAGGCTAGTATAAATTTTTACTTCATCGGAATAACAAGTGACCTCGATATGGATGTTCTTGATGATTCTCAATTTAACGAAAATGTCAATAGGCATCATCTGTGTAATATTAATCAAGTTACCTTCCGTAAATACGTCATGTGTCAGAAAAGGCATTTGAAGTGGAGGAGAAGGAACCTGAGATGTAAAAAAACTCAAGACAAGTAGACATTGCCTCGAGGCCAGGCATGAACGAGGAACGATGATGACCATCGTCCCACGGAAAATATTTGAGAGACATAGTTTCCAAGATGGCTTCATCAGAGGCAAACAATTCTTTCAAAGGATCAGGCAAATCCAAATCACCAAGCCAGGGGGATTGAGAATAAATGTCAAGAGAGATGCTCAAAGTAGCATGATCAGAGGACAGAGTTTCCAAAGCCACAATGAGTTCACAATATTCAATCTCAATCGGATTCAACGACATAGAATCTCTGAAGGAATCGATTTGTTCAGGCGAAGGAACAATCCATGGGTCATCAGACTGAGATATCATATGGATCTGAACAGTGTTTGGGGGAGGAAGAGGAAAAATACCCATGAGGGTAGGATCCTTAAAAAGACCCGGCCCTACGCTCTTGTAGGGAGTAGAAATCTGATCCATATACGGAACATTGTTCTTGGAAGAAGAGGTCAAGAAAGACAATTGATCAACAATAGTAATCTTTCCTTCGTGTGGAAATTTCAGAACACAAAAGAGAGTGGACAAAACACATAACATGGCGTGAGTCCAATTGTGACCGAGGAGAAGATTATAATTGAGTTTAGCATCAATGACTTCGACCTCGACATTGACTATCTTCCCTTTCAAAGTAATCGGTAAACTAGCGAGAACACCTAAAGGTTTTGATTCTCTTCCATTAAATGCTTCAAGGGCATTCAGTGATGAATTCAGGGATGGAGAACCAATAGACATGACACAGGTCGATGCACCTTGATCAACAACTTCTCAATTGATATTGAGACCATTAATAACAACTTGAATAATGAGCGCAATCTGATGCAAAATTCGTGGAATGAAATTTTCTAAATCGAAAGAAAGAAGGCTAGTATTAGCAGGATCAATCTCGCCAATCACAGATAACAAAGCGTTCCATTGAGATGGACAGCTCTGAAGTACTTCTAACGCAAACATTGAGGATGGCGGCTGAGCCAAATCCTCAACAATATTGTCAGGGTGAGCGGCACAGGCATTGGAATTATAAGAAGACTTACAGAGTACACCTTTGGATGGTGGCTGTACAACGGATTCAACATTAGACCTTTCAATTTCAAGAGGGCTAGTAACAGGCGGAGGAGGAGTACCATCAGTGATCTCCTTCCTCGTCGCCTGACGTGATGCAGTATAATATTTCGACCGAGTAGCAATAAAAATAGTTGCATAACTGTTCATCATGAACACCTGGGAGCCAAATGGGGCAAAGGATTGAGGTTGCTCTACCAACTGGGTCTGCTGAGATGGGAAGGGTTCTTTAATAACAGCTGGAGTTCCATAGGTGCCTTTGAGCAATCGGCTCACTTCGGATCATCTAGGATGGTCCTTGGTGAAGTGATCGTCATCACAAATCAAACAAGGGTACTTCGACTTGTGTTGAGAACCATCACCAACACGAGGTTTCTGAGAATCTTGTTTCGGGGTATCGTCTTTGGCCTTACCTTTACCCTTATTTTTACCTTTAGAAGCATTATCCGTAGGATTGGCCTGAACGACATTAAATTCTGTAGGTTTACCAAAATTTGAGGTGGACTGAGAAGCACATTATTGGAAGAAGTAGATTTCAGCTTCCCAGAGTTTGAAGAAGAATACTTTTGAGAAGTCTGAGACACGGAACCAATAATACCATCAACGGATGGAGTCGTTGGTGGTTTAGAAGTTCCAAGTCAGGGAGCATCAGGCAAGATATCATACAATGTGCTAGACTGAGAGTACACAAGATCAAGGTATTATGCGTAAGAAATGGTTGGTTCCTCGGTTACACATGCCCCCATATCTATGTCTTTCGCAATCTGATTGACAAAGGAGGTGGTGAACCAATGGGTCAGAAGCTGATTAGGTATTTCAAATTTGATCATGTGACAACGACGTCGCCACTCACGAGTATGATCCGAGATATGAGTAGCTCGGTCTTGTTTCAATGAAGTGAGGAGGTGCATCCCGGTCTCATAGCAGACTGGTAACTGGAAATGCATAATGAATTTCATGGCTAAAGAATTGAAGTCTTGGAAGACGCCACGAGATAGCTCAATGTACCACTTTGCAGCGACACCAGTAAGAGTTCGCTAGAAAAGATGGAGTCGAATAGAATCGTCAACCCAAGAGTTAGAGGAACACCACAAATGGTAAGTCATAACATGCGCTTGGGGGTCTTCTAACCCCTATGATACTGGGGTTGAGGACCAGGATACTGAGTCGGAGTAGACCATTGAGGTCTTTACTAAGTAGCGTATGGAGTCTGCTGCGGAATGTAAGCATGGCTTTGAGGTTGATGATATACAGGTTGATTTTTAGGGTAAGAAACCTAGGGCGCACTATATACCGGCTGATATGAACCTTGAGCGTAATAAGCGCCTTGTGGTTGAGCAAGCGGACCCAACTGAGCAGGTTGAGTGGGTAAACCTGGCTGACTAGAAGCTAGTAGAATTGGCTGTTGAAACGATGGAATCGGCTGAGGAGCACGTTGAATCGGTTGCTAAGATGGTTGAATCGAGTGCTGAGGGCCACCAGTTTTCCCTTGTGGGAAAGGTTGGTCTGATGGTTGCGATGGACCAGGTTGTCCCTGATAACTAGGTTGACCCGGAGGAGGAGCTTAGGGTTGTCCTTGTGGCATAAATTTTTGGCCATATGAAACATGTGGCAGTGGTTGTGGTGCCAAAGGTTGTCCCTGTGGAAAATAGTTCTTCCCCCTAGGAGCATAAGATAGCCTTGGTTGATTCCGAGGTTGACCAGACATACTGTAGGGTTGACCATGTTGGACCAAAGGTTAACCTAGGTTGGCCTTTTGGACCATATGGTTGTCCCTGTGGACTAGAGGCAGGGCTTGCTAAGCTAAAGGTTGTCCCAATGAGGGTTGTCCTTACAAGCTAGAGGGTTGCACAGGTAAGTTAGGTCCAAGATGAGAAATGGTCTGATAAGGATCATAAATAGCCCGATGAGGATCAATAGGAGGCAAATAGACAAGATTACCATACACATCATAATGATGTAGGAGTGAATAAATGAGTTTACCAACAACATCATAGTGATGAAATCGAGGATTACCAGGAGCTTGGAGCGGCTGAGAACCCTGAGAGCTCTGTTGTTGAACAACCAATAGATACTCTTCAAAGTAAGGCCGCCAGGAATCACTGGGGTAGTGGAAACTACACTAGAAGCAGGTGGGGCCTGCGCGGCACTAGATTCTGATCTACTAGGACTAGGATTAACAGGCTACGTAGGATTGAGAAAAATAGACCCGCGAGTGTGAAAATATCTTGACGACTGAGTGGTAACAATTGGGGTGGATGAAGCCACACAGGCAGTCGGTTGGGCTGGAACACATGTAACAGTAACCGACGAACCAGGTGTTGAAGGTGATAGTCCTAATGAAGTGAGGACCGAACTCTGAGGAGTAGTTAATGTACTGGATTGTGCTATGGATGCAACACTAGACATAATCTGACTCAAGGACCTATATCCAAGTGGAAGTGACACCGATGGTGGAGAAGACTGAGTAGAAACATGAGGGACATCTTCAGGAAAAAGATGATATTCTCGTGTAGAAACAGGCATTCCTTCACTACCAACAGGATTGGATGAATCCATGTTTGACTCTGTTGTAATATCTTCGAAAATACTACGGGGACTAGGAGGTACATCAGCAGCAAAAAATGGTGAGCCCGACGTAAGAGGAGGAAAATATCCTTCTTCCCCCAAACTAGACCAAGCACCATAAGGAGGCCAATTGAATTCAACTGGCTCTTTAGGAGGAGATCAAGTAGCAAGAGGCAGGACAGACGGGAGAATAAGCTGCGAAAACTCGACAGACCTAGTGGACTGAGGGGTTTCAAAAGAAACGTCTGAGAAATAACCGCCTCTAGGAGGCAGTGAGAATGACGAAACTAGTGGTTTTGCCACTGTGACTATATATCAAAACAGAAAGGAAAAAAGATAACCAATCGAAGGCTCCAAGATAAAAAATAAGGAAAAAAAAACAACAGGCCAAGTAATAAAAATTTTAACGGGCGTGTGATCGTAGGTGATTAATTTTATGACACTAAAACTAGATTCTGTTGTTTCATATTTTAAGAGTCAAGAAACAGGAAAAATATGACACTAGTCACTTTCAATTTTAAATGAGCGTGAAAGGACAAGTTCTCGGTGATCTCTTCTCTTTTTAAAGAGTCATGAAAAGATCAAAATAACTAATCTGGTCCTCTAAGCAAGACGGTATACCAGGTTTCCGTGAACTGCCATATACACCTTGGTGATCAAAATGAAAGAGAAATGACCAAGGACTTAACGTACGTGTAGGTAGTCTCCCCGAATTTAATGTTCGGTGTATCACGGTTACAAGGAGGAAGACTCGACATACTATGGATAAAAGGATTGCAACCTAGAGGGGTCTCCCTTTATATACTCGATGGTACAGGGAGCACAAGTTCGTACTAGTGTTGTCTAAAGCTAGATGGCGAATGACAACAACTAGGTTTTAAGACGTCGGAACATGTCTCGAGCCTAGACCACTAATTTTTTTTTGTTAGGTTTCAATGATTCCTTAGGTTAATTGAATGAATTTTAAAGTTAATCTTGGATTATGTTTCATTTTTAAGGCCCTATCGTATTTGGATCTCAAATTTCCTAAATGCAAGCTATATGAAAATGAACATCATATTTGATTCAATGAATGCTAGTTAAGATATGGATAGAGATCTTTCAAACAATAGAAAACAATAAAAGTATGCGAAAAAATCCACTAATGCATCTAACACAATCAAACGAAAATGAAACTCTTTCCTACACTATCAAATGCTAGTTATGCAAAAGAATATTTCACTTTCGATGCAAAAGAAAGAATGAAAAATATGGTTTTTTTAGTTTTTCATTGAAAAGAAGTACATGATGCACTAATTACATGAAAAATGAAAACCAACACTAGCTTGAATATTGTGTAAGAATCGAAATTGAATGACTCAATCAAATGCAAAGCAAACACAAGAAAGCACTCAAACTAATGCTACAATCTTCCAAATCAAAAAAAAGTTTTCAAAACGACCCAAAACAAGCAATGTAATCTATGCTTGGAGCAACAAGGAGAAGAATCAATCGAAAAATGAAATGATCATTCAATCAAAGAAAAAACTCTAAAGGATCAAGAAAAGTAAGTGCAATTGACCTGAGAATGAGGCTGACAATAATCAAAATGACTTGATTTCTAAACAGAAGGATCAATGCACCAAGACATTTAGAAACCCTAAGACCTTAATTTATACTGATAAGAAAATAGACAAATGACTGAGAAAAATAAGTCGACAGTAGTCAAAATAGTCCCAAAGGCATAATTACACATAAAAAGAAACCCAGAGTCGAGCACAACTGACCAAAAGACTCATCAAGGAGGTCAAACCAAATCCTACAGGATTTGGCACGACTGTAAGGCTATAATCCGTGCCAAATAGAGGTTGGCATGACTGCAACAAAAGCAACTTGTGCCAATTGGTGCGACTGTTCAGACGAAAAGCACGCCAAGCTGGATAACTATGGGAAAAAAGGAAAAAACAAAATCCAATGAGCAGATGTCAATCTTGACACTCTGGAGTTGAACAGAGGATATAAACTAAAGAAGCCAACTAGAAAAATACAGATGAGAAAATCAATGATTGAAATTGACCCAAAAAGTTGAAACGACAAACTCACACTGATCCCCAGCGGAGTCACCAATTTGTTAAGCAGGTAACTCCTCTCTATGGACAAAGATGATCCCTCTAGCCCTAGAGTGGGTCTAGAAACAAAGAGACATGCTAGAGTGTTGATTCCTAATTACTGAATGAAAAGAATACACGGTAGATCGACCTACCTGTAATCCAACGCTGTCATCGTGGCTGTAGTGGTGGTGGCCTCTTGCTCCTGCCTTGGCAAGTCACAATCCTTCCGCAGTCATGCTCAGATACCTGCACATAGAACATCAAACAAGAACAACATACAACATAATAACTTCATTCATAACTACTAGCCAGTCAAAGAGGGCTAAGCATACTGCATTAAACATCTAGAATACTACAAAATGGGAACCAAACAATAGTCATGTATATGTATTGATAGAAGGAAGAGTTACAACCAATTGTTTGATGTCGCAATCTCCTCCAGCGGGGTTCAGCTGAAGCGCGTCTCAGATGCTTGTCAGGGAATTCGGACGAGATGAAGGCATGGAATCAAGCTCTCTCAACGTAGTTTCTTCTTATTCTATCTCTTCAATAGTTCAACTATAGTATGTTCAATTCTCCATGTTCAACTAGCTTATGAAAAGAGATATAGCTTCTTTTTATAGAGGAAAAGGAGGAGGTTAGGATCACTTCAAAGGTGGGAGGGAGGCCTATCCTTTAGGAGGTTCCCATAAGAGGTGGAAACCATAAAATAAAGGAGGGAGTCCATGGTTTATTCAGTTCAACCACTCCCAATGACTCATCCTCGAAGTTGTTGGAGTGAAATATCCATCTCTATTTTTAAAAAACATTCCATAAATAGCTCGGCGCAAGTGGCTAACTGAGACATAGCGCTAACTAGCGCGGGGCCCAGTGTTAATTTTCCTCTTCGGTGCGAGGGCATAACTGACTACTCGTGCCAAGGCAAAAACAAGGGTTTTTGAGTGTCTGCTTAGGGAATTATCAACAGAGGTAATATTACTCTCATGTAAAGGGATACAATGATGGTCTTTGAAAGGCATGGCACTGCTTATTGATCACAGAAATGACCCTCCAATGGGAAAGATGGGGATTGTAGGGACAATGACAAAATTCTATGTAACACAAGGTTTATGATGAAATTTGATGTCCTAATATAGAAAGGCCTTCCAAATCCATTAGTTATTCATGAAAAACTAATGAAGCAGGACAACTATGACAAGAAAATGAGAGAAGTTGCCAAGGATCAGGACAATATGCCTACCTCACATGGTATTCCAACAGGGAAGGTAATCTACAAGAATTTGGAAATTTTGTTTTACCTAAGCATGAGATGAAACACATATTTATTAACAAGCCCACATTCTCAAAATATATTGAAGCTGATGAAATTTTTAGAAGGATGATGAAGATAAAACTGCCAGAGACAGAATTCTAGGAAAAAATGATTGATTTACAATGAAATTAGATTGCAGTAAGAAAAAAGCAGTAAAAAAAAAATAGAGCGTGATGTTTTCACAATTACAATTACATGTTTGCAGTTAAAAATAGTTAAAGAGTATTAGGTTAAAGAGTATCAGGTTAAAGAGTGTTAGTTCAAAGTCAAAATTTTAGAGTCAAATCAAGAATTGCAAAGCAAAGATAAATATACCAGCGTAAAAGACACTTCATTGTCCAATTGCAACCTTCGTTGAACAAGAAAATAGAGAAAATATCAACAAATTGAAGACATCAATCAGCAGTTTCAATAAAAAAGGGACAACTAGCATTAGTTAGAAAGCTGTCACTATATTGTTGCATGAATATATTTATTTTCCATGAATAATTCCTAAGTTTGGTTTAGGATATTTTGTAAATAATTTTTGTATAAATACTTCTCATTTGGAAGTATTGAGGGTGGATGAATTGCTGGACATTTCTATAGTTGTACTATTGTGAACCTAAGGGTGATTGTACCAATTTCAAGTCAACAGACTGGATTAAAGCAATAAAGCATCATATTACAGGATTCATGTGTTGGGACACTACAATGAAGTATTTTCACTTGTATCTTTGTCAATTTCTAATGTTTTTCATCAATACTTGAATGTTGTTCCAAATCTAAATGATAAATCCTGAATTGTTATTTCAGAATATGTTAAAAGCACTCTGTCTTGAATTTTTTATCATTTACATGTTTTCCACTAATATCTAGACTAAGGAACCCTTAATTGCTCCCTAATTTTGATTGACCTCTTCCTTTTCACTCATTATCTGGATTTGAGAACCCTTAATTTCTCTCTTACCCCAATTGAAACCATTTTCACCATCAGCCTTGAAAATATGAAGTAAGTCAGCTGTCTTTCCCTATAAACATTTCCCTTTAGAACTTGATCCTGATCTGACTGCTTGACACATTGACTCCATTAGCCTAATGGAATACAAACCTACATCTATCCATCTGAGTAAGTGATTTCACCACCAAACCAAACCAAATCAAATCAAAATCCAAAACCAATTTACCCTACATAACTAGCCTAAAATCAGTTAAAATAAACGAAGATAAATCATATAGAGAGAGCCTTCTCTGAGCATTAGGAAGGCTAGATCCTAAGGCTTAAAAGTAGGTTTGTGGTTACCTTTAATATTCTTTAAACAAAAATAAAAAAAATATCCCAACTATTGATAATTATTGGAGTGATAACACCTAGGAAGGTCTAATCTTAAGTATGAAACAATGATTCGAGAAAGGATCCCTGCAGATAACACTTAGATCTCCACGGAATAACAAGTAACTGATGAATGAGAAAAAATAAAGCTTATGGTTGAAGTGTCCCTAGTTGAGAAGGGATAAATAATTATCTCATTGATTGATTGGGAGTTATGAATGACATTGTATTCTCCATGTGTCATGCACTAGGCTAGGACTAACAACTCTAAGTCTTAGTGAAGGTAGTAGTAGGGAAAATGGAGGATTGGATAAGCATATGGGATTGGCACTCCTTGAGGATTGGGAATCCAAGATAGGAAGTATTCTTGTGGATCAACACTCTTTAAGGAACAAAAAGGTTGTTCGAGATAAGAGTTGTTGAAGATGAACATTATTATTTGAGTATTGGAAATCCAAGATAAGAATAGTCCTAAAAGGACATGCCTATTTTTTGTTGTTATGACAAAAACCCTCCAAAATTTTACCTACACTATAATTTTGGAGCCTATTATGGATCTTGCAATTGGTCGTTCCATGGTCACTTCTTGATCGGTCAAAGTCACTTTCTCACACATGCTTAGTTTGCAACAAGTTCATGAGCACATTATTTTATGCAAGCTTTAGAAAGCATAGTAAAATCCATCAAGACAATTTTTGTGAAATTTTCAACCCATGTTGACAGTCAATGCACATTTTTGTTGACAATCCCTCACTTTTGGCTGTGATTGTACTTCTATTTGGATGAGTTTTTCAAAATGTCGCTTTTGCGAGTGTCGTTTTAATGATTTTTACTGTCACTTTTTCTTTCTTTCACTTTAATTAGTGTCAATTTCATGTTATCTTCACTCTGGAATGTGTCTCTTTCACTATCATTCGTTTATCACAAGTGTCATTCACACTTTTCTCTTCATATAGTAAATGTCACCTTTTAGCATGTGGAATGTCACACAGTCCACAAAAGATAGTTTTGATGTATTTCAAGGGGTAATATTTGTGTTAATGAGTTGTACTTACCATGTATACATGTATGGAAACCATTCCCAAAGTTTCAAGCATTGTCACACAAGTGTCGCCACGGTCACTGCAGAGTGTATCTTTGGTGTCTCACTTGTTGTAAGTTGTCGCACTTAGGGAAGTATGTTGTTCATGTGTTATGGATGATATATGTTGTGTCATCAAGTGTTCTAAGTGTGTGATCACAATCAAGTCTTGTCATTTTTCACATCAATTGCATTGATCCCACACTTAGTCAAGTTTGGAAAACTTCTCGACTGGAAAACCTAGCCTCATCCAACCCTCTTGAACTGCATAGTGCACAACCTCAGCCCTCAAGATGCAACCTTGCCACTTGGCAGTGTGAAATGCATAGTTACTGCTTTCCAGGACTGTGCACTACATAATCACAGTGCTCAAGCCAGACCCTTGAGCTCCAAAACTACGTAGTGCATCTCTCCAGCTAGGCCTGAACTACACATTGCGTAATATAAATCCTCAATCCCAACCCTTTAGCTCTTGAACTACACAATTGCATAATAACCTGGCCTCATCTGCCTTCCGAAACTACGCAGTGTGAAAAATCAATGCTCAAGCCCTCATCCTAGCTCCCTGAGCACCCAAATTGTGCAATATTTTTGCACAATCGAAGCCTAAAATGCGCATTGCATAGTATCAAGGCTCAATCTTGACCCTTTACTGCCCGAGCTACAAAATTTCACAGTTACTGAGCCTCTCCCTCAGCCTACCACCTGGTTCTGGCTTAGTCAGTGGATCATCATGCAACATCTTAGATTAGGGGTTTATCAGACCGATTCGTCTTGTCATGAGTGGATGGAATATACAGGTACTATATCATGCTATGGAAATATTATGAAGAAGGAGATGGAGAAGGAGGACATGCTAAAAGACACCTAAGGAGTTAATGGGATAAGATGTTCACCAGGTAAGAAGACAAAGGAAAATTGGATTATAACATAATATGGAATATCAATACCACATTGAAGAGTCCTTATCTTAAAGTCTCAAGGAGGAGGAAGAAAAAGAACATGCAACATATTTTCAAGAGGACACAAAGAAATAAGCAACAAAAAGTGACTTGACATTGCCATGTCATCATGCAGTCCATGTCATTAGTGTCATTTCAAGTCATGTCATGTCATGAGCCATCATGTGTCACATCATTCATGGATTATGTAATTCTATATTGGAAAATGTCTTATAAAGTGGAAGTCCAAGAGTCATATATACACACTCATTATTCATGAAAAGGAAATTTTCACCTTGGCTCCTCCTACCAGCCATTAGAGAGAAATATAGTTGTGGAGGAGCAAGTGTCTGCTCTAGTGCTCCACTATTGGGGTTAGTGGTGTTCATTGTCTTGATGTATCTTGGAACTTTTACTTAATCTAGAAGCTCATTGAGGCAACAAGATTTCATGCATATGTCATGAATATTGTAATACTATTATTTAAATGTTTGTGATGTATTTTCTTTTCATCTGTACTAAGAAAATTGAACTATTTTGATGGCTTTGGTACTTATCTTGTTGAAGGTGTGTTGTATTTTCTTTAACAATCGTTGCTTCCTTTTGAACTATTTCACTGATTGATCAATGATTCATTCATATGTATATTCTCGTGTGGATTTTCTATATTGGTACTATTAATTGTCTTTAAAGGACCCACTTTTCTCTTCACTTTTAGTAGAAGGACCTTGATATTATCCGTAGTTGAACATTTCACAAGGAATACTCACTTGCTAATATGAGATTACCCATGCATTACTCTCTTGTGTTGAACTTTTTAGCCAAGGAAAATCTATAAGAATATATGGCAGTCAGGTCAATATCCCATATGGGGCTCCTATTCCAAACGATGTGAGGTATAATTGTCTTCTTTGAATCTCTTATCCAGAATGGCTCTTCCACAAATTGTAATCCCAATATGTTTTTCTAAGGAGATTAATATTACCATCCCTATTGAAGTTTTTCATAACTTGTCCCAATCGAATTTTGATAGCAAGGGTGAATTAACTCTTTGTGAACACCTATTTCAAGTTGTTAATTTTTGGCTTTCTAATGGAATACATTGCAAGGATGTCATGGAAATATTTTTCACCCTCACATTTTAAGGTCGTGTTAAGAGATGGTATCGCACATTACTTACTGCTTCTATCCATTCATTTGAACAACTTGTGAAGGAGATTCATAAAGAATTTGAGATGTATGATTATTAGAATGTTCTTAAAATAATTAATCAACTAATAATGAAGCCTGATGAATCAATTGAGGATTTTTCTGATTGATTCCTTTAGCTTTTTTATGAACTTTCGGGAGTTCAGATATAGATTGTGATTTATTTAAACAAAAGTTTAAGTGTTTGGTTCATATATATTTTCACGGTGAACTGAACCCCGTGATGTTTTTACTTCCCAAACTCTTGTAAATCATGAGACACCTTGAATTTTAGAGGAGGAACCTACTACCCATGTTTTCCCTTATCCTCCTCCTTTTTCAGTCTTGGTGTGGGTGCCTCCGTGCGATGATAATAAAGTTGGGAAATATTCAAATCAAGTTCCTAATCCATCTCTTCATCCTCCTTCCTCTTTTCATGATTCAAATCTAATGAACTAAACCTTGGAATGACTCATGGAGCCTAGGGTGAAGGCTAATCCTTTCATTCCTCAAGATGACATTAGCACTCTTAACATCAATCTTGAATCTAATTCCATTGAAAGTGTTACTTCTTAAAAAAACATCTTCCATCGTCTATAATATACATGCCATGAATCTGCATATCATGATATGCTTAATAAATATGCTTCACCAAATAAATCTTAATGCTCTATTGATTTTCAAGTTGCTGGTTAAAATTGCGATCAGATACAAGGCAACCACATTACACTCGTAGAGGAGGAGGAAATCGAAGATAATTTTGATATCCCTTCCCTTTTCAAGTTCCCCATGTCAAGATGATGCATTTCCATTATTGGATGATTTTCAATATGCTAATCTTGGTAGTGAATCAAATGCAATCAATTCTCCCAATCAATATGTAGCCTTGGGAAACAATCATTCTGATGATGATAACTCTATTGATGTATGCGATCAAGAATGCCCAGGTGCATCAGTTGATCATTTGGTTTATTATGAAGATTTTAATTTAGATCTAGAATATGATTCGGTCAAAGAATATGTTCCTATTAAAACTTCCTCCTCATATCACTATCCCTTGTGGTCTATTGTTTGCAATCCATCTACTTGCGATGAAGATGCTTCATGCTTTTCAAGTTCTCCATCTGATGAGTTAACTTACCAATCGACATGAGGTAGTGAGGTTATCCATGACATGAAATGAAATAATTGAATCATTGATTATTCTTTCCATCCCTCATCATCTCTTCTTTTGCATGAAGACAACTCTTTAAATCAACTTGCTCTTGAGATTTCCATGATTCATAGATCTCCAGATTTGTGATCAGAAGATCCTTTCAATTTGAGTAATCTAGTTGTTGAAGTTGCAAAATACGATCAAATAAATGATAAAGATGGTTTTCATATGGTTATTAGTGGTCCCTTTGAGATCAGAGGAAGAAACTATCTTCACACCATGCATGATATGGTTCAATCTTTAGAATGTGATTTTACAATCCTTGAAAGTTTCGAGACTTGTCAGGAAGTCGAGGCACTAAAACCTTTTTTATGGTTATGTTAGGATCTTGCAACTGTGTTAAGGCCCCTGAACTGAGTCAAATGTTTTTACTCTCACACAATCCTTCTCTTTTCATGGTTTTACTTGATGTAAATTTCTTTTTGAAAGATGTTTGGTATTTCAGATGTAATCTTTCGAAATTTTGAGATTCTGTTTCTCATCAGATTCAATATTCTATTTCACATTATTCATCTCCATGCAAGGATATTGTACTTAGCTCAGGTTTGGAAAGTATTTCTCTCATATATTCATGGAATTTTGAAGTTTATAATTTCAAAGACTATCTTTGGCCGAATGAATCACGCCTATTAGATTCATTTATTAATAGTCAAAGCTTGGTTTTTCTTGCAAATTTTATGTTGCAAATATTTCCGTTCATTGCACCTGAAATCCTCTTGAGTGATAATGAATGCATGATTTATCTGGCGAATAAAATTATTCTTCACTCATCATATCCTTACTGGTTTCATGTGTTTGTTGTATTGGCATTCATTTTCACTTCTTTCAACGATTATGATGCTAGTGCAGTATGTTACCATTTACATAGAAATGCGCTATCATATATATCATGCAATGATACATAATTACGAGGGAAAATAATAAAATAAATAAATACACATAAATGAAAATATTCAGCATAAATAATACTTAATTTCATTAATATCACATAATTGAAATATGCTTACAAACATAATGGAAATAAACTAGCTAGGGCGCTGGTAACTTATCTCTAAGAAGAGATGTGGCGGCTACAAGCTATAAAATGTGTTACAGTGAGGATATAAGGCCTATTTATTATTGAGAAACAATGGAAAAAACTAAACATCCAAAAACCTAACCCTAGGAGATGAAACTCTTAACTATGCTCCCCGTTGGGGTAAATTGGTAAATCAATTTCCCAAGGTCATAACTTTGGCATACGATCTCCATTTAACGCACATGATACCTTATTACAAAGATATATCTGAGGACTAAACTTCATAAAAGTTAACGTGGATTAAAGAACTCACATTCTTTAGATAATTTAAAAAAAAAAATCCGTTTGGGGCCTCAAAACAGCTCTGGAAGTTCAGGACTCGAAAAACTACCAAAAATAGTAAATTGCGCTATAATTAAGGAAACTGAAAAACTGAAAGAAACAATGGTGTGAGTCCAAGTGGAATAGATGGGTGGCCACGAATATCCACCGGAATCATTCCTCTAACATTAGGAAGCAATGGTCCCCATTGCATGGAGTTCCTTTATGAGATGAGGAAACTTATGCTGAACTTGGTCCCTCATGAGCCACTTGCTCTGTTGAAGTAGTTGGCCTGCTTTGATAACTCAATATAGCTAGATCCTATGCTGGTGGGTGTTCTTGATCCATGTGTTATAGGTAAATTTGGGCATCATCTCCCATGACTTGGTCAAACTAGACATCATCCCCAGGACCAATGAAATAGGGTCTATCATCCCCTTATATTTCAGTTGTTATATGCCCTAAGAGAAGAAAATTTCATTCATGGCTTCTATTGTGAGATTTACAAGGTTTGAAGTATATGTTATATCACTTATTGACTCACCAAAGTAGTATATAAAGGGACTAACTGTGTTGTAGTGCCAAATCCTCCATTCAAGGGTGCACTGCAGCACACTTCCCAACATTCAAGAGTGCGTTGGTCACTTGGGAGAATAATTCTCATTGTTCTGGGAATCTCCACATGGCCAGTGCCTTCTAGAAGAGTCCATATGTGTCAAAATTCGAATCCAAGTGTCCATCTAACACCTATGAACTTAGGAACATGTCTTTCATATTATTAGAAAGTCATTCATTGAGAAACTACCATCAGTTTCCCTATAAATTGAGCACTCATTCTAGTGCTAGAAGGAAGAAATTTGGTAAAGCTTTGTTGTTGGATTCTCATTTGAGAGAGTGAAAGTAATGATATGCTGTAGGTATGATGTTGGATGTGATGAGGCTAGAATGAAGCTGGAGCTGGTTGGCAACAAATCAATCCATTGGTTGTAACCTCCCCCTTCAACTCTTTAATAAAGATTGTTGTTCATTTTCCCATACATATGTCTCTATTTCTTGTATAATGTATTCTTGAATGATGTATGTATTTCATATCTAATTGATTTGATTGAGTAAGATATGTAGATATCTGTATATTGTATGTTGTTTTATGTTCTCTATTTGTGTTTGCAGGAATCGATCTGGCGTTTTGGGTTGGATCGAGAGCGACGACAACAACTACAAAAGTAGAAGGAGAAGCGATTGAATCATAAGTAGGCTCCTTTACCATTCTATATATCTTCTTGTTTTAGAGAAAGTGATAGTAATTATTTCCTCTATTGTTCTAAGTGACTAGCACCACACTTAGGGAATTTGGTTTATCCGTAGATCACAATTCCGCATAACAAATTAGCGACCATACTGGGGAGTATCCTATCATTCCTGGTGTTTTTGCCTTTGTTTATCCTCATCAGTAGCATCTAATTTCAGTTATTAGAAACTTGAATGAAGTGTGTTTTGTTTCTTGGTTTTTTAATCCCTGATACGCCCAACGCACTATTGGTCAAGACACAGTGCATTGCAGTGCATCGTCTCCCACTCAGGGGTGCTGTGCAACACACTGTCTCCCCTTAGAGACTACGTTGGCCCCTCAACCAACCAAATTCCATATAATTTTTTCATTGCTACCATTCTCAGCCACTTGTTTGCTATATTCTCAAATGGCTGATACCTCTTAGAGACCAGTAAAATTTCCCGATTCTTCCTCCTTTGGAAAGTAAATTTGTTCAATGTCTCTTTAGTGTTTTTCTTTATCATTGAAAAATCAAATTCAAAGTATTTTGTTTCTGCATTAGATCAATTTATTTTTGTAAATGAAATTTTTATTTCATTCCTCTTTTCCTGTAGGAAAATTCTAGTTCCATTCTTCATTTTTCCTAAAGGAGAAATTGTTGTTTCATTCCTCGTTTCTCAAAGAAGAAAACACTTGTTTTATTGATTTATGCATATAGTTTCCTTTCTTGCATTCACATTAAGGGAACTAAAAAGAAAAACATGTATGTGCATATAGTGAATTATGTGTGTTGCATAGGAACAAGTTAGGAAAGCTACATTTTATTTGTGCTCTTTGTTGTTTGCTCTAAAACTGATTTCTCTTTCCCTTAGTAGCTAAGATTTTCATTGAAAAAGCTAACTTGAAAAGTTTGCTTATCATTTAGGTTTAAATTTTAGGAATTTCCATCATATCACGTGGTGAACCTCAAAGAAAAACTTTTAAACAAGATCAACATAAAATTTACATCAATTTACCTAAGAAAGCATTGGAACATTAACGATAACATTTAGAAGGTCTAGGCTAGAGACGTGTTCCTGCGTCGTTAAAAATATTAGCTGTCGTTAACTTGTTTTTGATACATTCCAAGTGTGATACCTCACTCCACGTACATAAGTATATCGGAGCTCGTCCACGTACCTTTGGGTATATAGGGTGGTGTTCTAGTAGAAAAAGTATAAGGGGGCGCTCTCACTGTGCGGTTTCACATTAGATAGCGCTAATATGGACTTGGGCCTCCACGTACCTTCAGGTAAATTTTGGAGGACAAATTTAGGTTGCTATCCATCCATTGGTAACTAATTTAGCCGCCTTGTAACTTGTGATACACTGAACACATCATTCAGGGAGATTGCTCGCCCATACTTATTGTTCGTTATGAGGTATTCTGCAGTTCACAATTACTTGGTAAATTTTTTTCCTAGAATTACCATTTTATTTTGTTTACTTTTGTTTGGTCATAAAATAAATTAGTCATCGTGGAATAAGAACATCCCTTTGCCCGTCGTTCGCGTAGAATAGCACTTAAACCACCTTTACTAATAAAAGCCATTTCTGGTCAGTGAAGGCGATATCGTTCTACTGAAACTAGTACTATCAGTATCTCTCGTGTGACATCATCCTCACATATACCAGAGTCGTCTCGAGTTGTTTCTACAAATCCTGGTTCATCTACTGTTGTCAAGACAAAGTATGGTCACGATCAATCCAATCAGTGAGACCATACCTCCCGAACCCGATGTTGTTCAACTAGAAGTTGATCCGGATCCTGTCGTTCTTTTACCAGAACATCTGAATCCCGAAGTCGAACAACTAGAAGTTGTTCCTGTATCAGTCACCCCAAAATCAATTGTAGCCATTGAGTCTCCCATATCACGCAGTCAACCACCTGAAATATACTTTTGGCCTGACGGCGAAATACTTCCACCTGGTTTGATTTTGATTGAAGAAATACCACAAGACGAAACCCCTTTGACTCCAACTCATTTTTTATCAGAGCTTTATCTTTACGATAATTTTCCTCAATCACCTCACACTGATTTATTTTATCCTATGTCAATTCAAGTTCCCGTAGATCCTATAGGGTATACGCTAGGTCATTTTACCATGGCTGAGACAACATCCCAGACTAAACCATCTATTTCAGCCGCAACAACATCTAATGTTGCTTCATATTTGATGTTTTGTCCATTGACTTCACCCATGTCATCATTTGGAATCCTATCTGGTTCCTCCCTTATGAGTACTAAATGACTTGATCCTTTATTCACATCTTTAGTGCAATATTAGGCTGGTCCCTTCAGTTATTCTCCTTGGTGGCCGGTGATTCCACAGAAATTACCCTTTGACGTTCCAAAATTCAATGAAAACCCTAGGGAAGAACTGTCAACGCATGTTGTAACTTATCATTTGTGGTCCTCATCAAACTCCTTAAATGACAACTCCGTTAGACTAAGTCTTTTCCAGTGCACGCTCATTAGTCTAACTGCATGATGAGGACAAGTTATTTTACTATGTCAACCTCATTAAAAAATGAAACAGGTGATAAGGATAGTTCTTTTCTTGTGTCAAACTCAATAAATGAAACAGGTTCCCATGAGGAAAATTCTTTTACTGTGTCAACCTCGTTAAAAAATGAATCAGTCCATCATGAGGACAGTTCTTTTACTATGTCAACCTCGTTGAAAAATGAAAAAACTTCTTGAGGATAGTTCTTTTACTGTTTCAACCTCGATAAATGAAACAAATTTATGAGCATAGTACTTTTCCTGTGTGAAGCTTGTTAAAAGATGAAACAAATCCTCTCCTAATTAAGACGAGTCTTCCATATGATCTCATAAATGAACCTTCATTCCATCCAGCTATTAGTAACCAGTAGTCTACTTAGGTGAATGAAATGAAGCTTGGGGGGCATGTGCTCTTGTAGGGGGAATTCAACATGTACTCTTGCAGGGGGACATTCAAAACTATATCGAGTCCATTTCGGTTATTATTTTTCAAGACTCATTAAACTCATGAAAAACTCAAGCTTTTTTTGCTATTTTTCATGCTCGTAAAACACATGAAAATTCCGAGTTCTTTTTGTATTTTCCTGCTCGTAAATTAAATTGAAAGTTGGAAAAACCATAGTTTTATCCTTGTTTTTCAAGCTTTGATAAAAATGAAAAAGGAGTTAAAGCACACTTTTTTCTCTTTTTCGAGCTTTGATAACTGCGAAAATGGAACCCCCTAGAGTCTTCTTTTAGCTCTTTTCAGACTTCGATAATGTGAAAAGATTTCCGAGCACTTGTCTTTTGGAGCTCGTAAAAGTAAATGAAATGACATCTACTCAGTATAAGTTTAACCCTTTTCCGCATTGAGATAGATTATTTACGAAAAAGTAAAACCTTAGTCGAACATGGCTAGGAGGTTCTCTCAGGTATCATTTTACACTTTTTCAGACCTGAGCAACAAATTTAAAAAAAAGGACTCACGGAGTTTTCTTTTGTCCACTTTTTCAAACTCTCTAAATATGAAAAAGGACTGAGCTGTCACCGTTGTTAGGCTCATTAAAATATAAAATAGCGACGAGCTTGTTGATCATGGCAAGAATCGAGTTTCATTTATCGCTAGAATTGTTAAATTATTAAATAGCGATGCATTCGCCCGAAGGGTTAAATTATAGATCAAGGATATGTTATCCTTTTCAAGCTTGTTAAAAAATAAAGAGGTACTGGTCGACAAATGACTGGAGAAAATTTGTGAAAGTGAACAGAACACTAGAATGAGTGCTCAATTTATAGGGAAACTGATGGTAGTTTCTCAATGAATGACTTTCTAGTAATAGGCAAGACATGTTACCAAGTTTAGAGCTATTAGATGGACACTTAAATTCAAAGTCTGACACATATGGACTCTTATATAAGGCTCTAACCATGTGGAGATTCCCAGAACAATGAGAATTCCGCTCCTAGGTGACCAACGCACTCTTGAATGTCAAGAAGTGCACTGTAATGCACCCTTGAATGGAGGATTTGGCACTGCAACACATTTAGTCCCTTTAGAGATTGCGTTGGTGAGTCAATATGTGAAATAACATATAGTTCAAACCTTGTAAATCTCACAATAGAAGCCATGAATGAAATGTTCTTCTCTAAGGGCATATAGTAACTGAAATATAAGGGGACGATAGACCTTATTTCATTGGTCATTGGGATGATGTCCAGTTTGACCAGGTCATGGGGGATGATGCCCAAATTTACCTATAACACTGTGTCTCCATGATCCGATTAGTTGTGGCTTGTTCCATGTAGTCTGAGTTTAACTCTGTTGGTGTGAGTTGTTTTTCCATGTCGGATATGTCCAGTAGAGGTGGAAAGTAGGGCCGAAGGCAGTCCACATTGAACATTGGGTGGAAACCAAGAAATGGTGGAATACTGAGCTTGAAATCATTGTCCCCTAAAACCTTGGTGATGGTGTATGGCCCATATCGGAGCGGCCGAAACTTTCTGTGGGTTCTAGTGAGGCGCTCCTTATGCAAATGTAGCCACACTTTGTCGCCCACCAGGAAGTTGTGTGGAACCCGATGATGATCATTTCGCTGCTTGTACTTAGCATTGGATATATCAATTATGTCATGAAATGTTGGAGGATGTATTTAATACGTTCAATGAATCTATTCTCCTTGTCATCTTTAGACCGGACATGAGTTGAATTGGCCTTAGTAGCCGCAAGTGGCAGGGTTATGTCAATGTGACATAGCGGCTGGAATCCCAAGCCCACCTGAAAGGGGCTATGGCCAGTTGAGCTATGGAGAGCTCGATTATAGCTGTGATGTACATCAGGGAGGCTCTCATCCCATGTGCATGGATGATTTTGTTTGTACATGCCGATAATGTGTACGATCATATTTTTGACGACCTTTGTCTTGCCATCAATTTAGGGATGGAAAGTTGTGGACTTGGTGAGCTTGGTGTCCAGCATTGACAAGAGGCTAGACCAAAATGTACTAAGGAACCTGCTGTCCCGATTTGAGATGATAGATTGTGTGATCCAAAAGTGTACTCACACTCGTTCAAAGAAGATTTTAACAGTGGATTCTGTTGTGATATTCTTCTTGTAGGCCGCCATAATGGAAATCTTCGAGAATTTGTCGACGACCACGAAAACATAGTAGTTTCCATGCTTAGTAGAAGGAAGGCCCAACATGTAATCCATGGAGATGGATTCCCAAGGTTGACTAGGGGTAGGAAATGGAGTATAAAGGCCTTGCTTCTTGATGGTTAGTTTCACAATGGCGCAGTCAGTGTAGGATATTATGTATTTCCCGACATCCTGTCGAAGTTTAGGCCAATAAAAATACTTCTGCAATATTGCCACTATTTTTTCGACCCTAAAATGGCCCTCAACATGACTATAGTTTTCTTCCAAAATCATCTTGGCACGCTCACTTGAAGGAACAAAAATGTGTCCCAGGTGACATAGCAGTGCATCCTGGATGTGAAATTTTGGAACTTTCTTACCATCCAAGGGTGTCTTGTATATGTGGCTGAATTCTAGATAAGTCTTGTAGATAAGCGGCCGATAAAAATTCTTGCTTCCACAAGAGTTGAGCGCGGTGGTTAGCACCATGATCGGTGGTCATATGAGGCAGTCTGCAACATTATTGGTGTTGCCCTTCTTGTACTTGATGTTCAAATGAAACTATTGTAGATGTGTGAACCACTTCTGATGGTGATCGTTATGCAACATCCGTTGTGTCTGTATGAGCTACAGGGGTCGGTAGTCTGTGTGGATGACCGTTTCCTTCCCCAAAATGTAATGCTTCGATTGCCGGAAAGCCTGCACAATTTAATACATATCTTTGTCATGAGTGGGATACTTTCAGACCATGTCAGATAGTGTCTCATTGTGATATGCCACTGGATGCCCCTGTTGAGTAAGAACTTCCCCAATAGCATAGTCAGAGGAATATTTCTTGATTTCAAATGGTTGTTGTAGGTCTGGTAATGTGAGCATTGGGGCAAAGAAGAGGCGATGTTTCAACTCTACGAACGCCTTTTGTTTAGATTCAAACCAAAATAATTTTTCTTTCGCTTCTCACCTAGCGAATTGACTCAAGGGGCAAGTGATATGAGAGAATACCAACACGAACCTGCGGTAGAAATTAGCAAGACTTAGAAAGTTACGGATCTTTGTTAGAGTGGTTGGGGCTTACCAATCCCGAATGACTTGGATCTTGGCTAGATCCACATGCACCCCCTGCTCATCAATAATGTATCCCAGATACTGAACCTGGGTCATGCCAAAAGTGAAATTCTCCAAATTGGCACACAAATTGTGTTACCACAGTGTTTGGAGGACCTATCGAATGTGGTGGAGGTGCTCTTCGCAAGTGTGGTTAAAGATCAGGATGTCATATAATTACACTACTACAAATGAGTTGATGAATGGCCCCAAGATGTCGCCCATCAGCCTCATGAAGTTTTTGGGAGAATTCATCAACCCGAAAGGCATCACCAACCATTCGAAAAGGCCCTCCTTGGATTTTAAGGCAGTATTCCACACATCAGAGGGTTCGATTGGTACCTCGTGATACCCAAAATTAAATTCTATCTTGTTGAAATTGTTTCCCCCTTTGAGCTAGTCCAGAGGGTCATCAATCTGTGGGATCGGGTACCTATTCCAAACAATGATATTTTTCAACACATAATAGTCAACAAAGAGTCTCCAAGTACCATCCTTCTTCTACACCAATACGATCGGGCTCCCATAGGGTGATGAACTCGGTCTTATGTGGAATTTTTTTAGCAACTTATGAATCTGCCTCTTGATTTCATTGTTCTCCAAAACATAGCACCGATAGATTGGTCCATTGGGAAACGATGCAATTGGGGTCATATCAATGGCGTGCTTGACCTGACAGTGCAGAGGAACCCCAATGGGTGAGGTGAAGATGTCCTCGTACTCCTCCATGACCTTGTCCATTTTTTGTTGTCGTGTGGAGGAGCCCTGTCTGGAGGTCATGGCCACAACCTTCTTTTTTCCCTGAGGGCAGATCAAGAGGAAATTTGTTTTCCTGGTTTTGGAAATGAGCTTACTGCATTGTTTTGAAGTAACCAAAGAGATGATGAAAGACGATGCTACCTTCGATATCCTGTACAACTTATTGCCCAAAGTAATTTTAACAACACAAGGCCAAGATTCATACATAGCATGTCACTTCCATAAGTATGGCTGGCCTAATATTACATCAGAAAAATCAAGAGGATAAATGTCACATAATACCTCATCCATGAAGGGCTTGATGTTGTAGGGAGGGCGTCACTACTGGCTGATGCAGGATTCCCATCCTCGGTGAAGCCACCCGATGGTGTACGATTGTGGGTGTGATATGGTCAGCAAGCCCAGCCGCTTCACAACCTCTGGTGAAATGAGGTTCTTTTGGCTCCTGCTGTCGAAAATGCACTACTGCGAGGAACCCTTTACCCACATCTGGGAATAGAAGAGGCCCTCCCCCTCCTCTGAATCTTCCGGTTCCTCCTTCCAGACCTTCGTGGTGGCAATTTGTCATTCCCCTTGTTGGGTTTTGATTCAGAGTCAAAGCATGCATCCAATTCATAAGCCTTCAGCTCGACCACCAGTGAGTGCTTGGCACGACACTTACTTGTGTTGTGAGTGGAGCTCTTATGGAACTCACACCACTTTCCCATGTCCTTATTTGGCTTCACGGTGTTGATCTTTTCTTGTGGCTTTGGTGGGTTATCTTGGGCCACCCTGACTTGGATTTGTCCTTTGTTCTATGGTTTGGGGGAAATTTTCCCTTGCTTCTGATTCGTAGATCCAATGTCCCGCTTCTTCTGTTTGAACTTCTGCTCAATATTGGTAACATACCGGTATGTTTCACCAAGCGAGGAGATGTCGAGGAACTCCATTTCCTCCTTAATTTATCTGTGTAGACAACTGTGGTACTTCAACACCAATTTTTTCTCTGAATCTTTGATACCAAATTTTGTGCGTAGGGTATGGAACATATTTGTTAGCTCATGCACATTTTGATCCCTTTCTTGTCGCAACATAGTCCACTGTATGTACTTGTCTTGATAGCTCCCCAAGAGATAATATTATTCCTTGATGGCGTCTCAGAAAGTATCTCAAGTGGGTTCGACTAAAATTAGAGAGGGTTCCCTCTCGTCCTTTTGCTCATAGTAGGTTTCCCACCAGTCCTTGACATGCGGCTTTGAGGAGTGAAAAAGTGATATTTTCTCGATTGGAAAAGTCATGAACTGAGAAATGCCCTTCTAATAGATTCAACCATCTATCTACAACGTCTGCATCTATTTTGCCCTCAAATATGGGAATTTCAAAGTTTACTTGTACCTTAAAAAGGAGGTGCACCTCCATAGTGGTTTTCAGATGTAGATGTGCCGTCGGTGGGCAGCCATTGAAGGATCTGGGCAAAGTTATCCATCATCGCGTTACTTTGTTTCTTGAGGGACTCCTTGAGTAATATTTTGATATGATATCTTGCTCCCTCATCTTTCTTTTCATCCCCCATGGGCATCCATCATGGTTGTGAGGTTTATCTTGCAAAGCTTCAACCAGATCGAGCCTTAACTCCTTATACCCTGACCTCCTTGTGGACATGCAAAGAAGGATCGAGAAATAGCATAATGTTTTGATACCATTGATCCAGAATTATGCAGGAACACAATAAAATACAGAAATACACATAAACACAGAGATGAAGCTGAAATAAGACTTCATTTCATTAATATCACATAACTGAAATATGCTTACAGACAGAATGGAAATAAAATAGCTAGGGTGTTGGTAGCTTATCTCTGAGAAGATATGTGGCAGCTATGACCTTTGAAATGTGTTACAATGAGGCTCGAAGGCCTATTTATTATTGAGAAACAACAAAAAACCATAAACATCCAAAAAAATAATCCTAGGAGATGAAACACCAAACTATGGGTCCCGTTGGGGTAAATTGGTACATCAATTTCCCGGGGTCGTAACTTTGGCATACGATCTTCATTTGATGCACATGATACCTTGTTAGAAATATCTATCTGAGGACTACAACTGTTGACAGTGAATGTTGAGTCAAACACTCACATTTTCTGGGTGATATTATGAAAAAATGTCATTTAGGGCCTCAAAACAACTCGGGAAGTTTAGGACCTGAAAAAATGCCAAAAATAGTAAATTGTGCTATAATTAAGGAAATTGAACAACTGAAAGAAACAATGGTGGGGTCCATGTGTAATAGGCGGGTGGCCACCAATATCCACTTGTATCATTCCTCCCCCCTTAGGAAGCAATGGTCCCCATTGCGTGGAGTTCCTCCATGAGATGAGGAAACTTTTGCTGAACTTGGTCCCTGGTGAGCCACTTGCCCTGGTGAAGGAGTTGGCCTACTTCGATAACTTGATATAGTTGGATCCTCTGCTGGCGGGTTTTACTCTGCTAGTGTGAGTTGTTTTTCAATGTCAGATGTGTTTAACAATGGTGGAAAGTAGGGCCAAAGGCGGTCCACATTGAACATTGGGTGCAGACCAAGGAATGATTGGAATACTGAGCTTGAAGTAATTGTCCCCTACAACCTTGGTGATGGTGTATGACCCATATCGGAGCAGGCAAAGCTTGCGGTGGGGACCAACGAGGCGCTCCTTCTACAAATGTAGACAAACTTTTTTGCCCACCTCAAAATTGTGTGGCACCGATGTTAATCATGTCGTTTCTTGTACTTAGATTGGCTTTGTCCAATATGTCATGGACCTATTTCCAGGGTGTCTTTTGCACAAAAAAAATTGGTTTTTACTGTCATTTTTAAAAAATGCTGAAAATTTACCTTGAAAAAAAAAACGTTATTCCAACATCAACACTTTTCATTTTCAGGGTTATTTTGTTGAAAATATACCCTGAAAAAAGAAGACGAAGAAGAAGAAGATGTTATTCCAACGTCAACACTTTTTGTTTTGAAGGTGCCTTTTGCACAAAAAATTTGGTTTTTACTACCAATTTTTAAATTTTTTGAAAATTTACCCCGAAAAAAAAGGTTATTCAAGATCCAACCCTTTTCATTTTCAGCCTATTTTTTCATGTTTTTTTTGGTGTTTTTTTGCTAGAAATTTGTGTTTTAAGCTAATAGTTCTCGTTTGATCTGTAACTTTATTAGCTTCCTTGGTCAATTCTTTCATCTAGGGTCTAGTTCTTTAGGGAGTATTGATTCATCTTTTAGATTACCATGGCTTCCCCACTTAGTCCCATTTATTCCTTTAGCATTGGCTTTGACCAATATGTCATGGACCTTTTCACTAGAGGTGATTTTCCCAAAAAAAGTCGTTTAGGGCCTCAAAACAACTCCAAAAGTTTAGTTACCGAAAAACTGCCAAAAATAGTAAATTGTGCTACAATTAAGGAAACTGAAAAAATGAAAGAAACAATGGTCGGGGTCCAAGTGGAATAGATGGGTGGCCACCAATATCCACCTGGATCATGCAAGGAAGATGATTCATTTGTTCAAGGAATTCATAAATATGTTAAAATTGATTTATTTTTGGACCGAGAATATAATGCCATAAATAATCCATCTAATCATAATATTAACTGCCATTCATTGTATCATTTTCCCACCAGTATATCGGTTGAAATTTGTTTCACATTGATTAAAATTTAGGGTTATCTCACCATTTGAATACTTGCAAACCAGTTGAAGCCCTTTAGCCTTTGCTTATGGTTATGTCAGGTCATCACTATATTGGCAAGCCTTCTGAATATGATTAAATTCATTTTCCCTTACAAGATTCTCATCCTAATCCCACGTTGTTAATTGAAAATTCATATTTTAAAATGTTTCAGGATTCTCAAGAGGATTGTTTTGAGTTTCATGATCCAATCGCTGAATGGTTGGAGAAATCTCACCTCGGAAGCTCTGTCATGAATAACAGGTTTCGATACTTCCTCATGATTTCGAAGAAGTATAGTTTAGATGAAGATAGATTCACAAGAAGCTTCGAAGGTTTATTTAACTTTGTTCTTTGATCTGGTTAGAAGTAGTGGTTGTGACACATCTTTCTGCCAATAAGAAATGCCTTCTTTTTGTTGCGCAAGTTCTTCAAGCTCTTATATTTTATATTGCACATTGTTTTCTCTCAATTTCAATCGATCATGTCTTTGTGATTGTAGGTTATGAACAACTACGGTGGCTAAATTGGAAATTTCATTATATGTGACCCCAACCTTCTAATTGGTTAGGTTAGGAGTAGGTTTAGCTGCATGTTAGTTTCCTTTTCACATTCATCCCGCACTTGGTTTTCTGTAGTTTCTCTTATGTTTTCTAACTTTTGTCTTGCTTCCTCTTTTCTGTTAGCCTCATTTTGTTTTTGTCCTCCTATTTTTGTTTCCTTGTTGTGTTTTATCTTTTGTGCTTTGTTTAATGAAACTTTGCATGAAGGGTGTCCTATTTGGGCTCGAAAGACAGTGTGGAAAAATATAAAAGGACTTTGTGACACTGCAATATTTGGCTAACTCTCTATCCTTCTTCCTTTTCTTGGTTACAACTTTTGGTCGATGATCTTCCAATGGAAAATACGATCCTTGCGCAATGAAAGCCTTGACTCAAACCATGATTTCCATGTCTATTATACAAACCTCATGCCTACACTTGGGTCTTTATGTTTCGGTGTTTTTAGGCTTATCCAATCAAGTAGAGAAGGATAAGGGGTAAATCTAAATAAACAAACCAATATTAGAGGTCTTACATATTCTTCCCTGAAGGGACAACCTCTTCTGCTCTTAATAAGCCAAGATCCCTCTTTCACCCATGAAATAAATAAGTTTCTATGCACATTATTATATAAAATAAATAAATAAAGGAAAAATAAGAGAAATGCTTCATAAGGAGAGAGGTGAAGAAAGAAACTCTGTCGGGGTACTATCTAGGCCTGCTGGCAGTGGAACAATGTTTATGTCCCTGAAGTGCCTCTGTTAGGGTACTGCCTAGGCTTGCTGGTAGCAGAGCAACACCAAAGATGAAAAAATACACTCTAAAAATATACATCTCGTGAAATTCATCACCCTTTCCTGATTTGAAACATTGTGTGATCGTTGAACTTATGTTTGTGTTTAACCGAGTGAAGGAATAAATGGGAGTATGTTTATGCAAGTGGTAAGTGGGAAAGATATGGTAATCTAAACGATGAATCAATACTCCCTGTAGAACTAGACCCTGGACGAAATAATTGACCAAAGAAGAGAACAAAGTTATCGCTCAAACGAGAACTATTAGCTCAAAACGAAAATTCTAGCCAAAAAAAACCAAAAAAACATGAAAAAACTAGCTGAAAACAAAAAGCGTTGATTCTAGATTTTATTTTATTTTATTTAAAAAAAAAATCGGGGTAAATTTTCAATATTTTTTAAAAATGGTAGGAAAAACCAATTTTTTTTATGCAAAAAACACATTGAAAACAAAAAGTGTTGATGTTGGAATAACATCCTTCCTTTTTTTTTTTCTTTCTTTCTGGGTAAATGTTCAACAAAACACCCTGAAATTGAAAAGCGTTGATGTCGAAATAACAAATTTTTTTTCAAGGTAAATTTTCAATATTTTTTAAAAATGACAGTAAAAACCAATTTTTTGTGTGCAAAAGGTACCCTGAAAACGAAAAGCGTTGATGTTGGAATAACATCATTTTTTTTCATGGAAAATTTTCAACATTTTTAATAATGGTGTTAAAGATAGAATATCACGACTCTGAAAAGCATTAAAGTTCCAATGATTTTCAAGCATAACATTAAAGATAAAATATCACGTCTTTGAAAAACCTTAAAATTCCAACAATTTTCAGTCATGGTGCTAACGGAAAAACAATTATAATTGTTTTCAACAATAGCATTAACACTAAAATATAATGACCTAGAAAAACATTAAAATCTTGACAATTTTCAACCATGGAATTAAAACCAAAGGTTATGACTAAAAAAATTAAATTTTCAAAATATTTCAAGCATGACATTATGGAAAAATTTTATGACTAAGAAAACTTTGAAAATGAGCACTTGAATGAAAGGTTTATTATACCAAGGGTAATTTAATTTTTAAATGTTACATGATCCAAAGACAACTTGATACATTGCAACAAAAATTTAAAAGTCAATCATCAAATTAACATGAAGTGTAGGTGAACTCGACCCATTGTAATGAAGACTTAAAGACCAACCATGAAATTAACATATTGTGGGGGAGAAACCGATTTATTATAATGAAAAATTTAAAATCAACTATCAGATTGCACATGATGGGATCAGGGTGCTAGTCGAACATCAACAGGAACACTGTAGAAAAAAATAAAAAATAAAAATAAAAACCAAAATATTAAATAAATAAAAATGAAAAATACAAAAGAAAAAAAAAATTCAAACATTAAAAAAAACAAAATTAAAAAAAAAAACACAATTCAAATTTATTTTTACTAACCAATAATAAAACATAAGAATAAAAAATAAAAAGTGTGACCACTATATATATATATACCTTAAAAATGCTTAAAAAACAAAAGTAACCTTGTAAAAATAAAAAATATCTAAAAATAAATCAAATTTCTCTAATGCATTATATGCGGATTTTTTTTTTTTTTTTTTTTTAAATGTGTGTGACAATAAAAAAAATTAAAAAGAAACGTGAATATATATATATATATATATATATATATATATATATATATATATATATATATAAACACCCATAAAAATGTTAAAAACTATATATATAAACACCCATAAAAATGTTAAAAACAAAAATTAACTTGTAAAAAGAAATATATTTAAACAAAAAGTAAATAAAAAACAAAAAAACAAAAATAAAAAATAAAATATATCTAAAAATAAATAAATAAATGGGGAAAGAATTAAAAAAAAAACATAATTTAAGGGAAAAAACATAATTTATTTTTTAAGTTAAATAATAATAATAATAATAAAAAAAAACAATTAAAATTAAAATTAAAGAATTAAAATTAAAAAATAAAAATAAAAATAAAAATTAAATTAAATTAAATAAAAAATTAATATAATGAGAATTTAAAAATAAAATTTAAAAATTATAAAGAAAATAAATAATTAAAAAATATTTAAAATAATAAAAAATAAATAAAAAACGATTAAGAATCTAAAAGAATTAAAAATAAAATATAAATTAAAGTAGAAAAAAAATTATTATTTTTTGATTTTTCTAAATGGACTCTGTCGTTCATGGGCTGCAGGCTTGGGACTGAGCGAGTTGCGAAGCTGCACGCTGATCTGCCGCCCATGCATCCCTTTGCCAGACGACCCATGGGTGAGGAGGTCGATTCTGGGAGGTTGGGGGGAGCCCAGGGGCTGCTAGGCTTGTGGTTGGGCTCTGCTGCCCACCGAACCCTAGGCTCGGTGACCCATGGGTAGGGAGGGTCGTGTTTGAGTTTTTTTTTTTTTTTAATTTTAATTATTTTAAATGATTTTTTTTTAAAAATTATTATTTATTTATTTATTTTTTTTTAAATTTTCATTATTTTAATTATTATTATTATTATTTTCAATTTTTTTTTGAATTTTAATTCTTTTATTTAGTTGTTTTAATTTTCTTTAATTTTAATTATTTTTTTATTTGTTTTTTAATTAGGCAATTTGTTTTTTTTTTAAACTAAAAAAATGTTTTTGATGTTTATTTTTTTGGTTAATTTTTAATTTTTTTCCCTTAAATTATGTGTTTTTTTTAATTCTTTTCTTTTTAAATTTTATTTTTTGATATCTATATATATATATATATATATATATATATAAAAGGGAACTTTGTTTTTTTTTTTTTACATTTTTATGTGTTTATTTTATTTTTATTTCCTTATTTTGATATATTTTTTTATATTTGATTTTTTTTGTCTCTTTTTATATGTTTTACTACTAACATGAAAAACACCAACATTTAAAAAAAATTATCCATTGTTAATACATTGCAAAATCTAAAGTGTAAAAAATAGGTCCTCTAGACAAAAAGGGTTGATGTTGCATCAACACTTTTCAAAATCAACATGAAAATCACTAACATTTTAAAACACATGTTCATACTTGATACATAAGAAAAATGTAAAGTGTCAAAAATCAATCCTCTAAAAAAAAGGGGTTGATTCTGCATCACCACTTTTCAAAATCGACATGAAAATCAATAACATTAAAAAAAAATGTTCATAAGAAAATTTTAAGTGCCAAAAATATGTTCAAAAAAGAAAAAGGTTATTCCGAATAACCACTTTTGAAAATCGGGTATTTTTTTTGCTAACTCAAAAAAACGTGTAATTGTTCATTTTCTCGTTTGATCGGTAACTATGTTAGAGGAGCTAGAGTTCTACCGTCGTGTCTCCAAGTGTTGTCGCTATGACAAACACCCTCCAAAGTTTTACCTACACTTAAATTTTGAAGCCTATTGTGGATCTTGCAATCGGTTGTTCCGTGGTCACTTCTAGATCAATCGAAGTCGCTTGCTCACACATGCTCATTTTGCAACAACTTCATGAGTGCATAATTTTATGCAAGTGTGAACTAGCATATCACAATCCATCAGGACAGTGTTTGTGTAATTTTCAACCCATGTCGACAATAAATGCACATTGTTATTGACAATCCCTCACTTTTGGCTGCATTTGTACTTCTATTTGGGCGATTTTTTCAAACTCTCGCTTTTGTGCACCTTTGCTTTTGCGAGTGTTGTTTTCATGATTTCGTCTATCACTTTTTATCTCTTTCACTTTACTTAGTGTCTTTTTCATGTTACCTTCTCTCTACCATGTGTCTCTTTCACTGTCGTTCATGTATCACAAGTGCCATTCACACTTTTCTCTTCATATAGTAATTGTCATCTCTTAGCATGTGGAGCGTCACATAATGCACAAAAGCTAGTTTTGGTGTGTTTAAAGGGGTATTTTGCGTTAATTATTTGTACTTACCATGTAGACATGTATGACACTCATTCCCAAAGTTTTAAGCACTGTTGCACAAGTGTCGTCACAACCGTAGAAAAGTGTATCTTTGGTGTCGCACTTGTCGTAAGTTGTCGCACTAAGGGAAGTATGTTTTTCATGTGTTTTGGACGATCTCTGTTGTGTATTGAAGTGTTCTAAGTGTGTGATCACAATCAATTCTTTTCACTATTCACATTAGTTGCACAGATCCCACACTTAGTCAAATTTGGAAAACTTCTTGACCTAACAACCTAACCTCATCCAACCCTCCTGAACTATGTATTTCACAATCTCAACCCTCAAGCTGCAACCCTACCTCTTGGAACTATGCAATGTGTATTTCCTTCCTTCCAAGATTGTGCACTGTGCAATCAAAATGTTCAAGCCTAACCCCTGAGCTCCAAAACTGCGCAATCCATCTCTCCAGATAGGCCTAAATTGCACATTGCGCGGTAAAAAACCTCAAGCCCAACCCTTGAGCTTTTGAACTATGTAATTTCACAATCACCTGGCCTCCTCTTCCTTCCAAAACTGTGCAGTGGGAAAAATCAGTGCTCAAGCCCTCAACCTGGCTCCCTGAGCTCCCCAACTACACAATATTTTTTCTCAATCCAAGCCTAAACTTTGCATTGCGTATTCTCAAGGCTCAAGCCTGACCCTTGACTACCTAAGCTGTGCAATTGCGTAGTCCCTGAGCCTCTCCCTCAGCCTTCCACCCAGTTCCAACTCAGTCAGTGTATCATCCTGCAACATCTTAGACTAGAGGTTTATTGGATTGATGTCGTGTTGTCATGAGTGGATGGCATATGCAAGTACTCTATCATGTTATGGCAAGATGATGAAGAAGGAGAGGGAGAGGGAGGACATGCTAGAAGACTCCTAAGGAGTTGAGGAGATAAGATGATCATCAGGAAAGAGGATGAAGGAACACTAGATTACAACAAAATATGGAATATCAAGACCACATTTAAGACTCCTTATCTTCAAGTCGTAAGGAGGAGGAAGAAGAATAAAATGCACCATATTTTCAAGATGACACAAAGAAAGAAACAACAAAAAGTGACTTGACATCAATGTCATGTCATGTCATTTCATGAGCCATCATGTGCCACATCATTCGTGGATGATGTAATTCTATATTGGAAAATGGAATGTAAAGTGGAAGTCCAAGAGTCATCTATGTAATGCGAAGTGTCATGTAGGAAGTCGAAAAGTCATGAGAAGTCAAATAGTCATGGGGGTAGTCCAAGAGTCATAATGAAGGTGAAGGATCACCCCATTTGTTATATATATACACCTTCATTGTTCATGAAAAGGAACTTTTCACCTTGGCTCCTCCTACGAGGAATTAGAGAGAAATATAGTTCTTTTGGAGGATCAAGTGACTTCTCTAATGCTCCAATGATTGGGGCTATTGATGTTCACTGCCTTGATGTATCTTGAAACTTTTACATAATCCAGAAGCTCGTTGAGCCAACACACTTTCATGCATATGTCGTGAATATTGTAAGACTATTCTTTAATTGTTGGCGATGTGTGTTGTTTTCATCTATACTACAGAAATTGAACTATTTTAATTGCTTTGGTACTTATCTTGTTGAAGGTGCGTTGTATTTTCTTTAACGATCATTTCTTCCTTATGAGCTATTTTGTTGGTTGATCAACGATTCATTCATATGTATAGGCTCGTGTGCCTTTTCTAGATTGGTACTATTAATTGTCTTTAAAGGGCCCACTTTTATCTTCCCTTTCGGTAGAAGGACCTTGATATTATCTACAGCTGAACATCTCACAAGGCATACTCACATGTTGATCTAAGATTACATGTACATTAATCTCTTGTGTTAAACTTTGTAGCGAACGAAAATCTATATAATATATGACAGTCGGCCCGATATCCCAAACGGGGCTCCTATTCCAAATGGTGTGAGGTCTAATTGGAACTTAACATCGTAGAGACCCCCTTGGTTGATGGATTTCCAACACCTGTCAACACTAGTGAACATCTAAATGGGGTATGTGCCTTAAGAGACTATGATGGTGTCCATATGTATGCCTCCCAACATTGTGCCCTAATATAATGGAGAGATAGAGCATGTTGATCAAGTTATTTTTATATTTATGTTTGAAAATGTTGGTTACGATGTTGATTCTTGAATATTGCTTATTAATCTGACTCTTCTTATGAGAATATTTCAATTTGAGACTATCATTGTACCTTTTTGTGTAATTATGAATACCTCTCTAGTTAAGAGGGAGTGTTGAAAAGTGTAACCAGGTTTGATCTTTATAATTATGATTGTACTTGTATCATTATGTATTTATATAAAAATAACACAGGGGCTTCGTTCAATGAACCTATGAAATATCACGTGCGTTCGTGGCATACTACACAATACCCTTAATTTTAATACATATTAGAAAACACCTCTAAAAATCATATTATTTAACCCCCTACCAATACGAACCCATAACACCTTCCCAATTTAAAAAACCCCTAATTTCACTACATATTGTAGGTATCCATTTTTCATTAACATTTTTTATACGCCTTTATATTTTTTTCATTAACTTTGAGCTCCATTTTTTATACCTTCCAAAATAAAAACCCTTTACCACCTATTATATGCTCAATATATTATGCCACTTTTTACTCAATATATATCCCCCAATATGAGTGCACGTGGTATGGTATTGCTCCCTACTGAAGCCCCCATGATTTCAATATAAATTAATAATTATAAGCCAATATTTTAAGGTTAATTAATCACTAATCGAGAATAACCATTAATCAAGCTTAAGGCTAACCATAAGATTGATCATTAATAAAGCTTAGCCATTTATTTAATCATCTAACATATTAAGCTTTAGAATACTAGTGTATTCATGTGAGGTGTGGGTATGTAGCTAGCATAGACATACCTCATACGTATACTAATAATACTTATTGGAATAACACACAAAGTCAATCACTCAGTAGGTAGACTAATAAAATAATGTAAGATAATAGGATTAGGTAGGAGCATTACATTTTTCAATGATATGTTGGACTTTTCCCCTTATAAGTTAATTTAAATGTCAAGTGTAGGTAGTCATTATATGCATAATTAAATTTGACATCCAATGAATATCCACCCTGCATACTTTTGAGTAGATTCACACTAAGGAAAATTGAAAATACATGGGAAAAATGTGTTTCTTGAAAGAGTGCCTACACTTCGCATTTGAGTAAACTTATAAGGAAATAAATTAAAAGCACAATAAAAAAGATATTTTTTCTTTCTCTTCTTTTGAAATCTCATAACTCTCATTTTATTATTTTGATTATTATTATTTCCCTTGGGAGGTCCATTTTGGACCTCAAAATTCCTCTAATGCTTTCATATTTCACCTCAGATAACATGATAGAATGAGAAACAAGGTCATAGAGTGTTCAATTAAATGCTAATTTCTAACACATTTTTAGTTCACTAATACAATTCCCAATTAGCTAAGATTGAAATAGTTGGATGCTCCAAGTTTAGCTTATTTCCAACTATGATCTATTAATGCATGATAACATCAATATATGTTAACACAAGTGGGTCAAATTTATATTTATAATTCCAATGCATACTTTGGTGACTATAATGCTTATTTTTTATGCTTATAAGTTTAATTTTGATATAACTTATTGTGTATAATTAGTTATTATACATGCACAAACATACTATAACAAGGATGACTTGGATTTTAGGGGAAAAAGGTGGAATTACCTACTATCCCATTATAGAACTTTTCACCCCTAACAATATCAAAGATGAAGGAACTTGAATTTAGTGAATGGATTAGTAAAATATTTGCAATTTAATATTTAGAATGACAAGATTACAAGTCAAAAACATGATCATATGGGATTTGTCATATGTATTGCATATGGAAATCGATGTTTTTGGCATGTTGTTGATTAAATGGGTTGAATTGTAAATGTCACTAATTTTTTCACCAAAGGATAGTCATGTGGCTCTTAGGTAAGGCCAAACTCACATGTAATTGTCAAATTCACAAGGCTTCTAGTTGATGCTAATAAATCCCTAGTACTCTACCTCCATGGAAACAAGGGAAATAACATGTTGCTTCTTTCTAGACCAAGTGGCAAGAATTGATATAAGGTTGAAAGTATAACACAAATTAGACTTCCAATCATTAATGTTACTTACCCAATTTGAGTTTGTAGAACCTACTATGGAAGAAGAGTTCTCTTTTGGTATATCTAGTGCCACACTAATAAGTGCTTTGGATATATTAAAATCTATGTTTTGTTTCCTTATAATGAATCTTGTATAGATATTGCATGAAATGGGAGTAAAAACGAACAACAACATGTACTTTTTATTAGATATGTTTTAAGAAGAGGATGCTTCTTACCATTTATCTATATAGAGTCGAATCAACCCTAGGTGTTGAACACTAAATAAAATTTTTGACACTTAGCTGTGAAAGAATGATAGTAAACTCGTAGCCTTCCATTAGAAACATGCGAATAAGGTGAAGAGAATCATTAAGCTATGAAACAAAGACCTCCCTCTTGCATTGTTAAATTTAGAGACTAAGGAAGTAATGAATAGGGTTTACGTTATTGTTGGGGTTCCTATGTTTTGGCAGATTTGGCAATACCAAAAGATAAGACAACATCAAACCACTTTGGGGCCCGAGGATCTAGCCCTCCTGGACCCGGAGAGGGATCTCTCCAGATAGAGCAAAGAATGATGTATCTTTGAAGCTCAAGATGAGGTATTAGGCTAGGTATGAAGCAAAAAGGAGGGGGGGGGGTTTAAAATGATTTGGTTGGTTGGTTGCTGGGTTGGTCATGAGATCATGGACCGAGAAAGTAATGGGAGAAAGGAACAAAACAACAGGATGTTTCAGCAAAGAGGATAGGTCAAGAAAATGCCATCCATTGGGCTATGGAGTCATGAAAGGTAATTACATGCAACAACTAGCCAAAGCCTCCAAAGGGCAAGTCATCTAATACTAAATAATCTTTTTAGATTAGATGGTGGGATGGAACATTAAGGATTGAAAGTGAAAGAAGGAAAGCAACCTAATTTCTGTCTATAAATCAGATCAGAGTTCATTTAACTCTAGACCTGCTTGAACATACTCAGAGGTAGCTTTCGATGGAGAGACAAAGGGGCAGCTTATAGATCGGTCCAGAGGTCATTTAACTCCAGGTCAGCTTTAGCATGCTCCAAGGGAAAACAGAGATAAGTTTAATAGAGGGATCTTAGAAAGGCCATCTGGTAGCACAAGGATCCTAGTGGACAGGGCTAACTCTAATCCCCAGTGTTCCCAAATCTTCCAGCTTAAACCCAACAAGAACATCTAAGGAAATATTCATTTAATCCATACATCAGCTAGCAGGCAATGACATCTACTACACTGGTTAAATTAACTGAAACCAACCCTTAGATAAAACATAAGCAGAAAACATCTAAGGCAAGGAGAGCAGAAGCATAGGGTGCCTAACAAGGGAAAATCCTATGCCAGATTTCTGATGCAAGCCAGTAGAACAATGAACAACATGAAATTTAATAAACAAAGTAAGAAAAACATCACCAATAGTAATAGACCAGGATCCTGTGAAATGTGCTTGATTAATGATGCAAAACCAGTCACATACTCTGAGCTCAATGGCTGTTACAGTCCAGACTTCTCCTCCCAACCTACTACATAACAGCTACTATGCTAATCCCTCCCAAAACTGCTCTAATAGTCAAAACTGAATCCCTCTAATTATAATGGCAAGCAGCCGAACAACCACCTTTACAATAATTTCTCAGGGATTTTATATAGCTGAAAAGGAGTAGAGGAGGTAGGTGAAGCACTAAATAAAACATTAAACCCCGACCAGAACGAAGGGGCCGAAGCCCATTCTGCTTTAAATCTTAAGTATTAATCTCTGGCACTCTTCTGGAGGAACGTATGGTCTTCTTCGGCTTCCATTTACTCTGGTATGGTCCTGATGTATTCTGGTTTGTTGTACTTTGTAGTACCCTTTGGTGCATGAACAAAATGGTAAATAAATGACTGAATGGTCTACCATACTTGTGAAACAAATGCTTTGGCAGCTTTGGACTGTGGTCTGGGCGGAAATATCTACAGGAACGCGGTGAAATAAAGAACAATATGGGCGCCGTGGTCCTTTCCTGGAGAAAAACATTATGCTGATGTAGAAAACCCGCTGGCTTAGTCTTCTGTGCATGGAGCTCTCTGCTGTTTCATGAATAGCTCTGTCTGCGAAAACCTGCCACTGTAACTACGCTTGGCTTTCCATTTTCCATTTTGAAGAAACTGACTTCGTTTATAAATGCCGTTGAAATAAAACTGAACTGAAATACGCCTGCGTGAAGGGAAGAACAGTGAATAGGAAAGAAGAGAGAGGAAGCGGGACCCATATAAATTGCAATCGGAATGGAGCAGGAGGGGGAGAAATCAGTAATCGCAATCAGAATCAGGGCGGGACGGGCGGAGTAACATATAACACAAAACCTTCGATGCGAAGGGGAAAACCCTTGGCAAAAATAAAACAAATGAAATTTTGACCTTTAAAAAGGGAAAAGGCAATTTGGCTATGAATGGCGGAAAGACCGTATGGTCGGACCGGGGTATGGATCGCAATCGCAAATCGGAATTGGGAGGTGGAGCATGACGGAGTGGTGCAGCACAAAAATTTCGATGCGATTGGGGAAAACCCTTTATTATATGAACGAGGCAGAAGAGTGGTACGGTGGGACCGGTAGGTCTAATCGCAATCGGAGATCGAGAGCGGGCGGGCAATCGCAACGCACATTTCAAACGTTGCGATGCGATTGGAGGAGGGCTACGATCGAGAGATCAGGGAATCGCAATTGGGGAGGTCAGCGGGGTGACACAAAGAAACTTGCGATTGCGATTGGGCAGGAAGTGCGCAGACTGTTGGATCAACGGGAGGGATCAACGGTGGAGAATGCAGTCGGGAGATTGCAATCAGGGATTGGACCGATCGAAGGGGAGTGCGATCAATTGGAGGAATAGACTTGTGATTAGGATGATCGGGAAAATTTGAGATCGGAGGATCGGAGGAGGAGTTGTGATGATCGCAATCGCAGTATATTGCAATGCGATTAATCGTGTCACAACTACTTGCGATTGGAGTGATCGGAGCCACACAAATAAAACATGCGATTGGACAGAGCTTGCAATTGCGATTGCAAATGCGGCGGGTTATATATATAACACAAACTTTATAATAAATTTTTATGCAATACATGGTGGGGCATGGAAAGGGGAAGTGGTTATAAAGGGTGGGACTTAATAATAAACGTTAACATTGTTTATTATAAGGTTCCAAGGGGTATGGTCGGGGAAGTGGTTATATAAATTGCATATTTTTGTTTAACATGATTTACAAAGCGATTTATAATCATAAAGGGGGAGAAGGGGTGTAAGACTTGAATAAAACAAGGTTTTAAGGGTAAAAGTGGGGGGATAGGGGGGTAAGAGGGACTTTACTTCACTTAGGCATAAAATTCGATCCAGAAGTCAGTTTTGAGAGTACAACATACTGTTGGAAAGCTCTTTCCAGGCACTTTCTGATGGATCTGCTTGGAAGATGCTCTGGCGCTGAACATGTTGTGGAAAACTCCTCTGAAGGCAGGGACTAACAGAAGGCGCAAGGAGGCTTTAAGGATGATGTGTTTTCGGAGGAAATTCATTCCTTGAAAGGCTCAGAAACATTCTAGCCCCCGGTTTTCTTGTCAAAAATTTATAGGGGGCTAACACGTTAGACACATAAAACTAAGTCATACAAATTGATTTCACATGGTTGATTAGTGGTGAAAATTTCCAATGATGACATTAACATAAAGAACAAGGATTAAGATTTTACCATTAACATGTTTTTTGTAGGAATTAATATTTGGATGGCACCTCGAAAAACTAGAAACAAGAAGGAAATCACACATCTTTCCGTACCAATCTCAAGGAGTTTTCTTCATATAGTAAATTGGATTGTTGAGTTGCAAAACAAGAAAGTAATCACTTTAAAAAAAAAAAGATGTTCTTCTATGTAGATTTACTTTTTCAAAGTTGTAAGTTTTAAAATATTATCGTAAAGTAATGTATACAGATTATTTATTAAAAAAAACATTTATAGAAAGATTTTATAGATTTACCCTGCAAACCCTAACCCAATAAATATTTATACCCACACACTAACTCTCATTCACCATCTATAATATAATATATAAGATCCAGTGGCATCCAAAATAATAATATATTATCCTGAATTACATTCTTTAACTTGAATTACACTATTATGAGATGAAATATCATTAGCAAAGAAAAACAAAAATTGGTCAAAAGTAGACCAAAAGTTACCCAATTTTGTTTTGTTTTGTTTGGGGATTTGTCCATAAACCCCTTGGAAAGGGGGGCCTATACCTCTCAACACAACATAGTGCATGGGGATAATTGTGCAGAGAATATGAGATGTACCAAATAAAATTTCCCTTGTAGAAAGGCACTTTTGACATCTATCTGATGTACCTCCCAACCCCCTAATACAATAAGTGAGAGTGTAAACCATAGTGAATCCATGTTTGCAACATATCCCAATTTCTTTGAGTAGTCAATAGCTCCAAATTGGGAGACATCTTTGGTAACAATGTGGGTGCTGAATTTTTCCACACTTCCATTTGCATAAAAAATCTTTATGTAAACCCACTTGCGATGAACAAATTTGCTACTTCCAAGCAAAGGAATATGATCCTAAGTGTCATTCTTCAATAAGCCATGAATTTCTTCTTCCATAGCTTCTTCCCTTTCAAGATTATTGCTTTTTTCTTTTTAAGTTTAATGATTGTTCATCTCAGTGTGGTTAGGCATACGAGCTGAATTAGTTGGATGAAGTTAAGAGAAAGTCATGAGAGATTCATTTAGATTACCAATATTAACAAGTTCCATTTTTTCTCTAGACCCATTTTGGAAGAGAATTAGGTAGAGGTGCAAGATCAACGTATTAAATTTAATGAAGAGAAGGAGAAAGTGGTTACTCTACATGTTTATCATATGTAGAAGAAAGATAATCATTTAAAAAGGATATACATCCTTAGAGAGAAGGAGATGAAGAATAATAAGTTTATGAAGAAGAGAATATAGGATGGGAGTGTTAATCAAATCAGACATCTCTAAAAAAATTAATTATGATGTTTAGGTATAAATAAGGTATATGCCATAACATCAACACAATAGCCAACAAAGATCTACCAATGCATTGATTTTCTTGTTACACTAAAGAAAAATCAAGCCCTATAAAAAGAAACAATCATTATCTATTTCCTACCTAAACTTGAATGAAACCATGCAAAAATGATGTTTCTAATCAAAATAAGTCAAAACTTGAAATGACTTAACTATTTTTCCTATAAAAAAAATTCTCCAATTTTAATAGGAATTTTATTGAAAATTTTAATTTTACTTAATTAACCGTAAAACTTTACCTTAAAATTTTATCTCATTTTAAAAACACCTAAATAATTAAAATTTTAAAATAAATAAATATTAAAAAAAATAAAAAATAAACTACATAAAAAAAATTGAATTTATCCATTTTAATTTATTTGATTTCAATATACTCATACACAATACATCTATACTTAATGCTTTAAAAATTTGTTATCAGAATTTATAAATTGATACTTTTGCATTGCTTTCTTAATTTTGTTTTTTTATCTATTCACCTATCAAAATTTGAACCAAAAACTTTTTCATACAGAGTAACTTAACCTTATACCTATTCATCATCACCCCAAAACCCATAAATCTTTTTTAATTAACCAAAGTGAACCAATAACTTTTTCATACATTTTCATACAGAGTAACTTAACCTTATACCTATTCATCATCACCCCAAAACCCATAAATCTTTTTTTAATTAACCAAAGTTCGAGATACCTATTCAAAAACTTCCAACGAATAGCTATTTGAATTTTACCAAACTCAACATCCAAACCCATAATTGACTTAGTGTCTTTCAATTTTAACCAATAACTTTTTCACATAGAATAACTTAACCTTATACCTATTCAAAAACTTCCAACGAATAACTATTTGAATTTTACCAAACTCAACATCATCATCACCGCAAAACCCATAAATATTTTTTTAATTAATCAAAGTACGAGATACCTATCCAAAAACTTTCAACGAATAGCTACTTGAATTTTACCAAACTCAACATCCAAACCCATAATTGACTTGGTGTATTTCATTGTGAACTATTCAAACTTGGATAGTTGTGAGGAAGAATAATATTTGGATTTATTTAAGGTGGTGTGAGGCACGTTTACTCTTGTTTATGACATTTGTTCGTTTGAATGGATCCTCTTCGTAATATTGTCCAAGGTAACGATGGGGGTTGGTCACCTTTCTTGATCTTTAGTTTTCTAATTAGAATAACAATTATATATGATTTACATATGAATTTATATGCGAAGAATTTGGTTTTTAATTTTTTAATTTGATTTTATATTATAAGTGGAAATAAAATTATATTTCATTTACCTATCATTTTATATTAAAAAAGAAAAATGAGGAAATTTGAAAATTTCCGGGGTTAGTTTATAATAAAAGATGGAAAATACATGTCACATGCCTTGGGAATTGTCTCCGAGTTTATAGGGGTACGAGTATTATTACATTTGATGAAAATATTTGGACTAGTTCCTTTTAATACTATCACAAATAAACTAATGGTTTAAATAATACTACCAAGGTGTTCGAGGCACGTTAGGGGAACATACTAACCTTGGATAGTTGGCAAGTTTTAAAGATTACAAGGCACTCCTCGAAAAAGGTCAATTTCAAGAAAAAAAATATTATATATATTTTTCCATGGGAATGATGTAGTCTCCCCTTGGGAAGTCATTATTTTATTTTGGTTTATTCCTAGTCCTTGTCATTGTTTGGGTTTTCTAAGTAGGAGACAATAACGAAATCAAAGTTTGGTTCTCTTAATTGAAGAGCATATTGAAGTCAAAATTTATATTCAATTGACATGCATCACCCTACACCCCAAATGCAAAAAATAGCTCTTATATATAAATTTGAATAATTTATATTAAGTGTTTCACCATAATGATAAATCAACTATGGTTTATATTAATAAGTTACTCGATTTTACTAAGGACATGTTGGAATTGGAAATACTAGGGCTCTCCATATTATAACAAATTAATTATGAGTTTACATTTAAAAAAAAATTAGCTCATATATATTTGAATAATTTATATTATGTGTTTTCACCATAATTGATAAATAACCTATGGTTTATATTAACAGGTTACTCAATTTTACTCAGGATATGTTGGAATTTGAAATACTAGTGCTCTCCATTAAAAAAAAAAAACTTGTTAGGTAGATCATGAACACAAACAAGCCATGATAATATATTGAAGGATGGTAATTCAGGGCTATGCATGAGGATGGTTAAATTATGATATTTGATGGCTATGCATTACGGTTGGTTTGGAGGTGTCGTGTTGAAACCTTTTTCCCTGAATTTTTACCTATAATTAATTTTAAAAATATATGGTGCTGAATTTAGAGTAATTAATTTTTTATTTAAAAATATAATAGAGATAATAATAAAAATGTAATATGGAAGTTTGTTTATTAAAGTGTAATGATGTGTAATTTGTTTGGTTAACATGATGGTTGTTTCCAATTTATTTGTAGACACAAGTATAACTCGCGAATGTGGAGATGAAAATGGTGTATTTGTGTTAGTTTTTAGATAATGTATATTAATTTTTTTTGTATTTTTTAAAAATTAAGCTAAAATTTTTATTGATATGTACAGAAATACAAAATGTGTTTCATGACAGGTGGTTGTTGAACTAACCTACCTCTGCTCAATGAGAACTGATAAAAAAAAGAGAGTTTGGGATGCCCTTCATGGGGAAACCAACCTTTAATATGTTTAAGAGTAGCATAGTTTGCAAAAAAAAAAAAAGAGGCATAAAAAAAAGAGATAAGCCTATATAAACTGAGACATAGGAGAGCCAAGGAACTGCATCTATCGATTCTGTGCATCATTATCCACTTGATATGGTTTTTCCTCCATCACGAAGCAACCGAATTCTGTCAAGGTCTCTATGTCCTCGGTGAGCTAGGGGTCAAGCTTCGGAGTTGAAGAGGAGACTATATTGGGCTGTTGGGTCATTGCTGTGCGAGCCATGTTATCCGGCGCAATTGCCTCTCTTTTCCAGGTGCCATCCGAAGGGAGGCTCCAGTCGCCATCTAAATCATCCTCTAGGATTTTGACCAGGAGACCAATGAATTTCCGAGGCAGAGGAGAAGGAGTTCGTGAGATTGTGGATTTGCGAGGCCTCTTCCTTTCTCTTGGGCGAATGTCAGGGTGGTGCCCTTCCGGGAGACTAACAAGTAGCTGGGAAGAGAGCGAAGGGGAGGGGGAGATAGGGTCGAAGACTTCTAGGTCCTCAAGGGAAACAGAGAGGGAATAATTGCGCACAGATGAACCAGGGGCCAAAGTTCGGGAGGGGGAGCCTCTACCACCTGCACAATGACTGCACATACAGTGGTGACGTGGCATAGTCACAGAGGAGAGTAGAATCTACAAAGAAAAATACAGATGCGCAGAGGGAGCTAGACGGTTAGCCAAAGCCAAGCAATAAGTGGAGGAGAAATAACTGGGGAGATCTGTAGGGATGGTTATCTGCATACTGATATGAAAATCGTCGGTACCATCTTCCATTAATGCCAATGAGGAGTAGTGAATTCCGAGGGAGGGAGAGTGAATGTCGTGGAGTTCCAACGTCCTCCCCTGTCAACCATATTTATTTTCTGCATGTGCCGAAGTGAAGGACCCTTCGTCACGTTTGTCTAGGTTCCCATGCATCAATGAACCAGGTGGCTGCCCATCCAAATCATGTGAAACAACCGCATATGGAAGTTGAATATATTTAAGGACCAGATGATTGCAAGTCGTGCGGAAAGATTCATCGGAGATAGAGTGGAATATATTGGAGAAGAGAGGAGTTTCTTGGTCAAAACCTTTGTTGGCTAAGAGATCCTCTACTTCATTGGTTGATCTACGAACATGCATGAAGGTAATGGCTTTGTGGATTTGAAGCCAATGTTCCAAGTTTTCTAGTCTAGAGGCTAAATGAAAGCTCTTTGATATTTTGGAAGAGTATGAGCCATGAAGTAGACATTGAGCTGCATTTATAATGATATTAGAATTCCATTCCACCTCTAGGGGAAAGAGATCATTCTCTTGAGCTAGGTTGAGACCTTGGATAAGTCCCTCTAGCTTAGAAGAGTTGTTGCTATCCCAACCAATGGAGCCAAAGAAAATTAGCAAGGGTCCCCGCAGAGTCACGAAATATTTCACCAAATACAGCTTCGGCTGGATTTCCTTTTGAGGCTCCATCGAAGTTGAGTTTATAGATATCCTTAGGAGGAGGCCTCCAAGATCTTGGAGATTCAGAAGGCGTGCTGAAATAAGGAGAGAAAAAAATGTTGCATGAGATAGAGAGGTTCCAATTGGCCCATATGTGGCATTCTGAGGGCAGGGTTGGGAGACCGGAGTGCATCCATTGACGCAATGCTAAGGTTTTATTTATATTGTTGCAAAATTTGGTCCAGATGATCTCATGAGACGTTGCCAAATATTTAAATATTCTGTTGTTCCTTTCCTTCCATATTTTCCAGAGCAAAATCCCCAAGATGAGCAGCCATAGCAAGTACAAAAGATTACTGGTGAAGGGGGCCTTCTACCAATGACAGATCATATTAGTAACATCATTGTGCCTTATATTGGTTTGACGAAAAAGAGTGGTAACTCTGTCCCAAAGAATGCTTGCAAAGGGGAAAAGATCCATAAGATGATCCATGGTTTACACTCGATTTTGACATAGGGGGCACCGTGAAGGGCCAATGAATCCTTTTTTTAGAAGATTATCCCAAGTTAAGATGCGGTGCTTGCTGAGCAGCCAGAGGAAGGTGGAGACTTTGGGCCAAATGCTAATGTTCCATATATTTGACCAAATTTTATTAGCTTGATCAGGATCAGACAGATGGAGAAGACGATAGGCTTCCTTGGTACTGAAGACTCCTTGGGGAGCATGACCCCACCTGAGAATATCTGGTCCATCGAGACATAAAATTTTCATTTTCACAAGTTCGAGCTAGATGTCATCATGGGATTCATCATGCCAATTTTCTTGCCATTGAGTAGTGGGAAGCCATTTGCGAAATCCCCGAGTGTCCAACGATGTCCAAAAGTTCTTGACTTGAATTTTGTCCCTACCTTGAAGAGTCGTTTTCCACCAAGGTTTTTGAAAGAGTGTTGCAAGACTAGGTTGTTTCTGCCACGAGTCTTCCTAAAAGCGAGCTTGGGATCCTGAATGAATTTCCCAAAATCTGTGTGATTGGATTAGGAACTTGTGTTGATTGGCCACTTTCCAGATTTTGGAGCCTGCAATCTCCAAAATGTAGAAAATAAGATCACCTTGAGGCCAATTTTCTGTGTATTTAGCTGCCCAGAGCTGAGCCCAGGGAGTATGAGGACTGGAAACCCATTTCCACCAAATACGAGCCACCATGAAGATGTTTCTTTGCTTAAGGTCCCTCAAACACAATCCTCCAGAATATTTGGGTGAGAAGACCTCAGACCATTTAACTAAGTCCCATTTCCTGTTGTCCTTTTTTCCACCCCATAGAAAGGTGCATTACAGATTACGAATGGATTTCAACACCCATTTGGAGCATCCAGCACCAAAAAAAGGTAGAGCGACATAGATTGAAGGACAAAATTGATCAACACAAGACGATCGGAAATGTTGAGAGCACGGTTGGTCGAAGAAGTTAACCTTGCTTCTAATTTGTCCAAAAGCTCCTTCCAAGAAGTATGCTTGATGGTTGAGTCAATGAGCGGGGCTCTGAGGTATTTTGATGGGAGTGAGGTAGTGGTAAAACCCAGGATACACACAAGGTTGTGTTGAGTGACAATAGGAGTATTGAAGAAAAAGAGTTGTGATTTTTTGGCATCGATAGTGGTTCCAAAGGCTTCAGAGAAACAGTCGAGCATAGACTTAAAAGAGCTGGTTTCCTGAATAGAAGGATGGCCCAAGAGCATGTTATCATCCACAAATTTTTGATGGGAGAGGGGTGGGTTGTTGTGAATAGAGATTCCCCTGAGATTTTGAGTGTGGATAGCTTGAAGAATTAAATGACCCAACCCTTACGCCATGAGGAAAAACAACAAATGGGAAAGAGGATCTCCCTAATAGATACCTATTGAGGGAGTAAAGGTGGGAGAGGGAAAATCATTTACTAGAATGGAGAAGAAGGGAGAGGAGATCATACTCATTATCCATCTGATCCAAGTGGGACTGAAGCCGAAGGCCAAGAGCACATGTCAGATGTAAGTCCAGCTGAGATTGTCAAAAGCTTTTGACAGATCTATCTTGAGAAGCATACCTGGCTTTTTTTGCACTTTCAGAGAGTGGATGACTTCATGCGTGAGGATTTTACCATCCAGAATTTGTCGAACCTCGACAAATCCCATTTGTTCCAGTGATATGAGCAGTAAGAGGAGAAGTTTAAGCCTGTTGGAAATCACTTTTGATATGAGCTTATAAATGACATTGCAAAGAGCTACAGGGTGGTACTTACCCGGTGTGGAAACCTATTCCTCTTTGGGGATCAATGTGAGAAAGGTGGCATTGAGTGCCAGTAGAACCCAATGCATGCTTCTGGATTCTTCGACTATGTCCCATACCTCCTGCTTGATCACATCCCAAAAGAAGTGGGAGAAGTTGGAGTATGGAAAATTTTAGGGGCTAATATTCGCAGGTGGGCTAATTTTCCATGTTTTTTCCAAAAACAATATTCGCCAATTTCCATTTTTTATAAAAATGATTTGCCCAAATTTTACATTATAAAATTATTTTATGTTAAAAATCGCCAACATTATATAAAGAGTATATATAAAATAATTATAGATTTGAATAATTTTATAGATACATCAATAAACACTTTATAGTTTACATGTTAGGGACTAGTGAGATTCGCCACTTTTTTAAACTTCAAGATAATTTTCTATCCTTAAAATTATGCCTGAGTTGGAGGTGAAGCTATCCGAATTTGTATATTTCCCATCTTTGAGTTGCAACATTTCTTGTTCAACCTCTTGCAACGAGGTGGGTATCAGCAGCATTTGATTGCGATCTTCTGTGATAATATTTGGGATATTTTGGGTGATTCTGTTGATAACGGGCTGGCGATCGATGTTTTTTTCTTTGAGAATGTCCTTGAAATATTCCAACAGCTCCTGTTCAATGTAGTCATGTGCTTCAAAGTGATCCCCATTATCATTATTAAGGATTGAGATGTGATTGTGCATTCGATGCAGGATTGTAGAGCGATGAAAAATTTGTGTTTTTTTCACCTTCTTTGAGCCATCAGATCCTAAATTTATGTTTCCAGCGAATTTCCTCCTGTTGCCTCCGATATTCCAAATTACCCATTAGATCTACCTCTTGGTCCATGAGAGTGTCTGTGCGACCTTCTAGAATGATATTTTGTTGGAGGCGGGCCATCTGAACTTCCAACTTTGTTTGGTTGTTGAAGATGTTGCCAAAGGATGATTGATTCCATTACTTGAGCTTGGCTTTGAGAGTATTGAGTTTCTGCTAAAATTGAAACATTTTAGAGCCCATCTGCGGGGTAATGCTACGCCACCAATCAGTAACCAAATCCTTGAAACCAGGATGAGTTAGGAAAAATTATTCAAAATGGAAGAGCTTGCTACTTGCTATGCCAAGGTGGGATCATTGTAATTGGATGGGCCAGTGATCAGATCCTGAAGTAGGCAGAATGATGGAGGAGAGATCACCGCCCAAATGGATAGAGTTGTTTGATATGAGGAATCTGTCAAGGCATGAAGCTATTTGGTGAGATCCTCCTCGATAATTATTCCAAGAATGAATGTGTTTGGAATTTTGGAGATCGATGAGCTGATTGATTTGAATAAACTCCTTGAATATATGGCTATTTTATTCAAGCCTAGAGCGTCCTCATTTTTTTTCCTCCAAGTTGGTGACCATGTTGAAATGACCGCCCAAAACCCAAAGTGGGTGGGTTAGATGAGATTTCATCCTCTCGATAGAGTCAAGGAGATCGATTTTTTGCGCTGTTGGTTGGGGGAAATATACATTGGTGAGATGGCCATGAATGTTGGTACCTAGAATATGGAACGTGATCTAAATGAAGTTGCGAGAGGCATGAAGATTATTCAAAGTGATTCAAAGAGGGTTCTAGGCTATTTCTAGTGCTCCTGAAGCGCCAAGGGCATCTATAGCGATAGCGTGGCAGCCATTCCATAATCTTGAGAAAATAGTGTTCAAGGTGGTACTATAACATTTGGTTTCTTGCATTTTCTTGAGCAATTCTTTTCTTTATTAGTCGATGCTTGGAGGGGCTGTTTAGCCCTCTGATATTCCACCAGAGTAGTATCATTGAGAACTATGAGGAATGGTAGTGTAGAACCTGGTTAGCTTGCGATATCTTCCCGATTCAACCAGTTGGCCACCAAGGATGATAAGGCGTTGCAAATCAGTACGCCTGCCCCTTTTTTTGGATTATTTCATGATTTTTTTGGTATCTAGCAAGGTATCTCCTTGAATGCCAAGGGTAGGCAGTTTTTTAGGTCTGGAGAGAAATTCCTTGAGACGTTGGATCTACTAATTGGGAACCATGTGAAATTATTTACTCTTGCATGCTGCTTCCAAACCTAGGATGTATAGATCGCCAAAAATGATGCTCTCCATCTCTTCATCCATGGCATAGGGTTTCTCTAGCTCTATTATTTTTCCTTTGTTGTCCCAATTTTCATGTGATGTTTGAGCAGGGTTCAGTTCAGGAGCTAAGGTTGCTGATGGGAGGTGGGGAGATGATAGGGCATTGCTTGCTTCTGGAGGGGTTTTAGCTGCATTCAAGGGAGGCTTGGGAGGCGGAGAGGTTGGGGCATTCTGGGAGGGCTGACTAGCTGAAACATCGAAGTTGTTTCTAGTTAGAGGTTGAGAATTCTTTTGGGAAGTTGGAGGTTTTTTTGCATGCCATTTGCGCCTTGTGATTTTTTTGAAACCATCCGGATCTTGGGCATCCAAGCCCGTGTTGAGTTTCTGGCTTTGATTGAGGGGGAAATATTTGAAGAGATGCCCATGCTCTTGACATTTGCAACATCTAAAAGGAACATGTTCATAGTCAATGGTTTGAACCCATTCAAAGTCATCACGTGTTGTGAAACCAGCTCCAAAAAGAGAAGAAAAGAGATATCAATGCCTTATAAATAAGCCACTTCGAGGGGGCAACCTCCAATACATTACATGAATGAACAATTCTTGGATGATACAAATGAAAAAACCTCCTCTCTATATATAGGAGTCCATGGGGCCACAATTTAATCCTAGTGGGGCCACAATGTAATCCTAGCCGACATAACAATAATAATGTATGGGCACAATAATAAAAATATGGGGGTTACAAGGGTACAACAATAACAATAAGGGGGTTACACTAACAACAATAAGGGACTATACTAGTAATATAAGGACCTAACATGCTCCTCTCCTTCAAAAAAGTGTTTTCCTCAACGCTTGAGTAGCTCCGGGTGCTTCTGTATAAAATTCTCATCCTCCCATGTAAAATATTCAGTGGGTAAGTTCTTCCATTTGATGAGATACTCTGAAATTGATCGATTTTGTAGTTGTCGAGTTCTTGTTTCCATGACTGCTTCAGGTTCCAATATGGTTTTTCCTTCCTCATCAAGTTCTTGCAATATTGTTTGAACTATAAGGTTGTCCCCTATAACATTTTTTAAGCATGAAACATGGAAAACTGGATGCACTCTCGAAGAAGTAGGAAGCTCCAATTTGTATGCCATAGTACCAATATTTTTCAACACCTTGTAAGGACCATAGTACTTTGGTGATAATTTATTATTCTTATTAGCTTGCTTGAGGGACATTTGTTTGTATGGTTGTAGCCGTAAAAATACCTAGTCTCCCACATCAAAACTTCTCTCACTGCGATGTTGATCTGCCTATTGTTTCATTCGATTTTGTGCCAAATTTAGGTTATCCTTTAAGAGCTGGAGAAATTCGTTGATGCTCGAAGTGCGTGATCCTCCACTGCTTGAACCCTAGAATTTTCCCTTAAAGAAGATGTGATGGACGGTGGATGATATCCATAAAGTGCCATAAATGGGGTCATTTTTGCTGCAGTATCGAAGGAAGCATTATACCACCATTCAATGAGAGGTAACCACTTGACCCATTTTTCTTGCTTATCAGATACAAAACAACGAATATAACCTTCCAAACATTTATTCACTATATTTGTTTGACCATCATATTGAGGATGATAAGATGAGCTATGAGCTAGTCGAGTACCCAAACAAGAAAATAATTCCGTCCAAAAATTTCCTATAAAAATGGGATCTCTGTCACGTACAATAATCTTCGGGTTTCCATGTAGCTTTTGAATTGTTTCCATAAATGCAGTAGCAACTGTACTTGCTTTAAATGGATGAGATAATGCAAAAAAATGTGCATACTTGGTAAGTCTATCAACTACCACCATGATGACACTCCTTCCTTCGGAATTAGGTAAACCTGTGATAAAATCCATTGAAATCTCCTCCCAACGTTGACTTGGAATGGATAAAGGTTGTAGAAGACCCAGGGTCTTAATTGTCTCAACTTTATTTTGCTGGCAAACCAAACATTTTGCTACAAGCTTTTGAATATCAGATTTAAGGCCCTCCCAAAAAAACTCTTTCTTCACCCTGTGGTATGCTTTTAAAAATCTCGAGTGTCCTCCTAAAGGAGAAGTGTGCAATTCCAAAAGAATCTTTTGTTTTAATTGGGAATTATTGCAAATATATAAGCAATCTTTGTACCATAAGGAATCATTTTTCCAACTAAATGTATTAGTTGTACCAGGATCTTGCTGCAAATTTTGAATGAGTGCCCAAACTTCTTCATCCTTCTTCCATTCATCCCTTGCTTCGGTTATCCAATCTGGTTGGATAATAGAAATGGCACAAAGAAATGGTTCCACCTCTTCATCCTTTCTTCAGAGTGCATACGCAACAACATTCAGCTTCCCTTTTCTATAGATGATTTCAAATTCATAACCCAACATCTTTGTGACCCACTTTTGCTGCTCTTTCGAAGATAGTCTTTGTTCCAAAAAGTGTTTAATACTATCATGATCGGTTTTTACCTTGAAGTGTCTTCCCATTAGGTAAGGTCGCCATTTCTTTAGTGCATGTAGTATTGCCAACATTTCCTTCTCATAAATAGCCTTTTGTAATTACTTTCCTTTGATTGAACAACTTTCAAAAGCAATGGGTCTTCCTTCTTGCATTAAAACAACACGAATTCCATTTCCTGAGGCATCACATTCCACAATAAACGTTTTTGTGAAGTCTGGCATAGCTAAGACTGGTGCTAGGCACATTGCCTCTTTAAGATGTTCAAATGCCTTATTTGCTTCACGAGTCCATGAAAATGCGTCTTTCTTCAATAATATTGCTAGAGGTGCTGCTATTCTCCTATAATTCTTAACAAACTTGTGATAATACCCTGTTAACCCGAGAGATCCGTGCAACTGCTTTATGGTTGTGGGGACTTTCCATTCCTTAATGGATTTAATTTTGTTAGGGTCTACCTTAACACCCTTGTGAGATACAATATGACCCAGATATTCCACCTCTTGTACTCCAAAGAATAATTTGGATGTTTTTGCATATAATTGTTTCTCCTCCAATAGTTTGAGCACCCTGTCAACATGTTGAACATGATCCTTCTAAGACTTGTTGTAGATTAGTATATCATCAAAAAATACTTCACAATTTTTCTAAGGAAGGGTTTGAAAATGGAATTCATCAACCCTTGAAATGTAGAAGGTGCATTGGTAAGGCCAAAAGGCATGATCAAAAGTTCATAATGACCCTCATGAGTTTGAAATGTTGTTTTTGGAATATCTTCGGTCTTCATTCTAATTTGATGATATCCTGAACGAAGATCCAACTTGGTAAAATAAATTTCTCCATGTAATTCATCCAATAATTCATCAATCACAAGAATGGGAAATTTGTCTTTAATAGTGAGCTTATTGAGCTCCCTATAATCCAGACACATGCACCATGATCCATCCTTCTTGTTCACCAATACTAATAGAGCAGAGAAAGAACTTTGGCTAGGTTGAATTATACCGGCCTCTAACATTTTTGCAATCATACGTTCAATTTCACTCTTTTGGACATAAGGATATGTGTAAGGCCGGATGTTTGGAGGAACACTTCCTAGAATCAAATGAATAGCATGATCATGATCACGAATAGGTGGGAGTCCTTTGGGAGTATCAAACACCTTGGAATGATTGTGGAAGACTTTTTGGAGATCTGGAGAAATAGATGATTTTGATGTTGGAACTTCTAGTGAGCATAATTGTGCAATTACACCTCATTGTTCTTTCTTCATAATATTTTTCATGACATTAGAGCTTATTATCTTTCGTGCCTTCCTTGTGATACCCCGTAATTCGATTTCCTTTCCTTCCGAAATTTTTTTCAAGAAAATTTCTTGAAAATTAAAAGCTACCGTCCCCAAAGATTGTAACCATTGTACTCCTTGTATGACATCAGCACCTCCCATTGGGATGGAAAGCATTGGACTATTCAGTACATATTCCCCCATGGATAGCTTGATATTATAGCATTTTCCAGAGAAATTCATAGTTCCTCCATTTGCAACCATCACTTGACATTCTGGTGCTGGGTATAGGAAAAAATTCAATTCCTTGGCTACCTTACAATGAATAAAATTATGGTTACTACCCAAATAAATCAACACTATTACCTTTTTCTTCTTTATATGTCCTTCTATCTTGAGAGATTGAGGAGTGGTAATTCCTACCAATGCATTACATGATATAGTCAGACTCATTTCTTCTTCTTTTAGGGTTTCTTCCTAGTGTATATCCTCTTCTTTTGAAGTTTCTTGTTCATTTTATTCCTCCTCTTCACAATCTATGTAAAATAATTTATTCTCAGCACACTTATGAACTTTAGTGTATTTTCTATCACAACTGTAGCAAAGCCATTTTTCTCTTTTTTCTTCCAATTGTTGTGGTGTCAACCTTGTAGGTTGTGGAAGCCTAGGAGTAGAAACATTTCCATCTTTATAGATGTGAGTGGTAGGCTTCCTTGTTGCCATAATTTTACATTCAATTTTTCTTGCCAACCTGAATTCCTTCTCTAATGAATCTAGTTCCCAAACGTGAACTTCATGTTGGATGTTATCCTTTAAATTCCCTATGAAGACATCAATCCTGTGTTCATCTGGAATATCAATTACCCTTATATTCAATTTTTGGAAGTCCTCAATGTGCTCCGCCACTAAACCCTTTTGTTTGAGATTGATCAATTGGCTAAAGAAGGTGTTGCTCTTTGTATCCTCATAATGTGCTATCATTTCCTCTGTAAAAATTGACCAAGTGACAATTTTTTTACGGGAGCAAAGCCATCGATACCATACAAATGTATTTTGTTCTAAATGTAAAGTTGCAATGCGTACCTTTTGTGTGTTTTGTACATTATTGAGATCAAAATATTGCTCCATCTGTAGTATCCATGTTACAGGATCCTTTCCATCAAACTTCCTCATATCCATTTTTGGAATATGGTGGTTCTTCCCTCCAACATTAGAGTTTATGAAACCACGATTAACATTTATTTTGTTCTCATCATGAGTTTCCTCTACTATATTTTCACCATTAGGAAACATTTCTTGTATCAACTTTGTCAAACCTTCCATGTCTGCTTTTAGATCATTCTTCATGTTTTCCATGTTGTCTTTCATGTCATCGATCTTAGCTTCCATGCCAGCTTCCATGCCATCAATCTTAGCTTCCAAACCATTCATCTTAGCTTCCACGCCTTTCTTCAAACCATCTGTCTTAATTTCCATGCCTTTCTTCAAAACTTCCATTTCATTTTTTGTTGCTCTTTGCGATAGCGAAATTTGGTGCGCTTGCTCATGAACTTTTGATATATCATGTTGGATTTCTTCATCTTCATGACTCATAGTAGAGCCTTTTGAAGGCTTAATGGGTGTTAAATTACTTTTATGAGGAATTTTAGAACCCAATACTGATATCTATGCTCAATAGGCCTTTGGAATCACCTAGAACTGATTTTTCAAACAAGACATATGCAATTTGAAAAAAATACACACATTTTTCTTGATTTTGAGGAGCTCGATAATGAAAATAAATTATCTCTGTGATTTCGGATATTCAATATATGAAATTCAACCCTAAAATAGCCCTCTAAATCTTCTTTTGAATGCCATAGGTTTGACCTGATTTGGATTCTTGAAGACAAAGTTATTCCCAATCTCCTACGATGACCTAATTATGGACTAGTTCAGTAGAGCAAATTTGTATGACCTACCACGTGTCACTGTTTCCTCCTTCGACTCTAAAATTGATATGGTGAAAAATACAGTCTGTGTACTTGCGGCCAATTTTTACAGAATTCCAATCTAATGCTCATAGAGAGAGAGAGAGTTATGAAGATTTTCCCACGATCACCTCTTTGAGATGAAATTCGGGAGCCTGCAAAAGACCTAAATTCCACAGACCATATCTCCGAAAATATTGCGAACCAAGCTCTCAAATTGTGCGACGCTATTCCTCAGATTTCTTCTTCGCTCCCTAAAAATATTATTTTTTGAACCTTTGTAGAAAAAAATTTATAGCGAAAATTCCACGATGACCTGTTTAGGTTAAATTTAGGAGCCTGCAAAAAGACCTAACTTCCAAATATCATATCTCTGAAAATATTTTGCGACGATGTTTCTCAGGATTTTGGCTTCGCACTCTAAAAATTTTAGCTTCTGAACCTTCGTAGAAAAACAATTATAGTGAAAATGCCACGATGACCTGTTTGGGGCAGCGAAACCCTAGAATCCAAAGTTCTGATACCAAATGTTGTGAAACCAGCTCCAAAAAGAGAAGAAAAGAGATATCAATGCCTTATAAATAAGCCACTTCAAGGGGGAAACCTCCAATATGTTACATGAATGAACAATTCTTAAATGATACAAATGAAAAAACCTCCTCTCTATCTGTAGGAGTCCATGAGGCCACAATGCAATCCTAGTGGGGCCACAATGTAATCCTAGCCGACCTAACAACAATAATGTAAGGGCACAATAATAACAATATGGGGGTTACAGGGGTACAACAATAACAATAAAGGGGTTACACTAACAACAAAAAGGGACTATACTAGTAATATAAGGACCTAACATCATGGATAAGACATACCAAGTCAGGAAGGGTATTGGCTATGTGCATATAAAAACATATCCTAGAGTAGGCAGTGTATCGGTTGATCTTGTTTTCTTCTGCGACTTTGATGAACTCTGCCAAAATCTTTCCAATTTATTTTAGAGATAGATCATCCCAATAGTCCTAAGGAAGGGAGAATAATCAAACCATCCTAAGGAAAGGAGTACAATCGGACCCAAACCGGTGCCCAGCTGAAGTCCTCTTTGTCGGGGTTGAATCTTTCCACCCAATTTTCGAGGAAAATACCTGTTGAGTTGAAGAAATAGGGCCCCCCATCCATGATTCGATTCTTGTCCTCAATGCATGTTGGCATGTGTTGTCTTTGATGGCAACCTACTTGATGAAATAAGACTGTCGGCGATATGATGCAATGTGTTGTCCTTGTTGGCAACCTATTTGATGAAGTTGTTCTTGATAGAAACCTGCTTGATGAGTTTCCTATGATGAGCAACCTTGTGTTAAATAAGGAAGGATGATGTATCTACAAATCAGCTCAGAAGTAACATAAGAAAGAATTGTAGTAACTGTCAGAGAAATGATGAATATGGTATGTCACAAGGCATATGCGGGTTTGTTAAGGCTAAGCTGCGTATGTACACGGAAAAGTACGTGCCAAGTCGCGTATGCCCTATTGCGCTCTAAATTTATATAACCAGGGGAATTTACCATGGTATTGACCCATTGTATTGAGTGCTTGATTATCTATTTGATCCCGTCCACGAATACCATTGGAAGTGGTGTGGCTTTGGCTCATGGTATTGACAAAGGCTAAATCTATATAAGGAGAAGAAGATCATGATGCAAAGGTGTGCATGTGTCTAGGTATTGAATGAATACTTCACTTTGAAGTATATCTTCATGATTGAACTGTTTTCTTGATTGATAAATCTGAATCTATGATGCACCCATGGATGTTTCTAAATCCTTAGATCTAATGATGATGAATCTCTAAGATGATCTGCAGAAGAAGAACTAGTGAAGATCTGGCGCAAAATCTGCTGAAAGTGATGAAGAAATTTGGGTAAGCTTTTAGATCTGGTCTGTTTTGCAAAGCTTTCATTTACAGATCTATACGCGAGTTTGTTGTGGAAAAAGCGCGTGTATACGCGGATCTTATCTGATAAAAGCGTGTATGGGAAGTTAGGGTTTACTGAAAAATGCACAGATGTATACGCGGGTTCGTTGAATGAAAAGCGCGTGTATACGTGGGTCTGATTAAATAAAAGCGCGTATGGTATTTGAACTAATGGTTGCTCATGGTTGAATGTATTTCTGCATATCTATTCTGAAGTCTGGGTAATCTCTGATATTCTGGTTATAGTAGTTTCACTGTTTTGTTTGAAGCACTGGGCGAAGTATATTTGTTGATAAGTGAAGGGTTGTGTTGAAGCTATTTGATCCAGTTTGAAAATTGATGAAACGTGGTCTGCAGTGGTACTGAGGGTCAAGCCTTTAGTGAGGGGGTAGTGGCTCCCTTCTAGTAGTAGCTGGTAAATGAGAGCAAGGGGTAGTAGCTCCCTTCTAGGAGAGGCTGGTAAACGAAAGCAGGGGGTTGTAGCTCCCTTCCAGGAGAGGCTGGTAAACGAGAGAAGGTTGTGGCCTTCTGCAGGTGGGTGCCTGTGTGCTGGTATGAGTCTGCGCCAGTACATGGTTGTAAGAAGTTTTCTTTACATAATAAATATTGAAGACTGAGACGACGATAGCGGTGGTTTTATCCCAAATTTGGTTTCCACCTTAAATCCTGGTGTTCATGTGTGTTGCTTATATTTGATGATTTATTCTGTTCTTACTGCATCTGTTTACTGCTTACTATACATCTGATGAATGAATGATACAATGTTCCAAGTTAAGAATTAAATGCAATAATTATATCTTTGGACATACGCGTGCATACGCGAGTTTTACTCAGTAAAGTAGCGTATGGGTTGTAGAAAAAGAAAAAGTTAAAAAGTTTTCAGTCTGCACTAAATACTGATTCACCCCCCCTCTCAGTATTTTTCCCAACAATGCATGTGAAGATGATGTTGAAAAGACCTTTCGGTCTGAGTTGGAGAGTTATTTGTCCCTTTGGCTTCCACTTTGAAGCGTTCCACCCTAGAAGGGCTTTCTCGGTGGGCCAGAAGCCAATGAACTTACCGATGAGCATGTGGTCCTTCATGTATTGGATTTTTCCATTGATTAGTTGTCCCAATAGGTATATCTTGGGTATTGTTTCCACCTTGGGAATGAACGTTGACGAAGCTGCCTTCTTCTGAGTTGTTTTGTCTGCTTGTGAATATGTCAAGGGTTTAGTCATCCTAGTGGGGCTTGAATGCATGACAGAACTATTCAGGGGAGCGGTGTCAGATCCCACCATCGTGTTAGTTTCAGGTGGATTGGAAGGGGGGGAACAAATTCCCCCCCATCGAGAGCCTCCATGTTGGACATACAAGACGAACGGATTATGAGAAGCATCGCAGAAAGAGCAGGGTGTGAGGAGCCACGATCAGCCTCTGGCACTCTCTAAAAATCTTTGTATTATAATTAGTAGTTTATTTTCCAATTTGATTGACCTAATTATAAAGATATGAATGAACATACTTGATATAAAGTTGTTTGTATTTTTCATGATGTCAAAAGTGTCACAACAATGGTCCTTATATAATGTTTTTCTATTTGAAAATTTCTTTATAGTGCTTTTAGTAGTTTTTAAACGAGAGAAACTTGTTAAACTTGAGTAGGGAAATGACAAGTGGGACTTAATTGAGGTTGATCTTATGCCTACAACTAATGGATGGGTCTAAAAATTTAATGGCAGAGCCCTCCTTTGATGTGAGTGATATTCTCATTGGTAATTGATATGATGTTTGTAATATCCCACTTGTTTTGATGATGTAAATATATGTACTTTTTATATTAGTTTGTTGAGTCAGATACCCTTAACTCTCGAGCTTATGAGCCAGATGTTTTATTATGTGGCATGTGTGCCCATATAGTTCATTAGATATTGATATGTTAGTTTTGGTTAAGTGGCTAGGGAAGCAACAATGTAAGTATTGTAAATTTTTACATATTATGATATCAATAAAATAAGTTTGGTTGCAGAGCCCATTCCACAAAAAGAGTATGGGGGATGAAACTCCAAGGATAGGGCAACAATTAGGTATTTTGGGTGAAAAGTGCATCGAGACCCATGTGGGTTCTTAAGGGTGCCACATGGCAAGTTAAGGCCATGCACATATAAAAAAGTACATTTTGTTTTGATGAGGTAATTCAATCAATTATTCAGTCAGTTGGTTACTGATTAGTCAGTGAGTGCCAAGTGGAATATGAGACTGACTGAGGTGTGATTATTTAATTAATTGTACCACTAGGACACATCATGTTATATGATGTGAGACCTTATGTTGGCTCTAGGAGCTTGGTAGCTCTAAGGGTTTGTTGCCCATGCTTATGGCTTGGTGGCCATGGAGTTCTGGTTGGGGAACTCAGTTCGAAGATAGTCGGTGAGTCCTAGTAGGGCTCTAACATCGACTATGGAGTTAATTCAGTTTGGTTGTTGGTACTTGGATACCCAGATAGTCGCAGAGCTCCTCGATTTGGATAAGAAAATCCTATTTGATTATAAGTCTCCTTGGAAGGTGGCCATCACTGAGAGATTTGGGTTGTGCCACTTGGGTGTTGGTCAGGGGGACATGAGCGTTTGGCTAGAGAATGAAGTTGTTGGAGTTGGTGCCTCGACTATGGTTTTGTATTGGCTTTGTGACTATTTCCTATGGAGTTTTTGTCCCATCTTGGGGGTGACTGGTGGTTGAGATTACAAACCACTAGGTCTATGGCTGAGAGGAATGTGGAGAACCCATAGCCAACCAACTCTTGTTTTTAGATAAGTGTTGAAATATCATACTTGATTGCTATTTGTGTAATGTGTTTGATTAAATTTTTTATGCTTATGTTGTGTCAATTAAATTTTTAATGCATAATGTTTAAAATATGCATGACATCTAGTGTTGCATGTCATAATTAAGTTTAATGGTCAAGCCCTTGTTGAAGGGCTAGCAGAAATAAACAAGTACAATTCTACAAATAATTTTCAGTGCTATTAATTGGGTTTTGCAACACCGACGAGGTAGTGTTGCATAGTTAGGGGTCGGGGACACTATAGATTGGTATTGGAGCCCAATTTCAACGTTCGGCCTAAATTGGGCTGAAGTTTACAAGTCGATCACCATATTTTTAACAAAATGTTATATGGTGGAAATTTTTAAAAGTTCATCAATATTCCACAACATGCACCATCAAAAGTATATAGCAAAATTAAAGGAAATGTTGGTTAAAAATTGGTTGGTTTTGGGCTTGGGGAAACCAAGTTAGATGTAGAATTAAGGAAATATAGGTTTCCTGCTAGGTGTTTGATAAAAATTATGAGGATGTGAATGGTATAATTTCCCTAAAAATTAGATTATAGCTGCTAGGAAGACTTGGTGGTGATTAATTTGGTTCAATTATAGACTCATTTTGTTAAAATTTGATCAATTTAGCCTCAGAAGGCTATGGTTCTGGTGTAGGTTATTGCACCCATGGACAAGGAGGGGTTTAATTTAATAATTTTGATTCATTTTTAATTACAAATTTAATGTAATTATATGTGTATTTTATGTTTATAACCCATTTTATATTAAATTATTGATGATTCAGAGAATTAATATCCGGGAGTGAATTGAGTTCAAATTTTATTTCAATTTGGTATGCATACCTTGGATATGCATAACCTAGGTATAAAATCCTACTATAAATTCTATATATGTATTTTTGTTTTATTAAAATATGTTCGAACCCCCCCTCACAACAATTGAATGGTGTATTGACATAACTTAATATTTATACAAGTATTGCAGAGTTCTATAAATGTTTTTATAAATGTCTGCATTAGAGCTATGTCAGAAGTTGCATGGGCACACGCACACGCGCACACACACACACACACACACACACACATATATAACACCCATTGTATGCATGGGCACACGCACACATGCACACACACACACACACACACATATAACACCCATTGTATGCATGTGACTGGTTGTAGGCACGTCACAAATGGGAGTATGCCATGTGGCACGAAGTTAGTATACCACGCACGCACACACACACACACACACACACACACATAATCGATGGGTGTATGGAGGGATCGTGGAGGGACCCACTTCATGTTTAATGTTTTGATTTTTTATTATGTATGGAATTTGTGGGTTATGAATTCAAAGCCAGAACCGTGAGCCCTAGTGTGGCCGGGTTTCGATATATATATATATATATATATATATATATATATATATATATATATATATATATATATATATATATATATATATATATATATATATATATATATATATATATATATATATATATATATATATATATATATATATATATAATAATTTTAATAAATATTAACCTATGTGAAGGATAAGGTCATAGTTTATAATATTAATAAGATTAATTCAATATATATATGTGTGTGTGTGTGTGTGTAAAATTGGGCCTAGTAAAAAATTAAACATGGTAATAGCAATATGATTTCAAATAATATTTATAGGGCTTCGGTTTGAAAGGTGTTGGCATGTTGGCCATATGGACAAAAAATTAGTTTTCTTCCAATGAAAAACTGGAAAAAATATGAGTACATAAAAGTAATGAGAGGCAGAGTAACTCCCAAGGAAAGGAAAGAAGTATGAGAAAGTTCAGGTATTTTGTGGTAGGATAGTCAGTTATGGTTTTGTGAAAGACATTTTTAGGTTGGAAGAAAGTGGAAGAATTGGAGTTTTAGGGATAGAGAAGCTTAAGAAAGACTGTTAGAACTTCTAGGGGACATAAATTATAGCTCGTAACTCAGAACTATGCATGTAACTAGTTATTGTAAAGATGATTTTGAATAAATTTTAAATGTTCACCCAAAACTTGGAATCGAAGTTTGAATTTTTGGAAAATTTCAAAGGAAAGTTACAACATATTTTACTATTAAAATGAATTAATAAGCTGGAGACTTCTAAAGGGGTTATATTTCAGCTCAAGCATTAAAATTAGGTGATTAGATAGGAAATATAAATCTATTGACGAAGAGAGTATATTGGTGAACTCAAAAGACAGAATTCAGAGCGGAAATTAGGCAATAATTTGCAGAAAAATCTACATGGGAATTACAGGAAAATTTTGATAATGAAAGATAAGAGTCTTGAGGATGCTAAAAGGACCTATAATGAAGAATATGAGGTTATGGTTGATAATATCATTCTAGGTAATGATAATACTGAATCTAATGGTTATGGATAAAATAGACCTGATGAAGGAGACTGTTGTATTTTTTCGTGAAGGAATTTCTTGGCTGTGAAACTGCATTGAGAAACCAACTCAACCAATTTTTAGGTTCAAGTTGGCCCTCGAACAAGAGGGGGATCCCTCAATATTACAAGAATTTTTAATGTTGTTCATTATCACTGGACAACAATCTATGAAGCACAATGGAAAAATCTAGGATTTGTTGTATAGGTGGTTGTTGATGAGTCACAAATCCCTAGTTAACAAATAAAACCCTAGCTGTATAGATCTAATCAAAGTTTCAATGTTCAGCTATGGAAAAATAGAATAACTTGAAAGAGTTTTGTAGAGGAATAGAAGAGAAATTACATAATCAAGTATCCTCCCTGAATACTTAATTATATAACAAGAGCAGACGCGTTTAGAGAAATTTCTACAACCAATACATATATATTCAAGAGATGAAAAAAGGAAACAATTTAATGATGCAGAGGTACAATTTAAAAAACTTGTTCAATTAGCTATTCTTAGTAATGAGTATAACTTTGCAATGGATTTTTAGGGAAGTCAATCCTCAACTTAGCCTTACCCTAACCTCTATGTTACCTTGAACATATGATGAAAAAAAGAAATGATTTATAGGAAAAGACATAAACCATAAACAAATTTTGTCATAAAAATGAAGCCAGAAGCCCTTGATTAAAATTTTTTCAACAAGAGATTTTACAAATATAGTTAGGGTTTTGGCATCAAAATCCAACCTTTTCTTATTATAAATCATAGTATTTATAGCATTTACAAAAAAAATCTATTACTATTTTTTTGTAAATAAAATCCATGAAAATCATAAAAATAAAACTAGAAACAGTAGTAGAATTCGTCAAATGTTGAGGTTGCATCATTAATTCTATTCCTAAAAGTATAAAAAATATTTCTTTAATCTCTTCAAATCAGGAAAAATCATTTTTAATTGCCACTTGTTCTTTTAAAATTCCATCTACATCCTTTAAATATGGGATTTGACCTTCTATGATACACAACCAACTAGAAATTTGAAGTGATCTTCAACAAATTAAATTTTCTTCATAATTATGGATATTAGGGATATATGCTTCAACAAATGCATCATTCTTTGCCACAAAATATGGAATGAAATTATTTGATTCTTGATATCCTGGCTGGAAATTTGAAATTTATGTGAAGTTTTCCCCTGAAATCTGTCAATTTTCCTTTGAAACAGGAAAGTTATGCCACCTTGGTCTCATCATAGTTTGAATGTATAACTAGTTTACTAAGAATTTACACAAATTTATTTTCTTTAGAGACATTCATCATTCTTGTAGAAATTTAATACAAAATATGCATTGCTTGGATTTTCTTGATCTAACAATAATATGCTACTATTAAATACAAAATCGATTCTACAAAATCTTTGCGGAATTTTAAACACAATCACCAATCACACAATATCGTGAATAAATATCAAACACACATAACACAAATAATTTACCGGGGGAAAGCATATAGCTAAAAATCACACTAAATTATATTATATATTATATCATGGATCATGAAACAATTACATACAAAGATCCAATCCAAGAGCTCTCAATACAAATCTAACTCTCTCACACTATCAGACAAATATTGGCAAGTTCCTTAGCCAATTTACTATTTCCAGACAACCTGCCTCTACTGCCAATCCTAGCTGATAGAAATCCCTGAATGAATGGAATCCGGCTTGCCTTGACTGCGCAATCCTCATGGGCACATCCAATGTGTGTGTGGTTTCAAGTGTGCAACCGATAATGTCACAACTGATAGTCAACTTTCCCTTTCACCTACATCTCAACTGGGTCTCCACTGGATCTGACATGCATGTAGTTAATAGTAGTAAATATTCAGTTGCATGTGAGGCCACTGATTGGGAATTAATTAATAATTAATTCACTTGATTTCTCACTAGTGAATCACTCAGTTACAACTAATTCCACTTGCATGTCCCACCAACCAACCACTCAACTTGAAATTCTTATAGCTAACTGATTTTCCACTTCAGTTAACTATTTCCAAGTGCTCATTGAGAATAGATTATTGTTTATTTTCCAAATAATATTAAGGGATAATAATAGTCGACATGCATCTATAAATAGACATGCAATCTATAAATAAAAAATTAACATACATCTATAAATATACCTCATCTATAAATAGAATTTGCTTATGCATCTATAAATAGACATCCACCTAAAAATAGCCCGAGGCTTCATCCTAGTGTAGGTGCATAATTTTCACTAGGATCTTCTTGTTGAATATAAACACTCCCTCTCAACAAGAAAGGGAGTATCCTTCACCCCGATCTTGTCTCTATGGTATTCGAATTTTCTCCTGGTGAGCGCCTTCATTAGAATATTTTCATCCTGATCTTTCATAGGAATGTACTGAAGCAACATGATCTTCCTCTGCACACAATCTATGATATGATGATACCAAATATCTATATGCTTAGATCGATCATGAAACACATGATTAATCAAGAGTTTAATGCAACTCTGATTATCACAATGAATCACTGTTGGATATAAATGAGAACCAAACAAACCAACCAAGACCTTTATCATCCAAATAGCCTCACATGCAGGTTGATTTTCTGCCATGTATTTCTCTTCCATTGAAATGAGTGCCACGGATCTCTGCTTCCTACTGTACCAAGAAACAACTGTAGATCTAATGTTAAAGATCCTCCTTGATGTGCTGTTTCTGTCTGATGGGCTGCTTGCCCAATTTTCATCCGTGAAGCCATGCAACTTCACCTCATCCCTCTCTATGTACCATAAACCATACTCAAATCTACCCCTCAAGTACCTCAATACATGCTTGCCCACCTTCCAAAAGATCTTGGTAGGCTTAACCATCGCTTAACTTAGCTGGTCAACCGCATAGAAAATTTTTGCTCTCATGGTCACTAGATACATTTGCGAAACCACTAACTGTCCATAGACACTAGCATTCAATACCTCTCCATAAGTAGCATCCTCTTTCCTCCAGTTTCCTAGAAGAGGAGTATCCATGGTTTTTCGGCCCTCCATGTGAAACTTATCCAGTATCTCCATTTCATACTTTCCTTGAGACACAAAAATTTCACCATCTCACTGCCATATTTCAAATCCAAGGAAATAATGAAGGTATCCTTCATCTCGAAGTCCTTTGTAAGATCCTCCTTGCATGAGTGTATCAGCTGCTCATCACCAGTCAATATTAAATCATCAACATAAAGAACAATTTTTAAAAGCTTACCCTCCACCACAATTTGGTATAGTTTTTCATACGCTTCACTTTTGGTGAAGCCTAGTCCAGTGAAATAGTTGTCTATCTAAGTGTACCAAGCACAGGGTGCTTGCTTCAACCCATATAGCACTCTTTTGAGTCAGCATACATGCAACTCCCTGCTTAAGATCTCAAATCCTTCAGGTTGCTCTACGTACACCTCTTCCTCAATGATCCCATTGAGAAACACAGTCTTCACATCCATCTGATGAATGCGTCAGCCCATCTGCATTGAGAGATCAAGGATGGTCCTTATGGAATAATACCTTGTGACAGGTGCAAAGGTTTCTTCATAATATATCCCCTCGATCTGTGAGAAGCCCCGGACCACAAATCTGGACTTGTATTTATCAACACTCCCATCAGAAGCTTGCTTTACCTTGTAGATCCATCTTGAACCTACCAATGATTTCTCAACTGACCTTGGAACAATTTCCCAAGCACTATTTTTGACAATGGAGTCATACTCCTCCACCATTGCATATACCCATGTGGGCTCTTACACTGATTACTGAAAGGAAGATGGCTCAGTCAAAATACATTTGCTTATGAGAGCCATGTATCCAGTAAATCGGTCAGGAGACTATCTTTGTCTATGCTGTGAAGTAGGGGCTCCTACATTCTGTGCAGCATCAAGTCTCAGCCTATCAACTTCTGTGGTACGCCTTCTGCCAGTTCTGATGGTTGGCTCTTCGTGAGTGGACTCCTCCACTCTATGAACCTCCTCCTATGGCTGATCCACATCTAAATATTCATCTTTTGGAACCAACGGTTCCTCCTCCGCATGCATGTCCAACTCCCTATCAAGCGACAATCGCATGGATTTCCCCTCATTGAATTTTAAATCCAATCGCACCATAATCATTCGACTATTTGGAAAATACACACGATAATTATGGGGTGTTTCTATGTACCCCACAAATATCCCAACTTCAGTAATCGGCTCCAACTTCTTCCTGGCGTCCTTGGTCACATGCACATAAACAGATGAGCCAAAAATATTAAAGTGTGAAACATCTAGTTTGTTACCAGTGAAATCTTCTTCAGGTGTACTCATACCAAGTACGGTATAAGGACAATGGTTTTGCACATAAAACACAGTGTTGCATGATTCCACTCACAAATGCATTGGTAGGCCCTGTTCATGCAACATCGCTCATGATGCACCCACGATCGTTCTGTTCTACCTCTCCGCGACCCCATTTTGTTGTGGATTATGAGGCGCTATGAGTTCTCTTCAAATTCCTTCTTGCTTTAGAAGTTCTTGAATTCGTTAGAGATGTATTCTCCACCATTATTGCTCCTCGGACACTTCACTTGTTTCCCCGACTCTTTCTCCACCAACGTCTTAAACTCACAAAACTTTGAGAATGTTTGATCCTTCTTCTGCATGAAGAAGATCCAACATTTACGAGAAAATTCATCAACAAAAATAACATAGTACTTATGTTTTGCTGTTGAAGCAACTGAGAATGGTCCACACATGTCTATGTGAGCTCTATCAAGGATCCCCAAAGCTCGGTTCACCTTTTCATGAAAGGTGGAATTTACATACTTCCCCATGATGCAACCCTTGCACTGATCTAACTGAGCAAGTGTCCCCATTGGAAGTCCAGTAGATATTTTCAGCATGACTTTCAAGGCTCCATGATGAAGATGGACCAATTTCTTGTGCCATAATTCACCCTCATCCCAGCTCAACACTTTTTCCACCTTGCCCATCATGGCAATGCAGCCATCTACCTCCAACTTGTAGAGATTCTTAACTTTAATCCCTATCCTCTTGGCTTGACCCATTGTTTTGTGTTGCAGGAAAGATTTTCCATCACTGAAAACAACGTCATAGCCTTTGTCCTCCAACATTGCGACTGAGACAAAAAATTTCTTCAGACCTGGAACATGCATAACATATTTAAATTGAAATGGTTTACCTGAATCCCTCTTAAAGGTAATGGTACCAATTCTAGTCGCACTGTATTGTCCATCATCGCCCATCTCTATATGCATTTGGAAATATTTCTCCTCCAAGTCACTAAAAAGCTCCTTATCTCCTGTCATGTGAAAGGAAGTGCCACTATCCAAATTCCACACCGATCCCAATGCACTTGAAACCATGCATGCGATCAAGGAGAAGTCAAGTTCAAATTGCGAGGCAAGGGCCTCACCAGCTGCAGCTCCAACAAATTTCTTGTTCTTCTTCTTTTGCAGACAGTTAGTAGCGAGATTCCCATGTTGGTGATTGTGAAAACACTTCCCCTTGGACATGTCCAGCTTCTTACCTTTAGACTCAGATTTAAAATGGAATTTCTTCACCTTCCCCTTATTTTCCTTGGCAGCCAAAGCACAATCCTCTTCATCATCACACTTTGATGAAGAGCTATCTCTGGTGTTCCGCCTGAACTCCTCCTACACCAGATCCGACCACAGTTGTTCCCAATTTAGAAATTTTTCCCGTCCGTTGATAGATTCCTCATAATTGTGCCAACTATTAGGAAGTCCCAAGAGAGCCAAGCTCAAAAAATCATCATCAACAACAGTTATTCCTACGCTCCCTAGTTAATCCAGAAAATGGACAAACTTCGTGAGATACTTTGAAATGTTGTTGCCCTTTTCCATCTTGATCTTCCTGAGTTTATCTTTTAGCGCCAATTTCCTATGGTCGTTGCTGCTTTGGAAAAGATCCATCAAAGCCTTCCACATAGCATATGGTGTGGCTTTCCCATGAAGGCTTGAGACAATGTGGTCTCGTACTCCCTCCAATAGAATCCTCCTTGCCTTTGCCACTTTCTTTTTCCATGCATCAATATTGGCAGCATCTGACGAAGCAGGCTGAGGAACAACATTGTCAATGAATTCCTTCAAGCCATTATATTCGAGCACTGCCTCCATCCTATCCTTCCAATAAATGTAGTTTAAGTTGCCCTTGAGTGCATACTCTAGCCTCAAGTCATTGAAATCCATTTCGATCTTGAATTAGCTGTAGCACCAAGAAAGTATTTCTACAAATTCGAATTCTTTCCACCAACAAACTCAGCTCCTGCTTCAAAATTTCAATTTCATGTGCTTCGATACCATGTAGAAATTTAATACAAAATATGTATTGCCTGGATTCTCCTGATCTAACAATAATATGCTACTTTTAAATACAGAATCTCTTCTACAAAATCTTTGCAGAATTTACTCGGGGAAAGCATATAGCTAAAAACCCCACTATCTTCTATTATGTATTATATCATGGATCATGAAACAATTACATAAAAAGCTACAATCCAAGAGCTCTCTGTACAATATCTAAATCTCTCACACTGTCATACAAAAATTGGCAAGTTCCTTATCCAATTTACTATCTCCAGACATCCTGCCTCCACTGTGCAATCCAAGCTGATAGCAATCCTTGAATGAATGGAATCCTACTTGACTTGACTGCGCAATCCTCATGGGCGCATCCAATGTGTGTGTGGTTGCATGTGTGTAGCCGATAATGTCACAATTGATAGTCAACTATCCCTTTCACCTACATCTCAACTCGGTCTCCACTGGATCTGACGTGCATGTAGCTAATAGTAGTAAATATTCAGTTGCATGTGAGGCCACTAATTGTGAATTAATTAATAATTAATTCAATTGATCTCTCACTACTATATCTTTATTTGCAACTAGCACAACTGAGTTTAACTCACTTAACTGGGTTAATCTATTCACAACTTTCATAACTACACTTCCAACTATGTTACAACTTCGAATCACTTAGTTACAAATAAGTCCACTTGCATGTCCCACCAACTCAAAATTCCAAGTGCTCATTGAGAATAGATTATTGTTTCTTTTCCAACTAATATTAAGGGATAATAATAGTGGACATGCATCTATAAATAGATATGCAATCTATAAATAGAACTTGCACATACATCTATAAATAGAACTCATCTACAAATCTAATTTTCTCATGCATCTATAAATAGACATCCACCTAAAAATAGCCTGAGGCTTCATCCTAGTGTAGGTGCATAAATTTCACTATGATCTTCTTGTTGAATCTCAACAATTCCAAATTCCAAAAATGATAGTTTTTCATTGGTTTTGACAATAAAATAGTTTGTTCAAGTAGCTTCCTGAGATTTTACTGCATGCCTACGTTTATAAGATCCATAAGCTTTAAAATTTTACCCTTTTATAGTTTCTTGCACGTATAATATAGTTAAAAGGGTCATCAAATCAACCATAGAGGGAAGGAAACTATTTCAACATAATATCAACCCAGGCACTAAATTAACATTGGACTTGGGACTCTACAGTGGGGGTGTCCAATCATAAGGACAAGTGGGAAACAGACAGTTATGACTGGACCAACCCTCAGACATGCGCCCATCAACTCACCATGTAGAAATTATATGCACCAAGCATGCATATGTCCAAGATCCACCTGATCTCACACTATTTAACTTTATGCAGGATACTAAATCTATTCCACTTGTTAATCTTTTGCAGAAAAATTAATTGCACACATGTGAAGCATAAACAAACATTATCAATTGCACATAACACATTTTTTAACTGGGAAAGCTTGAAGCTGAAAAACCCAACTATATATTATGTAACATGGAGATCATATGACAATCTCATACAAACATACAAAGCTTATCACAAGCTCTCAGTACAGTACAATCTTCATACACTATATAGGCCTAATCTTGAAAATCCATGCACCGATCTTTGCCACCTGCTAGCCTGCCTCCACTGCGCAATCTCTACTGAAGAATAGCTCTGAATGAATTTGAATTACTCTTGGATTGACTGCGCAATCCTCATTGGCATCTCCACTGTGTGTTTGATGCAATCAATGCATCACTAATAGTTACAACAGATAGTCTATCTTTCCCTTTCACCTATCTCTCCATTGGTCTCCACTGAAACTGCCATGCACTGTAGTTAACTGATGTATTTTTCAGTTGATTAATGAGTTATTATTTGTGAATTAATGAACTAATTAATTCACTCCATTCTCACTAGTGTATCAATCAGTTAGACTAGATACAACTAGCTCAACTGAGTCTAACTGAGTTAAACTAAATACAACTCCATAACTACTTCTTCCAACTATGTCATAACTCTACCACTTGAGTTCTAACTGAGTCCTCCATGCAATAGCTCCAGTAAACCCTTAGGAATAGCGTAATTCCTTCTGTCAGCTGCTGTGCCACATCTGTGCACTGAACTGAAGTGCTCCAAGAGAATAAGTTGTTGTTTAGAGTCCGATTATTATTAAGAGCTAATAATAATCGACATGCATCTATTTTTAGATTGACGATCTATAAATATACTTCGCCCAATATTCTAAAAATAGAATTTCATCTATTTTTCCAACTTGATCAACCATCCACAAATAGCATCCCGCAACTTCTGAAATATGATCATCATGTCTAAAAATAGACATAGTCTAAAAATAGACTTGCGCCAAAAATAGCCTGCGGGCCCACTTAGTGAAGGCGACTCTTTTCACTAAGCTCATCATCTTGTTGAATCTCAACACTCCCTCTCAACAAGATAGGGATTATCTTTGACCCCAATCCTGCCTCTATGGTATTCGAATTTGCTCCTGGTGAGTGCCTTCGTCAGAATATCTGCATCCTGATCCTCCGTGGAAATGTACTGAAGCAACATGATCTTTTGCTGCACATAATATCTGATATATGATGATACCGGATATCAATATGTTTATATATATCATGAAACACAGGATTAACCGAGAGTTTAATGCAACTCTGATTATCACAATGAATCACCGTGGGATCTAAATGTGAACCGAACAAACCAACCAGAATCTTCCTCATCCAGATAGCCTCACATGCAGCTAAACTTGCTACCATGTATTCTTCTTCCGCTGAACTGAGTGCCACAGATCTTTTTTTCCTGCTGTACCAAGAAACTATCTTAGATCCGATACTGAAAATCCCTCTTGATGTGCTCTTTCTGTCTATTAGGCTTCTTGCCCAATTTGCATCCGTGAAGCCATGCAACTTCACCTCATCTGTCTGTCTGTACCATAAACCATACTCAAATGTGCCCCTGAGATATCTCAGGACATGCTTTCCTACCTTCCAAAAGAGCTTGGTAGGCTTAACCATCGCTTGTGAAAGCTGGTTCACCGCATAGCATATGTCTGGTCTTGTATTAACTAAATACATGAGCGAACCCACCAATTGTCGATAAACAGTGGCATCCACTACCTCTGCCGATGTAGCATCCTCTTTCCTCCAATTTCCTGGAAGAGGAGTGTCGATAGGCTTGCAGCCTTGCATGTGAAACTTCTCCAGTATCTCCCGGGCATACTTGCCTTGAGACACAAACAATTCACCTTCCTGCTGCCATATTTCCAATCCAAGGAAATAATGAAGGAGGCCTAAATCCTTCATCTCAAACTCCTTTGCAAGATCAGCCTTGCATGAGTGTATCAACTGCTCATCACCTGTTAGTATCAAATCATCAACATAAAGTACAATGATCAAAATCTTACCCTCAACCACAATCTGGTACAGGTTTGCATCTGCCTCACTCTTGGTGAAGCCAAGTCTAGTGAAATAGTTGTCGATCCGAGTGTACCAAGCACAAGGTGCTTGTTTCAGCCCATACAGTGCTCTTTTGAGCATGCACACATGTGACTCGCTGCTGAAGATCTCAAATCCTTCATGCTGCTCAATGTACGCCTCTTCCTTAATGATCCCATTAAGGAACATAGTCTTCACATCCATCTGATGAATGTGCCAACCCATTCGTGCTGAGAGAGCAAGGATGGTCCGTGTGGGAAGAATATCGTGCGACAGGTGCAAAGGTTTCTTCATAATCAATCCCCTCGATCTGTGAGAAGCCCCGGGCAACAAATCTTGCCTTATACTTCTCAACGCTCCCATCAGCAGCTTGTTTTACCTTGTAGATCCATCTTGAACCTACCACTTATTTACCAACTGGCCTTGGAACAATCTCCCAAGCACTGTTTCTGACAATGGAGTCATACTCCTCCACCATGGCATCTAAGAGCCATGCATCCAGTATATCGGTCAAGTGAGTGTCTCTATCTACGCTGTGATGTAGGAACTCCTACATTCTGTGTTGCATCCACCTTCAGTCTCTCAGCTTCTATGGTACGCTTCTTGCCTTGTCTGATGTTTGGTTCTGCATGAGTGGACTCTTCCACTCCATGAATCTCCTCCTCTGGCTGATCCACATCCAGAGGCTCATCTTTGGGAACAAGAAGTTCCTCTTCCGCATGCAAGTGTAGCTCCCTCTCAAGCAACAACTTCATGGCTTTCACCTCATTGAATTTTATATCTCGTCGCATAACCGTCATCCAACTGTTTGGAAAATACACATGATAGTTATGGGGTGTTTCTGTGTACCCCACAAATATCCTAACTTCTGCAGTCGACTCCAACTTATTCTTGGCATCCTTCGTCACATGAATGTAAACAAGTGAGCCAAAAAAATTCAAATGAGAAATATCAGGCTTCTTACCAGTAAAAGCTTCCTCAGGTGTACTCATGCCAAGTACTCTATGAGGACAACAGTTTTGCACATAAACCGCAATGTTGCATGCTTTCGCCCACAAGTGCATCGTTAGGCTCTGGTCATGCATCATCGCTCGTGCAACACCCATGATCGTTCTGTTCTTTCTCTCCACGACCCCATTTTGCTGTGGGTTATGAGGCGCTATGAGTTCTCTTCGAATTCTTCGTCGTGCTACGAATTCACCCGAGATGTATTCACCACTATTATCGCTCCGTAGAGCCTTCACCGCTTCCCCGACTCCTTCTCCACCAATGCCTCAACTCACAACTTTGAGAACGCTTTCACTCTTCTTCGCATGAAGCAAGATCCAAGATCTACGAGAAAAGTCATCAACAAATATCACATAATACCCGTGTTTTGTTGTTGAAGCAACCGAGAATGGTCCACACATCGTCATGGGAACTTCCCAGATCACCAAAGCATGGTTCTCCTTATCATAAAGGTGGTCTTCACGAACTTACCCATTGTACATCCTTTGCAATGATCTGATCGCGCAAGAGTACCTGGAAACCAAAGAGGAAATTTGCTGCAAAATCTTCAAAGCACCATGGTGAAGATGGGCCAATCTCCTGTGCCATAATTCACCCTCATCCCGGCTCACCAGTTCTTCTGCTTTGCCCACCATTGCAGCGTAGCCATCTACGTCCAGCTTATAGAGATTCTTAATTCGAACCCCTATCTTCTTGGTTTGACCCATTGTTTTATGTCAAAGGAAGGCTTTTCTCTTACTGAAAACAACATCATAACCTCTGTCTTCCAGCATTGCGACTGAGACCAAGTTCTTCTTCAGACCTGGAACATGCATGAAATTCTTCAACAAGAATGGATTACCGGACTCCCTCTCAAAGGTAATGGTCCCAATGCCTGTCACACTTTACCGACCATCATCGCCCATCTCTATATGCATCTGGAGGTCCTTCTCCTCCAAGTCACTAAACAACTCTTTGTCTCTCGTCATATGGAAAGATGCACCACTGTTAAGATACCACACCGATCCCATGCAGCTTGAAACCAAGCATGCGATCAAGGAAAAATCCAGCTCAAATTGCGAGGCTAAGGCCTCTCCAGCTGCAGATCTAGCAGCCTGCTTATTCTTCTTCTTCTGTGGACAGTTAGTGGCGAAATGTCCATGCTCGTGACAGTGAAAACACTTCACTTTGGACAAGTCCTGCTTCTTGCCTTTCGCACCAGATTTAGAAGGATTTTTCTTCCCCTTCCCTTTCCTTGATTTGGTGGCCAAAGCACAATTCTCTTCATCTTCATTCTTCGATGAATATCCATCCCTGGTACCCCCCCTTATCTCCTCCTACACAAGATCCGAGCAAATTCGCTCCCATCGCTGCAGTTTCTCCTGTCCATTGACAGAGTCTTTGTAGCTATGCCAAATCTTTGGAAGCCAAATGAGAGCCAAGCTCACCAAGTATTCTTCATCAACAGTAACCCCCACACTTCCCAGCTCATCCTTGCAGTGGACAAACTTCGTGAGGTATTTTGGAATACTATCTCCTTTCTCCATTTTTTTTTCTTCTGAGCTTGTCTTTAAGCGCTAACTTCCTCTGGTCACTTCTACTTTGGAAAAAGTCTGTCAAAGCCTTCCACACTAAGAATAAAGTGGCTTTCCTATGAAGGCTAGACACAATGTGGTCCTTCACACCTTCCAACGAAATCCTCCTCATCTTTTCAATCTTCTTTTGCCATGCATCAAGTAATGCAGCATCGCTAGATCTCGACTTAGGAACATCGCTATCGATGAACTCCTTCAGCCCATTATCTTCCAGCACTGCCTCCATCCTTTCCTTCCAGGCTATGTAATTCGAGCTCTCATCAAGGGCATACTCCAATCTCAACCCGTTGAAAGACATTTCAATGTATACTCGATTTCTGCACCAAGAATCTTCTGTAGCAAATTCGAATTGTCCACTAGCACAAACTCACTTCACAATTGCAATATTCAATCAACAATGCTCTGATACCATGTAGAAATTATATGCACCAAGCATGCATATTTCCAAGATCCACCTGATCTCACACTATTTAACTTTATGCAAGATACTAAATCTATTCCACTTGTTAATCTTTTGCAGAAAAATTAATTGCACACACATGTGAAGCATAAACAAAAGTTATCAATCGCACATCACACAGTTTTTAACCAGGAAAGCTTGAAGCTGAAAACCCCAACTATATATTATGTAACATAGAGATCATATGAAAATCTCATACAAACATACAAAGCTTATGACAAGCTCTTAGTACAGTACAATCGTCATACACTATACAGGCCTAATCTTGAAAATCCATGCACTGATCTTTGCCACCTGCTAGCCTGCCTACACTGCGCAATCTCTGCTGAAGAATAGATCTGAATGAATTCGAATTAATCTTGGATTGACTGCGCAATCCTCATTGGCATCTCCACTGTGTGTTTGATGCAATCAATGCATCACTAATAGTCACAACAGATAGTCTATATTTCCCTTTCACCTATCTCTCCATTGGTCTCCACTTAAACTGCCATGCACTGTAGTTGAATGATGTATTGTTCAGTTGATTAATGAGTTATTATTTGTGAATTAATTAACTAATTAATTCACTCCACTCTCACTAGTGTATCAATCAGTTAGACTAGATACAACTAGCTCAACTGAGTTAAACTAAATACAACTCCATAACTACTTCTTCCAACTGTGTCATAACTCTGCCACTTGAGTTCTAACTGAGTCCTCCATGAATTAGCTCCAGTAAACCCTTGGGAATTGCGTAATTCCCTCAGTCCACTGATGTTCCACATCTATGCACTGAAACAAAGTGCTCCAAGAGAATAAGTTTATTTAGAGTCTGATTATTATTAAGAGCTAATAATAATCGACATGCATCTATTTTTAGATTGACGTATCTATAAATAAATACTTCACCAATATTATAAAAATAGAATTTCATCTATTTTTCCAAATGGATCAACCATCCACAAATAGCATCCTGCAACTTCTGAAATATGATCATCATGTCTAAAAATAGACATAGTCTAAAAATAGACTTGGCCAAAAATAGCCTGCGGGCCCACTTAGTGAAGGTGAATCTTTTCACTAAGCTCATCATCTTGTTGAATCTCAACACACCACCCTCCCACGTGTGAGTGGTAATGGTCCTCGGGGCAGGTGATCCTATGACAGAAGAGATGGTAGTTAAGCATGGAATGGACGTGAGATAATTAATTCTTCATTCATAGGTGATGGTGAAGTTTGGTGCTTTGGATTTTGCAGACGAGCAGACGCTAGCTCTCAAGCCTTGGCTTGAGCTTTGTCGGCAGGAGACAAGGTGGGTGAAAGTGCAGTCGAGCAGCTATGGATGGAGTCTGAATGTCAGGACGAATCCTAGCAATGGCAAGAGCACACTGCACCAGGAGACAAGCGAAGGTGGTGAGGGTGATTCCACCGTAGAGGGAGCGCCTCTTGACGGGTGGTTTTGGTGTTCAACCTGGGCGACAGAAGACAATTAGTGGACTGCACAGGAAGGATCCTGCCCCGACTAGGCCCCAGGGTGGTTTTTCCTTGGGATTACTGAGCACTTCGACTCTCCTGTGAGTAAAATCTATGGGTGGTGGCGAATTCACACATCATCCGAGGGTGGTGTTGCAGCTGGTAGTGGTATTGTGTCTCTCCTCCATGACGCTCATGAGGTTTTAAGTGATAAAATTTGGCGACGTTACGGAGACGGTGCAGTGGTTCTAGGGTTGCTAGACCTAGAGTGACTTGGCACTACAACCAAGCAAAGGGTGGGGGAGTGTTATATGACTGCATGACGTAAGAGCGAGGCTGGGCTCAGCGTGGAGGTCTTGGACGCAACATGGAAAATCACCAGATATCCGAGGACTCGATTTCACAATAAAAAACTACCGAGAGTCAACATTCGATGGTGGCCATGGCAGTATCTTCGGCTCAATCACTAGGACAGGTTGAGGCTCCGACCACCCTTGAAGCAATTTTTGCCCAACTCCAGAAGATTCATCTCAACCTGGACACATTGCGTGAACAAAGGTATGATGATTGTAATGAACTGTGGCCTACATTAATATTATTCAAAACCTATAGAATGAGACCCTCGAAGCTCTGGAGGGTCCTCTTCTGAGGTGCTCTCTCGACCACCTCCGAGCTTTAGAGGCCCAAGTAGACCATATTAGCTACCACATGCACAACCAGGGATGCATCTTTGTGGCTCCTTTGGCAGAGCCCCTACACCCTCCTCCATGATGAAAATAGTTTTTTGGTTGTTTTGTAATTTTGTGTGTCCAATAACCAAGAGCATCATATGCCTTGGAAAGCACCCAAGTCTTTCTAGGCACTGCATGCCTTCTGGGTTGCCTAAATGTAATACAACTATGTTGGCTTCTACTGTAAATTTTGATATGATAATATAAAATAGACTTTGACTGGAAAAAAAAAAAAAATTGGACTTGGGACCATAGAAAAAGACACATGCATCCCTTCTTAAGAGATAAATTTGACCCCCTTCTCAGTAAAAACTAAACATCCATAACAGGTCCATGTTCCAGATTAAACATTATGCAAAAATGTTTTAGTATGGCCATTGATGAGAAAAATTAAGGGACTGATATTTCGACCTGTAGAAGAGGAGATTTGTTGCCCCACATCAGATTGAACTCGACCTAGTAGTGATAATAGAACTTAGTGTATAACTTGTAGCAATAAATTCAACAAATGAGGAAGGAAATTGATCTAATTTGCACTATAAATCTTGATTTTGAAGTTTGAAAGGTTACAAAATCTTATTTCAAACAAACTCTCCCTTCTCTTTGATTGGTTCTAACCTTTTCCTTTGGGTAGAAACTAGACTGTCATATTGAGCTGGGAATTTTCTATCTCCCATATTTGCAAAAATAAGTATGCTTCCTTTGTGTGTCTTCATTTGGGGCATTAAAGAACAAGAATAATGGATTTGTCATTTGAATGCGAAAAAAGAGATCTCTGCAAGTGTAACCCATGAATACAAGAGAACCGACAAAATATATTTTATATTATTCTTATTCTCCCCCATTTCATCTCTATTAAAAACTTCAAGAGCTTGGTCTTGAAACTAAATTCTTGATATTAATAAGAGTGAACATTCCCATCAAAAATAAAAAATCAATAGAGTTTCCTTGATTGGATCATCCAAATTTTGTATAATAGACTGATCATTTTGGGCATTTAGCAAATCTAAAAAACCTAAAATTTTCATCTTCTCCACTCCTCTGATAGAAACTGGTTAAATTTGTCAAACAAAGTGTCTCTCTGAACAATTTTTCTCAAATTGAATTTCTAATTATAACTTCAAGATAATCACCAATATGTGGGTTCTTTTTAAACATTTCTTTTCCACTCTCTCTTTAAAAACCATAAATAGTTGAGCCTCTGCCTCACAAAAATTCATCTTACACCACTGATTTTCTCCATTATCCCAGTGTGAATGGAAAATATTTGAAAATCTAATGTTTGATCCTTGAACAACTCCCATTTCCCTCCTTCTCTATCCAGTGCATAACTTCAAGGTTTTACAAGCATTCCTGAACGCCAGAATCAAAAAATATCTTTGCTAATACCTTGATAATTCCAATGGCAGTGAGTGTGGGAGTGTTCCCTTGCATAAGCCTGAGTTTTGCATTCCCACTATACATGATTTCAATTGCTTATTGTAGTTATAAAACTTGGAAAAATCCTAGAACTTCGATAGTAAGAATCAATTTTATTTTCATTTTAGTATAATGACCTGATCCAACCCAACCATGTTTAATAATCATTCCTAAAAATAGTAAGTTCAAGTCACCAATACTTAAAGGCAAAAAGCTCATAAACTCTTGTTGCGAGTTTCTCCTCATTATAAGCTCACATGTACAAATGCTTGAACTTTTTATTTTGGTGGTTCCAGGTGTGTGTAAAATTGTTGAACTTTACTATAAGACTTTGTAGGTTATTCCCACAAACATCTAATATTTTTCTGAATCATTCTTCAAACAACTTGTTAGCCACCTATAAATTCTGCCATACTAAATGTTGGCTAGACTTTGTCTTCAAAACTTCAAGAGATAGTTCCCTTTGAAAAATTATCCTCTTTTGAAGTTTTATGATGATTATTACCCTTTGAGTTAATCTTCACTTCTGTTTCACTATTAATCCTAAAGAACCTTGTTGTTTGCCAAGAGAAAAAACTACTTATAAAACCCCATTTTTCATCATTTCACTCTTCATTTCACCCATTATTCCCTTTAATAAAATCCATAAATACCTTCATTTGACTTCTAAACCATTCCAAAGCAATTTTTAAACCTTATTTCCCCCTTTAATTTGGTTAAAAAACCTTTTGTCCCTTATCAGAACCCTCAAAATCCTCTGAAAAACCTTCATTTTGGCCTAAAAACCCATTTTTAGCATTAAGGCCTTAAGCCCCTTTCGGCCTTAGTCCTAGCCCCTTTCCACATATGACCCACATTGTGACCGAGCGCGAAGCACTCATCGCATCGCAAACATTCATTCCATCGCAATCGGCAATCGAAAATTCCCTTTATCCTTTCCCTTTTTCCTCTTTTCGATGTCGATCCTCCGATTTAATCTCAGTCATTGAATCCACAAGAACCAACGGCCCAGATTCAATTGCGCTCCTCTCATTAGCCCTCCGACATCATACCCACCGATTTAATCCTGACCTTGATCTCTCATACCAATCCAACGACCATCGCTTAATCGCATATCGCAAACTCAAAGACCCCGACACTTTTGCCTCATTCCTTTTCTCTGATGCGATGTAATCCTAACCATTCATTCCACCAGATCTGACGGTCCGCGCTCAATCACATCATTGCCTTTCTCCCCTCCCCTTGCACCATTTCATGTCCTGTGCGATTCTGCGATGCAATTTCTGCCATCGATCCTCATGATCTGACGACTCCCATTGATCCTTCCTTCCGCCCTTTATAAAAGGTGGGCCCTCCCTTCTCCTCATTTTTCTTCGCCAAATTCCTTCAAACCTTACCTTTTATATATTTTTCGTTTCCCGACAAAAATAGTTTAAAAAAAAATCCTGACCGTCGATCTACAAAAATCAAAGGCCATCAGGCTCCATCCTTCCGCCCGTGCCCTTCCCCTTCATTTCTTCATATCCGCTCCTTCTCTTAATCATAACCCTCCATCAAAGAAATCTAACGATTGGGACTTAACCCGATAGCCTATTTCACCCATCCACTACGTGCCAATTTTTCTAACATCAACATGGATCTCGCGTACCCTTTTACCCCACAGCTCTTCATCCATCATGCTCAACCTGCACCGTTGGATCTGGAGCCTCCAAATCCAACAAACTAGAATCCATATCGCATAATTTTTGGCCCCTTTTCATAGTGTGCTACTTCCACGCGATGAAAGTGGTTTTAGAAATCCACGTGTCAAATGCTAACATATATCACGTTCCAAAAGCTAATACCACTTACCCCCCCAAATGCTACGCGAAAACCGCTGCCGGTTTTCCCAAAACCACTTCTCAATTCACACCCAAAATCAAATTTAAACTTGTTTTTCCTTTTTCCGCCATGGTTTTTCTCCTCCCACTGCTGTAACCACTCATCCTCATTGCTCTAGACCATTCCCATGAACCTTCTAAAGTATTTTTAACCATAAATCGCAGGATTTGAATAATGTTTGTTTGTTTTTATGTAGGTTTTGTAAGTTAAAGGGTAAAACCCCCGCAGATGTTTGTAGTGTTATCGGCTGAGGATGACGATCCTCATGTCCCTTGATACAAATTCAAAGGGTTTGGGAGTTCTAATTACATGATTTTAGGGAATCAATAAGTCATGAATATCAGTTTTCTAAGCAAAAACTCCATGTAAACCCTCTGCGCCCCTGCAAACAAAAAAACACAGTCAACATCAATTAACAAAGGGTATCAGTGTCAAATATGAAGATTATGGATTAATCAAGCCTAAACATAGATCCTAAGATAAATCACCGTGTTTATGAAACATAGAATCAGATCCAGAAGACCTCGAATGCCACATCATAGGGGCTAATTTAATCCCCAGCTACCAAAATTTCCACCTGTAGCCTCTCTGCCTCAAAGGAATACCCGAATCAAATCTCAGTTGGAAACATTAAGGCCAAGACAGCTGAATAGTTATTACAAGCAAAGACAAATATTTTAAACTGTCAGTAAATTTATTGTAAAGATAAGAAAGTGCCTTAAAGTCAATCTTTTCACCCACTAAGCCTAAAAAGTAGAAAACAGAGTTAGAATTAAATGAGTTTCTGCCTTATGCCTTGCATGGTTTTCAAGGCTAGGAGTTGCATTTAACATAGCATTAATAATATTCAAGCCCTAAAACTCTTTCACCTCCTCATTTCTTCTATAAATATTTCTGAAGAAAATGATAAGTTGTTGGTTGGTTGTTCACTAGTTGTAACATTGAAACTCTCTGAAATAATACATAGTCTGTCTGAAGTTGAAGAAGAAATTGAAGTCTTGGAAGCTGGATTATGTTTTTGACATGCTTTTTCTTGAGAAGGCTCTATCATTGGATCCCTGAGCTTGGCTGTTGGTGATGTATCATGAACTGTCTATTGTTTTTCCTATTTTCATTATGTTTCATAAATTATTACTACAGTAGGATGAAAAATTTAGGCTAAGAAATGACACCTGGAAGCACCTTAGACCTGTTTATCCTTCACTGTTTTATGTTTTCTTCTGCTAAGGCATTTTAGAGTCTTTAATCATTCTCTTGAACCCTTATGCTTGTTTATTTCTCAAATAGTTCAAATAGTTGGTTCCAACATGATTTATGGTTTTCCCTGCTTGTCTGCTGCCACTTGAAAGCTGTTTTTGAAGTCTCCCTTTGAAGTACCATTGTTTATAGCTAGCCAAGGAGGTATATCTTGATCATACCCTTTGTCCTTGCTTGAAAAATTGTTTTAAAGGTCTTTATAGTTGTGATCATAGATGTGTTAGGTGTTCCCTCTTCTATGATTGCAATTATCAGTGAATCCTTTATGTTTTCTAAGTCCTTTGAAATAAAATCTGAGGAAATAGGATGTGCTCCCGAATCTTAGATTTCATTTTGAAATTTGTCCTGAAATCATTATTTGCTTAAAGTGTGGTTTGTATAATTCATGGTTAGCCCTGTTTATCAAATACCTCTTTATTGTTCAAGTTATGTTTTTAAGTTCCCTTTGTTGAGAATTCAACTTCTCTTTTCAAATCATTAATGTCCATCTCATTCACAAAACTAAAGGATCCTGTGGCCAAGTTAGATTTTCCCTTTGATATCCCATATCCATTGATGAGTTTTTCATAAACCTCTTCTTGACTCCATTGCCCAATGAATTTGACACTTCTTCTTTCTAGCTATACTAGCTAGACCTTTCATATTCCTCTGTGCCAATTCAACCAACCAACCAAACAAACCAAACAAATACTTTCACTTAATAACTAGTCTAAAATCAATACTTAAAAGCAAACAAGATAAACCTTTGCAAAAAAGTAAATTTGAGAGATCCCTCTATGAGAACAGGAGGACTAGATCCTGGAACTACAAAGATTGGTTTTGATGTTTCTTTGTCTTTTGGTAAGCCAATCTATCAAAACACAGGACCCCAACATAATGGCGATCACGGTGGGACCTGTTGAACGTATGATAGCTTAGAAAACTATTATAAACTCTTTGGTCCTACAAATCTCTGAGATAATAAGTTAGTAAGCCATAAATTAGACTCTGTTTATTTGAGCACCTTAGATAAGTGTTAAGATCAGACATAGGGCACTCTCATAACCATAGAAATATACAAAATCCAAAAATATTTCAGATTGGATTCATAATAAACATGGTGGTGGAACCATAAAACATTTTACCTTCACAAAAGCTAAAAAATTTCCACCTGGTGACTCCACTGGCCTCCAATAGGCCTATTATTTCACTAGTCCTTGTAAACTCTCCTGGGAATGCAGTGAGAAAACCCAATCATGCTGTTGGTGGACAGCAAAGTTGAAAATATTTCACCTGGCGACTCCACAATCCCAAAAGACCTACTGACTCCACTGGTAGAAGACCCTGAACTGGTTGATAAGATACATTGACCTCTTTATTACAAACATGAATCCAAGTATAGACAGAGAAGCTAAACTAAACACATTATTGAACCTAATTGGAAAAATAGTGTACATACTTGATGAAATATTGGATAGGCATGAGGTTGATACAAATGTTGATTACCCAGAGCAACTTATGCCTTTCCCTGATCAAACACAAACTCAACCACTACAAGATATAAACAAAAAACAAAATATGTATGATGAGCAAGATTACAAAGAAAACAATGAAGAAAGTTGTCAAGGAAATTCTGAATGCATACCTCTATCTTGTATTGCACTATTAAGAAAACTTTATGAAAAAAATGCAAATACTAATAGTGAGCAGTATTTTGAGGAAACAAGTAGCCACTTAGAAAATGCAGAATACGATGTGCAAGAAGAATTAGAATATATAGGGCTTCTCCCTTTATGTTTCAACTCAATTCAGATTACACAAGAAGAGTGGCATCCTGAAAATGTAGAAGAAACAACTCATGAACCTTGTATTCTAACTAAGTATCATAATAATCATGAAGATTTGTTTGAAACAGTAGAAGACCCTCAAAGTTTCCTTGCAAGCACAAGTGAAGATTTACTAGGAGAGGCTCAAGAAGATATCCAACCTCAAAATCAGTCAATACAAGAGGAAGAGGAATATTGTTTTTCTATCCAAAGCAAAAAGAAAATTCATTCTCTTTTAACAGAAGAAGAAATTGATCAGATATTAAATAAACAACCAGCCCTCAAAACCTCATTTGAACAAAACACTTCTGCTCATCTACTTATTGAACTTTGTTGTCTTGAACTAGAAACTAAACTTGTAGATCAGCTTAAAGAAAGACAGACTGATAACCCAATAAGCTTGTTTGGTGAAATTATTTATACTAATGATTTTCCAATTTTTTGTCAATCTGATGATGATGATAAGCTCCAAATAGAAACTAATAATGCAGGGCAACCAACATTTGATTGGTATCATGAATTTCATTATGATCAACTTGGAAGCAGCAATCAACAAATCCAGTCCATCAAAGATAGCTTTCACATAATGGGAATTCAACAGTCTGTTAGTTGTAATGTTGGGATTGTAAAGGAAGAGGAATTTCTTGAGCAAGATGAAGATAAGGAGCCTTCTCCTGATAGGATTGAGGTAATAAAGGATACCCCTACTCAAGAACATGATGATCTCTTCACAGAGTACAGTCCAGTGAATTAGAGCATACCAGGACTACAAGAGGACAACACTGCAATATATGATAAGTCCTCCAGTTCAGATAATAATGAAGATGAGGAAGTTTTTCTTTCCCAAGAAAATCTTAATCTTGATCCAGTGGAGGAAAGGGTAACTCTGGTTGAATCCTATCTTACAAATATTCATAACCAGACATTGTTTCAAGATCCATATGCTCACTTCTTGAAGGCATTTGAAGAAGGGATAAATGTTATTAGGAGCAATGTATTACTAAAAGCAAGAAGATTATTTAGCACTGCTGCTAAAAAACAAAAGGAATGGGAGTGGCCTTGTTTTTCCAGCCTTCCCAAAGAGATGAAGAAGGACCGATCATGGAATCATTTAATAGATTAGTTGTTCTAGAAAAGAGAGTTCAACAGCTAAACATGTAAATATTTCAAGTTAGATTAGGTTAGGTAGGAATCTCAATAAATCTCAGCCTATGAGCATTTAGTTAGTTGTTGATTTTAATTTGAAAGAAAAAAAAATACAAAACAACAGAAAAAGAAAAGAGGGCAGATAAAAACAAGAAATGTACAACCCCATACCAAAAAGAGAGACAAAGTCTGAAAGTGTGCAAGCCCAAATGCCACTCCTAAAAACACACTTCTAGTTAGTCATACAACCTAATCATGACTAATTAGTTTTTCAATTTACTGTTGATAGGTTAGTGAATTAGATCAACCAAACAGCACAATCTTGACTTATCAGTAGAAGTAGATTAGGATAGAAGAAACAAAGGTTCAAACAAGTTCAAAATCTGAACCTGTGAATTTCAAAAGAAGAATGGCTCTAATTAGATTCATCTTGAGTCAAAAATAGAAAACAAACTGGTTCCAATATGCTCAAAACTTGAACCAAAAAAGAAAAAGGAGACAAGTCAAACAAAACTAAAACCAGAACTGAAGAAACAATGAAGGATGTTTTTAAATTTTCAAATCTTAAGCCTTCACAATTTTGTTTTAATTTTCTGCAAATTTTGATCTATGTGCAGCTTTTTTTTATGCCATAGATCTGCAGGAAGTCAAACTGCTTAATCCTGGCTTGGCTACTTTTAAATTTCCTGTTTTAGAATTTAGAGAATAAAGGTCTGTCAGAGAGTCTAATCCTGATAGATAGTAGTTAGGTAGAGAAACTTATGAGTTCAACTACTTAATCTGAACTCATGGAGAAATAAGATTAGACTTAGAATAATTTCCTGTTTTTAAAAGAATAAAATGTTGATGAAGAGAGTTTGCTAGTCAAAATGCACTCTGAAGAAGAAAAAATGTTAGGATCATTAGGAATGGGTAGGTAGAGATTTTGTTTTGATAGAATTCCATTGTTTCAGATTGCTGCAGAGATTATCAAATCAAAGAAAGGTCAGCTAAAGGAAAAGAAAGTTTCTGCCCAATGGATGAAGGCACTGGTTTACTGAAAAGCCAGAGATCAATAGCTGAGGTTCTGGACACCTAAAAGAACTAGTTGTCCTCCCCAAGTGGAGCCACTGTTAACCACCTATAAATTCTGTCATACTAAATGGTGGCTAGACTTTGTCTTCAAAACTTCAAGAGATAGTTCCCTTTGAAAAATTATCCTCTTTGAAGTTTTATGATGATTATTACCCTTTGAGTTAATCTTCACTGCTGTTTCACTATTAATCCTAAAGAACCTTGTTGTTTACCAAGAGAAAAAACTGCTTATAAAACCCCATTTTTCATCATTTTACTCCTCCTTTCACCCATTCTTCCCTTTCATAAAATCCATAAAGACCTTCATTTGACTTCTAAACCATTCCAAAAACCTTTTTAAACCTTATGTCCCCCTTTCATTTGGTTTAAAAACCATTTTCTCCCTTATCGGAACCCTCAAAATCCTCTGAAAAACCTTCATTTTGGCCTAAAAACACATTTTCAGCATTAAGGCCTTAAGCCCCTTTCGGCCTTAGCCCTAGCCCCTTTCTGCATATGACCCGTAGTATGACCGAGCACGAAGAACTCATCGCATTGCTAGCCCCTTTCTGCATATGACCCGCACTATGACCGAGCACGAAGAACTCATCGCATCGCAAATATTCATTCCATCGCAATTGGCAATCGCAAATTCCCTTTATCCTTTCCCTTTTTCCTCTTTTCAATGTCGATCCTCCGATTTAATCTCAGCCATTGAATCCATAAGAACCAACAACCCAGATTCAATCATGCTCCGCTCATTAGCCCTCCGAAATCATACTCGCTGATTTAATCCTGACCATTAATCTCTCATACCGATCCAACGGCCACCGCTTAATCGCATATCAAAAACTCAAAGACCTCGGTGCTTTTTCCTCTTTCCTTTTCTCCGATGCGATGTAATCCCATCCGTTCATTCTGCCAGATCCGACGGTCCACACTCAATCGCATCATCACCTTTCTCCCCTCCCCTTGCACCATTTCATGTCCTATGCGATTCTACGATGCAATTTCCACCATCGATCCTCATGATCCGACGGCTCCAATTGATCCTTCCTTCTGTCCTTTATAAAAGGTGAGCCCTCCCTTCTCCTCGTTTTTCTCCACCAAATTCCTTCAAACCTTACCTTTTCTATATTTTTCGTTTCCTGACAAAAATAGTTTAAAAAAAAATCCTGACCGTCGATCTACAAAAATCAAAGGCCATCAGGCTCCATCCTTCCACCAATTCCCTTCCCCTTCATTTCTTCATATCCACTCCTTCTCTTAATCATAACCCTCAATCAAAGAAATCTAACGATCGGGACTTAACCTGATAGCCTATTGCACCCATCCACTACGCGCCAATTTTTCCGATGCCACCATGGACCCCGTGTACCCTTTTACCCCAGAGCTCTTCATCCATTGCGCTCAACCCGCACCGTTGGATCTAGAGCCTCCAAATCCAACGGACCAGAATCCATATCGCATAATTTTTGGCCCCTTTTCACAGTGCACTACTTCCGCGCGATAAAATTGGTTTTAGAAATCCACGTGTCGAACGCTAACGTATATCGCGTTCCAAAATCTAATACCACTTACCCCCCCAAATGCTACACGAAAACTGCTGTCGGTTTTCCCAAAACCACTTCTTCTCAATTCGCGCCCAAAATCAAATTTAAACCTCTTTTTCTTTTTTCCGCCACAATTTTTCTCCTCCCACTGCTGCAACCACTCATCCTCACTACTCCAGACCACTCCCATGAACCTTCCAAAGCAGTTTTAACCATAAATCACAGGATTTGAATAATGTTTGTTTGTTTTTATGCAGGTTTTGTAATTTAAAGGATAAAACCCTCTCGTAGGATGTTTGCAGTGTTATCGGCTAAGGATGATGATCCTCATGGCCCTTGATACAAATTAAAAGGGTTTGGGAGTTCTAATTACATGATTTTAGGGAATCGATAAGTCATGAATATCGGTTTTCTAAGCAAAAACTCCATGTAAACCCTCTGCACCCCTACAAACAACAAAACATAGTCAACATCAATTAACAAAGGGTATCAGTGTCAAAGATGAAGATTATGGATTAATCAAGCCTAAACACAGATCCTAAGATAAATCACTGTGTTTATGAAATAGAGAATCATATCCAGAAGACCTCGAATGCGACATCATAGGGGCTAATTGAATCCCCAGCTACCAAAATTGCCACCTGCAGCCTCTCTGCCTCAAAGGAATACCCAAATCAAATCTCAGTTGGAAACATTAAGGCCAAGACAGCTGAATAGTTATTACAAGCAAAGAAAAATATTTTAAACTGTCAGTAAAGTTATTGTAAAGATAAGAAAATGCCTTAAAGTCAATCTTTTCACCCACTAAGCCTAAAAAGTAGAAAATAGAGTTAGAATTAAATGAGTTCCTGCCTTATGCCTTGCATGGTTTTCAAGGCTAGGAGTTGCATTTAACATAGCATTAATGATATTCAAGCCCTAAAACTCTTCCACCTCCTCATTTCTTTTGTAAATATTTCTAAAGAAAATGAGAAGTTGTTGGTTGGTTGTTCACTAGTTGTAACACTGAAACTCTCTGAAATAATACATAATCTGTCTAAAGTTGAAGAAGAAATTGAAGTCTTAGAAGTTGGATTATGTTTTTGACATGCTTGTTCTTGAGAAGGCTCTATCATTGGATCCCTGAGCTTGGATGTTGGTGATGTATCCTAAATTGTCTACTGTTTTTCCTGTTTTCATTATGTTTCATAAATTCTTACTACAGTAGGATGAAAATTTTAGGCTAAGAAATGACTCCTGGAAGCATCTTAGACCTATTTATCCTTCACTATTTTATGTTTTCTTCTGCTAAGGCCTTTTGGAGTCTTTAATCATTCTCTTGAACCCTTATGCTTGTTTATTTCTCAAATAGTTCAAATAGTTGGTTCCAACATGACTTATGGTTTACCCTGCTTGCCTGCTGCCACTTGAAATCTGTTTTTGAAGTCTCCCTTTGAAGTACCATTGTTTATAGTTAGCCAAGGAGGTATGTTTAGATCATACCCTTTGTCCCTACTTGAAAAATTGTTTTAAAGGTCTTTATAGTTGTGATCATAGATGTGTTAGGTGTTCCCTCTTCTATGACTGCAATTATCTGTGAATCTTTCATGTTTTCTAAGTCCTTTGAAATTAAATCTTTGAGGAAATAGGATGTGCTCCTGAATCTTAGATTTCATTTTGAAAGTTGTCTTGAAATCATTATTTGCTTAATGTGTGGTTTGTAGAATCCATGGTTAGCCCTGTCTATCAAATACCTCTTTATTGTTTAAGCTATGTTTTTAAGTTCCCTTTGTTGAGAATTCAATTTCTCTTTCCTAATCATTAATGTCCATCTCATTCAAAAAACTAAAGGATCATGTGGCTAAGTTAGATTTTCCCTTTGATATCCCATATCCATTGATGAGTTTGTCATAAACCTCTTCTTGACTCCATTTCCCAATGAATTTGACACTTCTTCTTTCTATCTATACTACCTAGACCTTTCATATTCTGCTGTGCCAATTCAACCAAACAAACAAACAAACCAAACAAATACTTGCACTTAATAACTAGTCTAAAATCAATACTTAAAAGCAAACAAGATAAACCTTTGCAAACAAGTAAATTTGAGAGATCCCTCTCTGAGAACAAGAGGACTAGATCCTGGAGCTCTAAAGATTCGTTCTGATGTTGCCTTGTCTTTTGGTAAGCCAATCTATCAAAACACAGGACCCCAACACAACTGGCCATAATAGACAAAGCACTAGCAATGTTTTTTGCATGTTGAAAGCTATATTTGCAGGATGCAAACTATCAACAAGTGATTCAAACTTCAAAAGTGAAGATAATTAATGAAATATAAGTTTGTAATAGTCCTTAAACACGTTGCAAAAGTGGCATGAATTCCATATTTTGATTTCTCTGCCATATGAAAGCCTCAATTCACTTGTAGACATTTCCAAGCATGCAAGCATGACTAGGAAAATGTAAATATGTATCTGGAAGAAGAAGAGTGTGGAGACTTGGTAGAAAATTTATTGTTTTTTGAGTGCAGCATGACTAGAAACCTTGACTCAACACAACCTGCTTCAGATTTATAAATCACTTCTATAGGAACGGAATGGGTAAAATTTGTATTGGAAAACTCATTTAGATATTGGGAGCAATTAGATGACACATCCCATTCTTCCAACATTTTCAAGGAATGGAGAATCAATTGTTGCATATAAATTCCTAGGTCGCTGATTTGAATGCTTCTAGTAGGATTTCTTTCTAGTTGTCCACGAGCATGTGTTCCAAAAATGTATGCATGAGATGGTGAGATTAATGATACAACTAGTTTCCTTGTGATTCTTTGGATTCACTTTCTCTAATAAACACTTTTATGTTGCAGCCCATTTCCATAAATAACCCTAATTTTATTTAACTTTAAAAATGCCTTCTCTATTGATGTATCTAGGCTCGTAAAAATGTGATAGCCATTTAGCAATTTTGTTGTTGTGTTTATCCCTGTCCTGTCACTTAAATCAGAGATGGATTACGGGGGGGGGGGCGGGGTTACACATGGTAAGTGGCTTTTCCACAGGGGGTGCCACAATTATCCGCAAAGTTCCATGTTGACAAGGTGATTTGGTAAAAACAACAATTGCGGACCCCCTCTCCTTGTTAAGGCTCGACCATACTTGGGGTTGTGAAAATTAATTGGAGTTGTCGATTGAAATTGGCCAAATATCCACTGCACGGAGTTGTCAATGCTTTATGCTTTGGGTTTTATTTATCTCACTGTATGACTTGGAAGTCGTGGCTTTGACTAGGTTTATTGATTGATGCATTGGCTATTTGATGAACACGATTGGTAGAGGAACTGGAGACTGGGCTTTGAACCCCAGGATTTTATTTTACTTTAGTAGGAATTGTCCCACATTGGTCAGGATATAGGTTTGATTTGTTTTTATAAATTCCAATGGTCCTATGTTGCTTTGACTCGTAGAGCACAATGCTATACTCCTTGTTTCTTTTGTGCATTGTATGTTGGATTTGATATAGCTTGTGACTTTGGTTATTTGGTAGATGGTGGGTCTCAATGGCATATAGGTGATGAATTGGGAGATTGGGCTATAAAGCCAAATATTTTAAGTAGTCCCCTCATATAAATCATAAGAGGTCGAGACCTGCTCAGAGCTCAAAAAGCCTGAAAATAATACTTTGAATTTTTTCCAATAAGCTTGGGAGGCTTATACTTTTTTTTTTAACAAAATTTATGAAACTTGTCAGATGCCCGAGAATTTAGTCGATAGAAAAATTGGCAAATTTTGAAGTTACAATGGAGACCTTAAAGAGACAATGAAAATCCTTAATATGGAAGTGCTCAACTATTAATCTACCAATAAGAAGATGATAAGGGAAAAAAAATTATAAACGATCAAATTATATGGAGCTTAAACATAATTTAAAAGGAATTGGATAAAAAAAATGAGTCCAGGTTAGCCTATGAGCACCGTATAGACTTTAAGGAGAAAGGTGCAGGAAGTTCAAGGCAATCTATGGGTGCTACTTATCAACATTATCACTCAAATAGGAGAGCAAGTAAAAGGGCTTATTCTTCTACAGAATCTAATAATAGCCCTAGTGTGTCACTGTAGATATTAAAACTAGTAGAAGAGATGGCATGAAAATTATGGAAGGGAAACTGAAGAAAATTAAGACCCCCACCTTTAATGAAGAGGACAAGAAAGGGAAAGAAGCAGAGACTTGGTTGCTGGAAATGAGGAAGTATCTTTAGTTGTTCAATTGATCTGCAAACTTCCATGGATATCCCATAGGATAGTTCGTCAAAATATATATGATAAAACTATATTTAAAATATGAAATTATACAATATTACAGTTTTATTAGACTCATTGATATGCAAATTTACTATTTGATAGTGCATGCACGTGAATTAAAATTATGCATAAAATAGAGAAAAATAAAATAAAATCTCTCTCTCACACACACATTTGACACAATATATGCTTTGGGAAACCCTTTCGGGAGAAAAACCCAATTGGAAGGTGAGGTCGCTTTGCTCTCTTTCTCTAAATGGATATATGGTTTTGAGCACAAAGAAGTATGGCCTGTGGCCTATGGGCTGCTATAGTGCACCAATCCTCTGTGTGTGCTATACCTCCTATCTTTCTTGGATATTTTTTCTCATCTATGGAACAAATGCACTCGAAATAATAGAATCCTTTTCCTTCCCAGTGGCCTGCTCATAACACAATCTCATATCCTACTAGTGGTTAGGTTTGACTACCTCATCTCTTAACCAAAGTTACAATATTAAATATTCTAGAGTATTCTACATCGTAATCATGTGGCTAGCCCCTTTTTCATCAATAGTGGGGGCTTACCTAGCATACCCTCAAATTATGGTGGTGAAAGTAGGAAGGTCAACTTCTAAGTGGCATAAATTTGGCATACAAAATCTGATTGACACAATTATTGCATCGTTGGAAAGGTCTCTATGTGTAGAATAGGGTAAAAAAGTGTTGTGTTAAATTGGAAATTTTTTACCCCCAAAAAATATAGTTTTCTTCCTCAAAACACTACCATAATGTTTTAGATCGTGTTTTCCCAGACTAGGCCCCACTGGTAAAAACGTGACTCTCATGAGATGATTGTTCCTCTTTTTCCTCTTTGAAAGCATCAATATGGATAAAAATTAATATAATTATCCAATATGGATCATCAATTATTCTTCTAACGTGGACGCTATAGTTTCCATATATCATCTAAAAGGCAAGGGTAATCTCTGGTGGGATAAACTCAAGGCAGTTAAGCACTTAGAAGAAAGGTGGATCACTTGGAGGAAATTTAAAGAATGTTTCCAATGTAATTATTTATCATAAATACACCATGAGAGGAAAATGAAGGAATTTTTCAATCTTCAACTAGGACACAAAAACATGGAAGAATATGGTTGGAATTGTTTTGAGTTATTGAGGTATGTCCACTTTATTAAATATTGGAAGGTTAAAATACAAAGATACATCAGTGGAATTCCTTCCTTTTATGTAGATAAGTTGAAATATGACGAAACTAAAAATCTCAAGGAAACCATGAGGAAAGAAGAAGAACTATATGAGTAGAACAAAAATAGATCCATTTTGCACAAAACTTTGGGCAGTAAAAAGAGGAATTTTATGGCGCAAAGAAAGAAGGGTTTCAAACCCTTACCGTTTAAGAATAATTTTCAGGAAGGCCATGAGCTTGAAAAAAATTGTAAGTCAGTTGATATTTGGATTTGGAGTTAAAAAATGGTTCTCTTTGGGACTTTCATCACACATGTTTTTTTATATGGATGTGAGGTTTGAGGTTGCATTATATCTAAAGAGTCGTGCAGGAATATCAAGGTCATTCAAAATTAATTTATAACCTACAAACTCAATATTAAAGGAGATATTCTCTATCTTATCCTCTTGATCAAAAAATTTGGACTTTTTCCCATTGAAAGCATGACTATGTAGAGTTACTTCATGTACAAGAAGAAGTTGTACAACATGGAAGCCAAGAGGTTTGCCAAGATTACTTCCAACTCTAGCCAAAACCCCCACCTCTGTATCAAGCGTGGATGGCATAATGATTCCCAGTATTGGTCCGACCATTGGGGGGTAAAGGAGGAAATCATATTTGAGAATAAGGATAGTATCAAAAACACTATTACCTCAAAATTTAAGGATAAGTTGTAGTATGATAAAGAGTTATAGGGGAAAAGAAAGCTAAGGTATTACAAGGATGAGATCAACCCCACCCTTGCTAACCTAAATTATCTCTATGTATTTACCAGAAGATAATGAATATTGCAAAGATTAGAACTAATTCCCATGAGCTTCATAGTGAATTTATGCATTGAATTTTACCTAAAGCACCATGGGACGAAAGAACTAGCCACCTTTGTGATACTAAGAGGGTTGAAGATGAAAAAAAAAATCTCATAGATTTCCCGACTCTTGAGTCACATCTGTTCTCATTTCTAAATAATTTTCCACACTTCCAACCTTTGTGACTTGTTAGGTAACCAAAACTATAGTGATCTTGGAGCATTTATTTCCCTTCGTTTTTATCATATAAATTAATATTAAATAGTTGCAATCAATCCCTTATTAAGGTCGGATAGACTGCATTGGTATTAGTGGACGTTAATCATCATCATCATCAATATACTCAATTCCTTCTGAAGAATTTCAAAAAACAAATATAATACACATTTTTTCCATGGGAATTATATGATGTAATCCTAAGTCAAGCTCAATGTCAAAGATAAATTTCTAATACCACTCACCCACCCCACTCCCCCTCCCCCTCCCCCTCCCCCTCCCCCTTGGACATTATCATTAAAGGAAGGAGTTTTGTTGGACCTTGGTTTCAAGTGAAGTTTTAGAATCAAATTATGATTTTATTTTTCCATACACATTGTCATTATAAATAAAATTTCTTCAAGTGCTCAATATTTTTATGTAGGAGGATATAATGAGATCAATATTGGTTCTCAATATTTCCATTCTAATCAATAAGTGAGGTTGTTCAAGAATTTTATTTTTTTGTTTTTTGTTTTATCATCTAATGTAAGAGAATATGGAAGTCAAAGTTACATTTTGATTCTTAGTATACATCGAGAGAGTAAATTAAATGGGAGAGTATATTAAAGTTAAAAATTTTTTTTTAGGACATTGTTATTTTAATATAGGTAACCCTTCTTCAAGTGCTTGGTATTTTATGTAGGAGAAAATAATGAGGTTAATATGTTTTCCCAACGTTGCCACTGTAAATGGGATAGTTCAAGGATGCGTTTTTTTTTAAATATAAAAGAATATAAAATTCAAGGTTAAAATTTGACTCTTTAAATGTGAATATATATTTAGAGAGGGTATATTAAATGGAAGAGTATATTTAAATAAAATTTTAATAATTTGTATGTATAATTTTATATTTAAAAGTGTTTTTTTTCGTCCTAGAGGTGCTCTCCAACCCAGTATGGTAGAGATGTTGTAATGTCTTATCCTATCCTATTTAACATTTTAACTTGGTCAAATTACATTAAAATAAAAATAAAAATAAATAAAATGTGTAATTTAATGTAACGTAATGTAATGTAAACATTTTAACTCAGTTAAGATCAAATAAAAATAGAAATGACCTATGGTATTAACCCATTGTATTCATGTGGAATATAACCTATTTAAGGGGGGAATTAAACTAGCCTAGATCCATCTTAGATTGATGTTTTATTTAGATACATAATTAGTTGTAGAAAATGATAGCAGTGAATCCATGTAGCCTTGTAAATATAAAACGTTTTTATGGATATGTTCACGTCAAGCATTTGTATGGTCTTGTTTAATGGCCCTATGATTTTTTTATGCTTTGTTTCTATTGTTGAATGGAAAAATACATAATGTGTATATATGCATAGAAGCTTCAGATCCCTACATTTCATTTTTCGGGCAATACTCTTCACACGTCCTCGAGAACCCGTCACTTTACAAATTGAACTAATCAACTCCTCGAATATTGTTATCAAAAAAAGATAATGAGACACATTTCTCAGTATGTACAGTGTAAAATGGAAATGTTTTGGAAATTTATTTTATTTTTGGAATATTCACATTGTAGAAATATTAAAAAAAGGAAAGGGAAAATTTATATATGGATATGAAACATGATATTCATAGTGAGATACATGATTAGCATTAACTAAAAAGAGAGAAAAAATAGACATAAATTAATAACGAGCTAGGATTCTAGGCCCAAACCTTGAAATCATATAGAGCATAAGCTCTGAAAATAATGAATAATACCATAAAAAAATATAAGAGGCATGTGGAGATAAATATTGTAAGGAAAATAGGTTAATTTTATTAAATAGGTTAATAGTCAAAATATTAACAAGAAGTCTCTGTGAAGACCTTTGACAAGTTCAAAAATCAAACTACTGCAATGTACAAATTGATATACAAAAGTCAAGGAAAGCCAATGAGAGTGGAAACAATTTGATCCTTCAAGAAAATTGTGAAATTTGGAAGCTTGCTTTCTACATAAAGATCATTGTTAGCATTGATATTTAAAAAATTACACCTTCTGAACAGTATGTGATTGATAAAAAATAACACAAGATACCTTCACAAATCCTTGAATAGTTGAGGGAAGTCACCCTAATTAGTCTCTCCATTAGAGATAGAATTGTTGTCACCATTAAGATAAACTCTCTAATTTATAGAAAATAAAATCAGAGGAATGGAAGAACAACCTAATATTGTTTTAGCATACCTCTATTCACAAATTTTTCTCCCTTTTCATTCATAGATCTCTCCACTTTTAAAATACGCTCCAAGTGGTTTTGGTAGTTTTGGTTTTCAAAAGATCATATTAGTTGCATTTCTAATCAAGATGATTAGAGTCAAGAGGAGAGACTTTTAAAGGCTGATTTAAAAAAAATAATAATTAAGAGTTTGACTCTACCAAGCAGGACCCTATTTTATCCATTCCATTAGGCCTCTTATTTTCTTCAAAGTTGTAAGTACCCTTCTCCCATATTTACCCAAGTTAACTGGTCCACTGTAGTAAACATGTGACGAGAGGATACTATGATGTGATTCAAATTCCCAGGTACAGTTAAGGAAGAGGAACCGACATAATGAAACCAAATTGACTTTCCACACATGCCATAGAACCTCCAGGAGCCAACATAATTTGGACTCTCATCCCCTCCCGTGACAAGCCCTGCAAGCGACTAAGGCCTTCCATTCGGTATCACAACAAGGCATGCCAACGACTATGGAATTTTCCAGTTAGGTCTGAGCCAACGATCCCTAATTCTGTGCCATGTTTTTAGGGCCAAGGCTCAATCCTCTTCCCATAGCTTCATGATACTTTTATAAATGATATACTCTATGCTCGAGGTACAAGATACAAATACCTGGTCAAACAAAATGAACTTTGCAGTGTCGGATCCCTTAGAGTCGAACCTGAACCTAAACCTAAACCTGATTTGTCATACCCCCTAAAGGAGAACATTTTTTTGGGGTACTTTAACAAGGGAATAAGGCTATTAATGCAAACTTTGATATAAATACTGGGTCTGACCCCTACTAGCCATGACAGGAATTTCGTCAAACATGTCACAAATATGTAATCTACATGTCATAAAATCATAGCTGAGCATAAGTGTCTCATACTTATCTGAGATTCATAAAGAATGACTGATGCCTTTTAAAAATAGTTGAATTATAAACTATTAGTTCATGTATTCATTTCTCATTCATCTACTAATAAAAATATGATGAGATCCATACATCACCACTGTTATAAAACATCCTCATAACCAACATATAAACAACAAAAATAACCACGATATAGAAACCATATGTAGAAATTATCTATCCAAGGGGTTCAATTTGATCTTTTAATGTACTGAAACAAAATACTGAATCCTTCCTACAATTTGTGGAAACCAAATACAATCACACAATCACATAACAAGAAAGAGAAATAAATTATCAATTGTACAACACAAGATGTATTTGGGGAAAGAAACAACTGAAAACCCCGCTATCTATATATTTCACAAAGTCAAGATCATGAAACAATACAATATTATTTCCCTCACTGAGAAACCTCTGCAAAATCTTGACTTTCTTACTCCAATCTTTCTCGAATCTGGCTTATGATATAAGCAAGTTTGGTCCAATATTGAACCTTTTGCTTTCCTAGGCATGACCTGCCTTCCTTACGCATTCTTGGGCTAATTGAGCCCCTATTAATTAGAAAAATTCCAATTAATTATTGTGCAATACCTTTAAGCCTTTCTAATGACCTCATGCATGACCTGTACAATTTTATAATTATACAACTGATATATTTCTTTCCTTTAACCTAAAAATCAACTGGGCCTTCCTTATAAGTGAAATGAAACAACTATTTATTGGGAATTATTAGTTAGTTGATTGACCACTACTTGTGAATTAAATCAGATTTAATTCACTAGACCTCTCACTAGCTCATCTCTCAGTTAGAAATAGTTAAACCGATTTTAAATCAATTAATTGATTTAACTAATTACAAATCACAAAAAATTGTAACTAGACCCCCTAAAATCATGGGAGAACTCTACATGCTTCCTCTCTGACCCTCAACTCGAATTTCCTAATCTAACTAAGTCTTGATGACTTAGTTAACTAATAACAGTTGTCATGTGATAAAATTACAATTTCTCTTCCAATTTAATTAAGGGAAAATTAAATCAGAAACCCCCTTGGGTGCCATTTTCAATATTTCTTATTTCCATTTTCAACACTTCCTCTCAACAAGAAAGGAATTCAACTCTATCTCGATCCTATACCTTTGGAATGTTCTACATACAACACTTCTCTAGTGTTTTTTGCTACTGCAACATCTGAAACTAAAAAAACATCCAAACTGAATCAGTATGATGCATTTGTCTCCAGAGTCTCTGACTGCTGCTAGCCACTGCATTGTCTACTAAAAACTTAGCGTTGGTGCTGAATTTGCATTTGTGTCATTTGCATTGCTACCAACACTGATCTACGCTCCAATATCTAAGATTTGTCACTCCGACATCTGACTGCATCAATCGCTACTGATCCTTCCTACTACTGTGCACTTTGGGTTCCCCATAGCCAGGTCTAATCCATGAGACAAGCCACCTCAATGGATCTTGCCCAAATTTCTTCACTTGGGATTATGTCTTCACATGGACCCACCTCTCACCTAGAGGTATGTTTGCATGTGCTCCCTCTACCCATATGGATTGAAATCCCCCCCTTCTAGATGTCTCTACTTGAGTGGACGCCTCCACTCGATATCCTATCTGCTTATCGAATTGTGGAAACTCCACAACCTTCAGAGACTACATCTAAGGTTACAAATTGAGAGGTAATTTAGGCTCCTCTTAACCATCGAGTCACTAAACTCTGCTTTTCTCCTCAAATATTTGCATGCATCTTCAACCTCGTGAGCATAAAGTTTCTTAACTCGTACATCAATCTTTTTCACTCGTCTTGTGGCGATGTGTCTAAGGAACACCTTTCCTTTTCTAAATATCACATCATCACCATGATATTAAAATACTGCTACAGAGAAAAGATTATTATTTAGTCCTAGAACATACAAAACATATTTGAGTCTGAGAGGGGAGCCAGACTACCACTGAAAGGTAATTGTACCTATGTTGGTCATGCGATACCTACCGTCATCTCCAAAATCTATGTTCTACTAGAGGTCCTTCTCCTCCAAGTCAGTAAAGAGTTCTCTATTCCCTATCATATGGAATGAGGCACTGCTATATAGATACCAAATGTATCCCATTACAGTGTTTTCCATGCATGAAATGAGAGTAAAATCAAGCTTGAACTGTGAAGCTAGCCTTCACTTGATGTTGGAACTGCAGGATCCTTCTTGCTTGCCTTCTGTGGAAATTTTGAGGCATAGTTCCCGTGCTCATGATAGTGAGAAAACTTGATCTTGGACAAGTCTCTCTTTCCCTCCCTACTTTAGGTATTATTTACCTTGGATTTATTTCCTTTTCCGACCAATGACAAATCTTCTTCTTTATTTGTTCTTGAGGTCCTGTCTCTGGTGTTCCGCCTTCTCTTCTTGTACCAAGTTGGACCACAAATACTTCAAGTATGGTAGCTTATCCCTCTCATTCACAGAGTCCTAGTAACTATGCCAACTCTTGGGAAGGCCTATAAGAGCTAGGCTCACCAAATCATCCTAGTCTATTGTCACACCAACACTTCCAAGATCATCTCAACATTGAGTGAACTTCATCAAGTATTTTGGTATAATCTCACCCTCCTCCATCTTGATATTTTTGAGCTTGTCTTTCAATTCCAACTTCCAGTGGTTGCTGCTATTATGAAACATATTTTTTAAGGCCTTCCACATAGCATATGGAGTTTCCTTTCCATGGCTACTCGAGAAAATATGATCTCAAACTCCCTCTAACAAGATCCTTCTCGCCTTTGCTACATTCTTCCTCCATGCATCAAGCTATTGAGCATATACTGTTGCGGGTTGAGTAATATAACTGTCTGTGAAAGCCTTCAGTTTGTTGTCCTTAAGAAATTCCTCCATGCTTATGTAATTAGAATTTCCCTCAAGAGCATATTCAAGTCTCAAATCATTGAAAAACACATTGATCTATTGTTGGGTCCTGAAGAATAAATCTACAATTCAATGTACCTATTCAAAAAAACCTTTGTCCTTATCATCTATTATGATTCCTAGTGCTCTAATACCATGTATAAATTATCTATCCAAGGGATTCAATATTATCTTTTAATGTACTAAAACAAAAGACTTAATCCTTCCTACAGTTTTCGGAAACAAAATATGATCGCACAATCACATAACAAGAAAGAGAAATAAATTATCAATCACACAACACAAGATGTATATGGTTAAAAAAACTTTTAAAAACCCTGCTATATTTATATTTCATAAATTCAAGAACATGAAACAATACAATGCTATTTCCCTCATTGAGAAACTTTTTCACTCTTCTGATTGTCTCACTCTGATCCTACTCGAATCTGGCTTACGATCTAAGCAAGTTTGGTCCAATATTTAACCTTTTGATTACCTAGGCCTGTCATGCCTTCCTTACATATTCCTAGGCTAATTGATCCCCTATTAATTAGGAAAATACCAATTAATTATTGTGCAATACCTTCAAGCCTTCCCGATGACCTCATGCATGACCTGTACATTTTTTCTAATTATACAACTGATAGTTATCTTACCTTTAACCTCAAATTCAACTGGGGATTCCTTATATGACATGAAACAACTATTTATAGTGAATTATAAGTTAACTTATTGACCAGTATTTGTGAATTAAATCATATTTAATTCACCGAACCTCTCACTAGCTCATCTCTCAGTTAGAACTAGTTAAACTGATTTTAACTCAACTAATTGAGTTAACTAATTATAACTCACAAATAATTGTGACTGGACCCCCTAAAATAATGGGAGAACTCTAAATGTCTCCTCTCTGACACTCAACTCAAATTTTCTAATCTAATTAAGTCTTCATGACTCAGTTAACTAATACAAGTTGTCATGAAATGAAATTACAATTTCTCTTCCAATTTAATTAAGGGAAAATTAAATCAGAAGCCCCCTTGGGTGCCATTTTCAATATTTCTTGTTTCCCTTTTCAACACCATAATAACCACTTATGAAAAAATAAATTTACCCATCAAATATAAGAGGAAATAAGCTCTTATTAACATATGGAAAATGTAACTAGGTCTAGGACTTACACGTACCACCCGACCAAGATTGGGCTAACCCAAATATTTCTTTCAACAAGTCACCTTCATGCCATATTCCAAGCATGAATGTGGGATCTCATGGAACAAATAAATCATAATGAATCAAGGGATCTATAGGCCAAACCACGTCAACCCTCAAGCAGTGATTCCACCTCATGGCTAGACATCATTAACCATCACTAGATTGGTCTCTACCCAAGTTGTCCAGGGCTCTAGAGTGTTTTTTCCAACTAGGGCTTTGAGGACTAGTAACTCAACCCACATCTGTTGTCACACGTCTTGAGCATTTTTTCCAAACGGGGCTTCCAGGACTAGTAACTCAACCCACCAATGGCTTCCAAATCATTTTTCCAACCAAGGATTCTAGGACTAGTAACTCAACCCGAACTGTTATAGGACTTCCTGAGTGTTTGTCCAACCAAGGCTTCTAGGAACTAATAAATCAACCCACAACTAAATGAAGATGAGCGCCAACCAAAAAACAAAGGTAAGACCAACAACACCATGGTTATCCAGGAAATGGCAAGGCTAGGAAAAACCATTTTCAATCTAGGAAATCCTCTATTCCAATGATAGATCATAACCAATAAACCACATGCATGTGTCATGCATGCCAAAGATAGTAAGGAAATCATACATGAAACTTGGTACCTACAAGAAAAAATCGTTGTATCCACTGATCCCGATGTCCTCTTCCACTTTCCTACTTTTCCTTTGCCTTCTTGCTCCAAATCCCAAGTATGCCACACTCCTCCAAGAGTGCTCCATGAAAATTTTAAGTGTCCAAGAGTATGAGAGAGAGAGAGAGAATAGAATGAGAGATCCAAATTTGAACTAAAAAAAGTCTACCAACTGATCCTCATAAGCCTTTTTATTAATTAGGCCTCTAATTTCTTCAATTTTCCATTATTTTCCTTCATTTTCCTCCTCACATGAAACATGTGAACTTTCATCTTCCTTTTCTCCTATTTTCCATTATTTTCAATTTCCTTCGCCAATTTCCTCTGAGCCATGATAAAGCAAATGAAAACCCACAAGGATGTTTTTCCCACCATTCAACTTCGAATATGTGTCCCATGACCTTGGTCTTATATTTTTTACATGGATTTTTAACTAGGGTTGTTACATAACCCTCGCCCTTGGGGGAACACCGTCCTCGGTGTTAGATGACACCTATAACTAGAAAACTATTGAAAACGAAACATACTGACCATGACATAGCTCGTTGAAGTATTTACAATGACATCCTGCTGAAAACATGACAATCATACCGTGTACTAGAGCTTTAGAACATAAATCATTTACGATATTTACAATAATAAACACATATACACATAAACATTTGCTTCAACATACAAATAACCATACTGTTCATGGAGCTTTATAAATCCAGCTCAATACAAAATTTACAATGATATACAAATATGCACATATTTCCATTTTCTAAACTAGCAAATAAAATGATACGATGCCTGTATTTGCAACAAGGGAATACAAAGGCTCACACCTCCACCTTAAAAAGTAGTACCAGGTTTCACCTCCTTCCCACGAAGTCTAAAATCCACTTCCAAATCCAAATTCAAAATTGTATCCAATATTGAGCGCTATAATCATGCGCCACTTGACCTCTCGGTGAACAATTACCGGCTCATTGTTCCAGGTCACACTCCCAATGTGAATCTCATCCCATATGGAAATGATAATGACCAAAAAAATTCCATCCCACACCTTCCCTTCTCCTCTACACATTCCCTTTAGAAATCTAGTCACCCCCTTTCGAGCAGTCACACACCTTCCAAGTTTCACGGGCATCCCCTTCTCTACTACACAGTCCCTCGGGCGACCCCTCCCTTGGCAAGGTTTCCTTGCATCGGAAGGTCCAAAAACCAAATCATATCCCTACCTCAGAACCATCATACCGGTCATAGCATGCTCATGGAAATAAAACTATTGGGTACCAGTGTCCCACGATGGCCCTGCTCCTTAATGCTTTACCAACATACTACATCGTATTCCAATTCCTTTTGTTGCTACTGATAATGCTTGCATTCAGTTTTAACCACCCAATTAGGAATTTTCATGCATTCCTATAGCAATCAAATAATTCCCATTAGATTCAAAAAAATTAAAATAAATTCACATAATACCCCATCGATGTCTTGTCAATAAGGTACACTTGCAATTCTATTCACTTCCTGTCACATCAATTCAAACTAGTTGTTTTATCAAATCATCATGTATAAACATATCATATCCGTTTAATTAAAAATTCAACCATCATAATAAAATTATATATCACATGTAACCATCATAAAACAAAATCATAGATTAGATTCATAATTAAAACTGAAATCAAATACTGATACTTATCCTTTAATTGATCCTTAGCTTCTACCTTTATCCTTCGTCCTTTCCATACACGCGCTAGATTGGTTTGCATATACAAAAAACACACGGTGTCTTCTCTTCAACAATGTACACATATACATAGTGTACATCACATACATACAACCACACATGGCATACAACACCATACAATACATGCACCTACACTTTTCATACAACACATACACCTACACCCAACGTACAACACAACACATATACCTGCATCTAATGTACAACACAACAAAATACATACACCTACATCCAGTATACAAAACAACACAATACATATACATACACAGAGTGCAACACAACGACTACACATGTCACGATACCACGACTACACAATGCACATACACAATACCACACGTACATGAAAAACATGTCTAGCGTGCACACAATACCACATGTTCACAACATAGCATGTACGACATGTTCATAATCCCACATGTTCAACATGTACGCAATACCATTTTTACACCACACTACCTGCACAACAAGTGCACAACACCACCTGCACAACATGTACATAGTACCACATGTACACAACACCACCTACACAATGTGCACAGACCACATGCACGACATGTACACAACACCACATGTACACATCACCACATGCACGACATGTACACAACACCACCTAAACAAAACAACCCATGTACAACATGTACACAACACCACATGCACACCACGTCATATGTACAAAAAAAATCATATGAAACATGCAAAAAGCACCATATGTACACAATGCTGCATATCCAACAAGCACACAACACCAAATGTACACAACATTGCATATCCAACTTTCACACGATACCATATGTACATAACACCACATATATGACATGTACACAACACCATATGTACATAGCACCGCATATACGACACGTACACAACACCATATGTACATAAAAGTGCATAAAAAACATATACACACACTATATATACACAACATCACAGGTGAAACATATACATCATATACAAAAAAATAGTACCACACATCTAAAGACCACACTATCTCTACTAAACAACCTTGCTTCTAGTGTCTTTCCACTATTCATGCATGTTCCAGCATGTTGTCGAACACATTACTTCCATTCTACTAATGTATCCCTCAGAATTACTTTCCATAACATAAACATAGACATAGTATAATCACATAATATCAATTCATATCCACATGATATTTACCTCAGATTTTTCAGGGCTACTCTTCCCACTTGATTCCTCATGTAACCAGGAACCTCTTCATGCCATTCACTTGCATAAGCAATAATTCCTCTACCAAACTGATTCCTGATGACCCTGTCAGAAAACAACACATGTACATACATATATACATATAAATGTTAGCATAAACATTATCAAAACATAATTACCAGATATCACAAGGTCTAGGTTAAGAGAACTCCCTTTATTCTTGCACAACATGCACGACATTGAGAACAACAGTTACCAACTTAGCCAAGGCATCTAATGCCACAATTCCATTCACTTTACCTTACTTGATTTCCTTTTCATGATTGTCTTGACACCGTCCATTTACACTAATGAACCCAACCAATCCAACCAACTATCATGCTCTTGACTTCATCTGCTCGTATACATGCATTGGGCTTCATTTCAGCATTACATTACCTGTTGTATTTCATTCAAATCTCCCTAAGCTCTAGTAACTTTCCTCCTTTCCCAACCGATTCACAAGACCCTTAAAAAACAAAAGGAAAGAACAAGAAACAAATCAGAAGAAAAAATGAAAACCAGTAGTGATATGACACCACAAATAGAGTGCCATTATCATGCACTAGACACACTCAAGGACACAAATCAAGTGCAAAAAAAATCACAAAAGACCAAGAGCACAAGACTAGGAACAAACACTGAGACTCAACCCCGTGGTTCCCAATGCCTCTAAGGGAAATCTCAAATCGAGGCTTCTTCATGATTTCATGGCAGTCTCTTTTTCTATGCAATCCCTCCATCATACTACCATAACCACACAATTGTTAGCGTATAATTAAATATAAGAATATATGAGTTAACTTACCTTGTTGTGTCAAGCACATTGCCTGTAACTGAACTCATACATATATCATCTCTCAAGGGGATCCAATCCCTTGAGGAATCCAACTATAACTATAAACTATCTAATATACCTATCAAATGTATGTTCATGAATATAACATATACCCATATAATGCCAGAAAATATTAGGGTTAAAAAGACTTCTTGTATTCGTGCAAATCACTCATTCATTTAGAATTGTGGTTTCCCAACATAGCCAAAGGAATTCTCACCTAATTATTTTATTTTAACTTATACCTTTCTTCAATTAAATCTTATTATATGCTATCACATCACCCAACTGTTAGTTATATAAACAAATCAATCATTACCTTATCATGCAAATACCAAGCATGATTTCCTACAACTGTTCACACATGTCAGCCACATGTTCCAAAGATCAAGAAATTATATCTATTAATTTCAAATCAACCTTTACCAAGACTAAAAACCATGTGATAATAAACTAACAGTCATAAGACAAAATGCTACAACTATCACCTACTTACACCCAATTTTTCTTAGCATATAATGTGTTAGTACAATAATCTTAAAACAAGATAATTCCTTCACACAATCTTATAGATACAAAATCATGTCATGGAACTAAACAAACATTCAAACAACATATAGACAACATAATAGACACCAAACACTCAAGAACCAAATAGATGACATAATCAAGCATTCAAGCACCAAGTAGACGACATAATAAAACTCATACCTTGATGTATCTCATGGGAGGCTATCTTGTATGCACAATCAATCTAGATTAGAACGATATAACTTCACAACCTATCGAAAATAATTTCATGATATCCATAACAATAAATATCTAACATTTTCACATTATAAACTTACAAACAATTGACATTCATACATAACAATCACATATTCACAATGAGTATAAATTAATGCAACAAAATATCACAAATAGGTCGACTCATACTTGACTGTCATAACCCTAACCATCTATATAGGCCAATCAAAATTAGCACAATACATATAACATCAAGATATTAAATGAAATGACCATAATCATCATGCATATGACCACGGTGCATATAACAAGAAGTTGCTATCCTTCATAATTAATCGACGCATGCACATGTGATTACATTGATTAAATAACATTTATTATACATGTAACCATAACAACCATATACTGAATACATGTACATAACCCTAATTATTATAAAAACCATTAACCAACATACCTACATACCCACCATACAAACCCGTATGACGATATGCTCCTACACTAAATTCCAGTGTTGCAACATCACTCTAATAATCCTCTTCTCCTGCTCTATCTCAACGAACACATTAGCATCATAACCAACCAACAACATAATCATGCCACAACCTATATAATGACCACCACAATGCTACCATGCATACATAACCATAACCATGAAAATGCATGCATAACAACATATAGACACTGACATGCATAACAAATGCATATACAACCGACATGCATTCATGAAAAACACATTCCGAAAACATCACCATCAACTTATGCATGACCACCACCATGCATAAAAAATGATTACATGGACCACAAGAATAAGGATACATGTGAAACCGACATGTACATATGAAAAAAAAGTCATCCAAGGTGAACAAAAGCCATAAATCACCCAAGGAGAACAAAACCATGCTCTGATATCACCCTATAACCACCCTCCTCATAAATTTACCCAAGTTAACCAGTCTGTTGGGGTAAACATGTGAAGATCGTCTACTATGATGTGATTCAAATCCCTAGGTACAGTTAAGGAAGTGGAACCAACATAATGAAACCAAATTTACCTTCCACACATGCTATAGAACCTATAGGAGCCAACCAACCCTTCCAAGTGATCAACCCCTGAGAAAAATTGACGTTTGACTGATCCTGACCCTCAGTCACTCCCATGAAAATCCCTACAAGATATTGAGGCCTTCCAATAGCTCCCACAACAAGGCATGTCAATGACTATTGACTTTTCCAACTAGTTCTGAGCTAGAGACCCCAGATTCTATGCCACGTTTTTAGGGCCAGGGCTTAGGCCTCTACCTAGAACTTCATGAAACTTTCATAAATTATAAATAACATGGGAACAAGGATACTAATGCAAAATTTGATAAAAATAATTGATCTTACCCATACTATACATGACATGCAATTTGTCAAACATGTCACAAATATGTAATCTACATGTCATAAAATCATATCTACACATAGGTTTCTCATACTTATATGATATTCGTAAGCAAGAACTGATGCATTATCACAATAGTTGAATTATAAATTAGGTCGTGTATGCCTGATCACAATAGTTGAATTATAAATTAGGTACTAATCAAAATATGATGAGAGCCATACATCACCACTGTTATAAAACATCCTCATAACTATCATATAACCAAATGAAATAATGAGGATATAACAGCCATAAAAACCACATATGAACAAAGAAATTTACCCATCAAATACAAGAGGAAAGAAGCTCTTATTAACATATGAAGAATGCAACTAGGTCTGGGACTTACACCTACCACCCAACCATAGATTGGGCTGAACCAAATCTTTCTTTCAACTAATCACCCTTGTGCCATATTTCAAGCATGAATGTGGGATGTAATGGAACAAATAAATCATAACCAACCAAGGCATCCATAGGAAAAACCATCTCAAACCTACACCAATGATTCCACCTCATGGCCGCATATCACTAACCATCACCGGATTGGTCTCTACCTAAGCTTTCCAGGGCTCCAGAGCATTTGTTCCAACCAAGGCTTCCAGGACAAGTAACTCAACCCACATATATTGTCAGGCTTCCAGAGCATTTGTCCAACCAGGGCTTCCAAGACTAGTAACTCAACTCACTAAAGGCTTCCAAAGTGTTTTTCCAACCAAGGTTTTCAGGACTAGCAACACAACCTAAGTTGTTAAAGGGCTTCGAGGACATTTGTCCAACCAAGACTTCCAGTAAATAATAACTCAACCCAAAACCAAAGGGACATGAGCACCAACTTGAAAACAAAGGTAAAACCCACAACACCATGGTTATCTAGGAAATGGAAAGACTAGGAAAAACCATTTTCAATCCAGGAAATCCTCCATGCCAATGAAAAATCATAATCAAGAAACCACATGCATGTTCCATGCATGCCAAAAATATCAAGATAATAATACATGCAACTCGGTACCTACAAGAAAAACCCATTGTAATTTTTTATCACAATGTCCTCTTTCGTTTTCTTGCTTTTCCCTTTCCTTCTTGCTCGAAATCCCAAGTATGCCACACTCGTCCAAGAGTGCTCCAAGAAAAATCTAAGTATCCAAGAGTATAAGATAGAGAGAGAATAGAATGAGAGCTCCAATTTTGAATTGACAAAATTATACCAACTAGTCCTCATAAGCCTTTTTATTAATGATGCCTCTAATTTCTTCAAATTTCCATTATTTTCCTTCATTTTACTCCTCACATGAAACCTGTGACCTTTTACCATCCTTTTCTCCTATTTTCCATTATTTTCAAAAATAAAATTCCAATATATGTATCTTTCCTTTCCAAAGACTTTTCCATTGCCTTTTCAAATTTTCTCTTAGCCATAATAAACAAAATGAACACCCACTAGGATTTTTTTCCCATCATTCATCTTGGAATATGTGTCCCATGACCTTGGTATTATATTTTTTACTTGCATTTTTTACGAGGGTTATAAAAGTATGAATTAATTAACAATGTGGATCAATTGTTTTATTCATCTCTTAAATGGCCTATAAAATCGTAACCATAACATATAACAAGTCCAATGGATAACCATGGAAATTAAAATGCAACCAACATATATAACACATGTTACAATTTTCATAACAAAATATCATCATTAAAGTCCCTAAAACATTGTTCCTCCCATATCCCCTTATTTCTCCATAAATGATGATTCTTGTTCATTACTCTTCTGCCTTATTTCTTCCCCTATTTTTGTTAAAAAAAATTCATGATGCAATCTATATATATATATATATAGTGAATAATATGAACTAATCATTAACAAATACCAAGAAATATGAGTTTTAAAACACCAAACTAGGAACAAAGATTAAAAGGGGAAAGGGAAAAAAAACCAGTGTCGATATTTTCATTAACAGTGATGCAGTCAATTGTGACTAATATAATTAAATAAAAGAAAGAGACACAATGTATTTGTATACATATTGAATAATCTTTAGCCAACAAGCACAGTCTGACGGAATGGCATGGAGTCAACATAAAACCCCAAGGAAAATTAAAGGTTGTCGAATATACAGACCAAAGATCCACATCATATAATGTTTTCGTAACAAAACCATTGAGAAGGGAGTGATTATACATGAATGAAAAACAATGTAATAAATGAAACAACCTATGTGTGTCTATAACCAAGTTTGCAGTTTTGCTTTTGTAAATTTTTACATAATGAAAGCGATGTGGTTTAATATCACATTCCATGACTTATGAAACGATACAAATATGCCCTACGTACCAACAACCAAAGTTTTTTCCCCTGAGGTGTGATGACCTCAGAGGCTCCCTTAGCAACACAACACAAGTTTGTTTTGTGGGAGGTTTAACAATTGCAAACCTGCCATAAGTTATTAAAACATAGCTAAGAGGCCAATAATTTTAAAACATACAATTGTCATTCATTAACAAGCTTAATGACTTGTTTATAGTCAGTCAAAACATGTTGAATCAATAGACTTGCCGAAAGTTGTCTAGAGAGGACAAAAATAATGTGCTTGGCATTGTTTTCCCGAGGGTCAATCCTCAAGTGCTTCATGCCTCTCGTAAATAGGTGGCTGACTTTGTACTGTCAGTAAATGTGGGAATAATGAGTGAGATGCCATGTTAATATAGTTGTCTATCTAGGCAATAGAATAGTTTGGACGACATTTTTTTGTCGGAATCTGGTCAACTAAAATTCAAAAAATCAGGTAGTTGGAGTGTTTGGAATCCATTTTTGATAGTGGAAATAGATTCAGCGCTATCAAAAATCCTTAGGGCACTCAAAATACTAAAGTTTAACAACTGTAAACAAGATTCTGATAAAATCTTTAACGAATTTTTTCAAAATATTTACAAGATTCTAAGCCATTTCATTGCCTGGGTAGACTACTACCGTGTTAATAGGCCCAAATCTCAGTGCCAAGAAAGGTCTGTGATCAAATGAATGAAAATTTACATGGAAAATTGATGTAGAGACACGTATTATCCAGAAGATGAGTCAGCAGGGTTGACTGAGAGCCAAACCAAAAACAACAGGCATTGTAGGTAGAATTACCTAGTGAGTTTGTCACACCATAAACACAATTGCTGAGGTGAAGTTGAAAAATGAATCAAATCTTTACGAACATAAACCATATTGAATTTCCTTAACATAACCGCATTAGAGCCAATCCTCAAATCATGTCATATTATTTTTTTCTAGTGTGGTTCCAATCATTCACGACTACAACCTGATCAGTGGAGGCTTGACATTAAAACTTTATATAAAGGATATTATGAAGATAGCATTATATGTATCAGATATTGAACATTGCAATCACAATACCATATGTTTCAACTGAATTGGCACAAATATATTTCCCGTAATTTTCCCATAGCCAACTGTCGCAAAAAAATATGTGTGTCTAATAGGGTGGCACCCAAATAGCCACATATGTATATATTTAGCAATTAAACTTTAATGTTAAAAATGAGGTTTATGATACAAAATCAAAGCCACTAACCCTCCTCAACATAAAATATTAATATTTAATATCACATCATAATATGTAAATTGTATATTACTTCAAACCTTTGTGTGGGAATTCCAAAGCAGTCCATTCACCTTGAGAGTCATTTTTTTTAATTCTTAGAACATGCAATTTGTGTAGTGGAGATAAATCGAACTTCATAGCGGTGTTCTAATAACTCATGGCCAAGAGTTATATCTTAAGAGGCCCCTTATTAGGCCTTTTATTTGTAATTGAATATAACAAATGGTATTAGTTATAGAAGAGTTTGGTTTCAGACATTCGCAATTCCTTGCGATATTGATTAAATTTGACCATCGTCAACATTGGCGACTTCGCAAGGAGAATCAGAAAAGTTAGTCAGAACTTAGAATGTTTGGTTATACATCATGTAAGTGACTATGAAAGAGTAGGTAGTGGGTTGTCATGAGGGAGGAAAGCATGGGCTGAAAGGAATGCCACTGTGAGGCAGAACTCGATCTAGGTGGATATTGGTGGCCATTCACCTATTCCACCTGGACCCCCACCATTGTTACTTTCAGTTTCCATAATTGTAGCACAATTTAATATTTTTGCCAGTTTTTCAGGTCTTGAACTTCTGGAGCCTTTTGAGGCCCTAAACAAGGTTTTTTTTGGAAAACAAGATAACCTATAGCTTTCAGTAGGGGTTTTTATTTGAAAGTTGTAGTCCTTAGATATATATTTATAACGATATATTGTAGAGGTCAGACATATATCATATGCCAAAGTTACGAACCTAGGAAATTGATGTACCAATTTTCCCCACGTACAAGGCCCATAGAATTTTGGCGCTTCATCTCCTAGGCTTACGTTTTTGGATGTTTAAGGTTTTCCATTGTTTCTCAATAATAAATAGGCCTTCGAGCCTCATTTTAAAATAGTTCATAAGGAATGTAACTGCCGCACCTCTTCTTAGAGATAAGCTACCATCGCTTGAGCTAGTTTATTTCCATTCCGCATGTAAACAATATTCAATACTTTGTTATTAATGGATTGAAGTATTGTTCTTGTTGTATTTCTGTGTTTCTATTCATATATGTATTTCATTTTGTTCCTTCATAAATTTGGAGCAGTGTTACTCGAGTGGTCTTCTCTTTCTTTGTTTTTCTATGCATGTCCCCAATGAGGTCAAAGTATAAGGAGTTAGGGCTCGAACTGGTTGAACCTTTGCAAGACCAGCTTCGCTGGCCTCGATGGAATCCCATGGAGGAAGGAAAGAAATACGAGGGATTAGGATATAATTTCAAAATATTTCTTGAATAATCCCTCAAGCGATAAAGGAATGCAATGATGGACAAATTTTCCTAGATCCTTTAGCGTATGCCTACCAGTCACACATTTTCATACAACGGTAACTTTAGAGGAGCTTCCCCCTTCAAGATACAAGTAAAATTCAATATCCATATATTCGAAGGTCAAATAGATGGAGATGTTGTAGATAAATGGTTGATTATGTTGGAAGGTTACTTTTTGGTCCATAGTTTCTCCAATAGGGAGAAGGTTACTTTTGCATTGCTTAAAGTTGCTCCCCATGTCAAGGACTGGTGGGAAACTTACTATGAGAAAATGGTTGAGGAACCCTCTATATTTACAACTTCCCCCTCTTAGAACTCTTTTTGAGACACTTTGAAGGAACAATATTTCCCATTGGGGATCTATGAGGACAAGTACATATAGTGGACCACACTATGACAACAAAGGGACCAAGATGTGCATGAGCTCACAAATATTTTTCATAATCTATGCACAAATTTGAGTATAAAATACTCTGAGTGACATATGATGCTCAAGTAATATGGTTGGCTGCACAAATACATTAAGGAAGAAATGGATTTCCTAGACATCTCCTTGGTTGGTGCAACATACCGATATGCTACCAAGATTGAAAAAAAATTAAACAAAACAAGCGTGACTTTGGATCTGCGAATCAGAGGCAGGGAAAGAGAACCTCCAAACCATAAAATGAAGGAAAAATCCAAGGCGGGGTGACCCAAGAAAACTTTTTGAAGCCACAAGAAAAGAACAACACCATGAAGACAAAGAAGGACAAAGGAAAGTGGTGTGAGTTCCATAAGAGCCCCACTCACAACATAAGTGAGTGTTGAGCCAAACAGTCACTAGTGGCCCAACTGAAGGCTTTAGAGTCAGATGCATGTTTCGACTCTGAGTGAAGACCCAAAAAGGGGAATGACAAAGGGAAGCATTTATTAATGCGGAGCCCAGCACCACTATTTCCACCACCAAGATCCAGAATATTGATCCCAAAGATCGAGAGGAGGGGGAGCGTATCTTCCACTCACAAATGTGGGTGAAGGGTTATACACTCTAGTTCATTGTCAAAAGTGGGAGCCAAAAGAATCTCATTTCAATAGAGGTCATGTTAGTTCTACTAACAGCACCACACCCGTAGTCGTACACCATTGGGTGGCTTCACCAAGGACAAGGTATTTTCTTTACCAAACAATTTTGCCTTCCCTACAACATCAATCCCTCCACACATCTCTTGAATTTTGTGATTTATTATTAGTAAAAACATACTTTTAGAAGCATCATGTTGTGTAAAATTCTAGGCCTCGCATTGTTATTATTACTTTCAGCAATAAGTTATACAAGATACCGGTGGTAGCCCTTCCTACCACAATCTCTTTGATCTCTGCTAAGCGATGCAGTAAGATCATCTCCCAAGCTGGGATTTTTTTCTTTCTTTCTGATTTGATCTCAAAGTAAGGAGAATATTATGGCCACATCCATGGCCCCCGGGAAGGTTTCCTCCTGTTGAGCCCTAAAAATGTCTTTTCTTTTCACCAAACTCCACTTCATTCCATTAATACTTTATCATTTATAGGCCTAAAATATCAATAAGAATGATTAAAATCACTTTAAGAATACATGCAATGATTGACTTATTGTACTTTTGTGGTTTTGTTGTCTTAGTGATTTTTGAGCAGATTTAGCTACAGAATGCAGACATTCTGTAGCTAGTCATATGTTCCGTATCCATCTTGGTGTTTAAACAAGTTACAGGTGTCATATGAGAGAAAGACATATATGGTTAGACTCCAAAAATCTCCTGCATCATTCCTTGTCATCCACGAGGACTAAGTAAAAATCTGGAAGTGATTATGCACGTGGAAAAAGCTAAAAACCAAGAAGCAGACTTCTATAAGGATAAGGACTCTTGGTTTGCCTTCAACAAAACATGAGTCCCCAACAGGAGTTTTAGTTTGATTTTGATTATAAAGGACACGTATGCCTATTTTTACTCAATGTCAGTTATGTAGTTGCTTATAAAAATAACTCGGTGAACCGAGAAAGGGAGTTGATGTTTTTAGTTTTCAAATACTGTGACACTCTGTTTCTGAGCATTTCTTTTAATTAAAGGATTATAACTTTGATGCATGATCTAAAGGCAACTTTAAGGAGTTAAATAATCGTGTGCCAATTTGATAGTAGAGGGACCCTACTATCTGAAGAGGCTTTTGCATACTTTCTAGATAAGTAACCTTTAATTATGTTTTGTTCTTAACTTACGCAGTTTTCTGAGTTTATCCTTTTGCATCATGTTTTATGTCATTTACTTATGTCGAAGATCCTCATAATATTACAGTCAATCTTGTTCTCATAAGCTGTTCCAATATATTTCTAATACGTGAATGAGATCTAGCTGTAGTACTTTGAGTTAATTTCATTTCAGTCCTGTTAGTTAGATTTAGAAGATCCTCATTATTTTATAAGCTACTCTTTTTCTCAAACTCTTCTAAAACATCACTATTATATGAACGATAATTAGTTATATTATTTTGAGTTATTGACATTTTCTGTTCTACAATTAGGTAAGAGATTCTCATGATTTTACAAACAATCTTCTTCTCAAATTGTTCCAATAAATTTTAATTCCTGAATAAGACTTAATAATAATATTGTGAGTTGCAGAATGAACTAATTCTAGTGTCATAAGTTATTTTAGCATAGGGTTCCTTACTCTGTTACAGATGATCTTTTTCTCAAGTTGTTCCAACAAATCTCTAACAATGAATAATATTTCTCTGTGATGTTTTAAGTTATTGTTTTCTAAGAGACCCTCATCACATCAGAACTAATCCTTTTTCTCAGTTTTCTCCAATATATCTCTCATGAAACTAATTGGATTAAGTTTAATGTTATGAGTTATTTTCTTAGCAGTTTTACAATTTGTGGATTAGCATTCTCTATTCTTTTTATCATTCTTAGTTTAGAGTAGATCTTATTCTATTTTAGTGACTGTTTTAGTGCATTCAGTAGCATTTAATTTTCTTTCTCTGCTGTTAATTTAGTTTTTTTTCCCTAGCATAAAAACATAAAACCAAAAACACTATAAAAACACTAAACACAATGAAGTAGGAAAAGGATACTTAGGCACATATGGTGCACTTCACTTCAACAATTTACTAGCCCTGGTTGATAATTTATGTTATCAATTTAAGAACACTAAATTGACTAGAAATTTTGGCGCCGTTTCCGGGGAAGTGTAACTAGGTAGCCTTATTTATTACCTCCAAAAAACAATGATATGCGTAGAGAAAGAGACTCAAGGGGTAGATTTATAAGAAGCAGAAGCTTGATTCCCAAAACACCACTCGTTCCACCAAGACCAAGAGGCAGCACACCTCCAACTCAAACCTACATTCCATACTATATTGGTCATAGACTTCTAGAAGACTTAAGATTAGATATTCCATCAGAGAGATCTCCCACTTCATTTACTGAACCTATCATAGAAGAAGATCCAAGGACCCCTGCTGGAGACATAAACTTTTTCACTTCCACAGAAGAATCCACCATGGCAGAAGAAGGGGGAGGAGGAGTCTTTAATGGATAACATACACTATTTGGAGGAGGTAGAGGTAGAGGTAGAGGAGAAGGAGGTAGAGGTGCAGAAGGAGAAGGAGGTAGAGGAGAAGAAGGAGGCAGAGGAAGAGGTAGAAGGGAAATGGGAAGCTCTTTTGGGTTCCCTATAATAGATGAAGAAACCAATGCAACTATGAAAAATATTTCACCTTCTGTCCTTCCAAAATTTTATGGAATCAAAAGTGAGGATCCTGAAACCTTCCTATTTTAATTTCAATTCCTATGTAGAACCTATGATTACTTACAAGATGCTCAAAAACTTAAACTATTCCCTTCAACATTGAAAGGAGCAACATTAAAATGGTTTATGAGTTTAATCAATAGTTCTATTAGGACATGGGAAGATATGAAACAAGCATTTCTAGAAAGATATTTGGATTACTGTATGCCAATCAACCATAAGGAGGAAGTGTTTAAAATGGTACAAAAAGAGGATGAAAACATGGAAGATTTGTTGGAAAGATTTAACTATAACATCAAGAGAGAAAAAATGGAAAGCTTACACCAAGATACTTTGAAAGCTCTCTTGTTGAAGACAATTAGGGATGAATGGCTAGATATCCTTAATATGATGGGAAAAAGGGATATATCTCAGCTCACATTACCTGAAATAGTTGAATTATGTATCAACCTTTCAAGAGGGAAATCTAAAACTTTAAAAGGACCAAGAGACCCTGCTCTTGCAAGGGCAAGTAAGTCTACTTCTGGAACAGTAAGTACGGCAGAAATAGGACATATGCTTGATGAATTCAAATCTGACATTTTAGGGAGTCTTAGTGAACAAATAGACACCCTCAAGTTACAAAACAAGCAAAAAGCTGAATCTGATGCCTTAGCAATCTTTTGTCCCAAATGTAGAAAGAATCATGCCTTGATAGAGTGCCCTTTGGATGCAAAAATAGTAGAGACTTGTGTAATTTGTTCAGAAAAACATGAGACCAAGAGTTGTTCTTCACTTCCTGGTCTTAAAGTTGTCTTCCAAGAAGAAACCCCTACAAATTCCACAGAATCTCTCAATTTTGTCTCTAGGAGGCCTTGGCAAGGACCTCAAGCACAATGATTCAATGATCATATGTATAATCAACCTCTACCAAATTGGAATTCTTGGTAGCAACCTTGGCCCCAATTCCAAAATCAATCTCAAACTTGGGTACAAGGAGCACAAAATCCCTATGGAAGATACTCTCAGTATTATCAATATCCACCATATCCAATTTTCCCTCCTCAACAAAATCCTCAAAAAAACCCTCAACAAAATCCACAACATCAAAATCCACCACTTCCATTACCATTTCCTCAGAAACAAATCAGTTACCTACCCAACCTATACCAAACCCCAATAATAAAAATCCTTAGAACACATACATGATAGAAGGTCAAAAGTTCCCAACCTATTTGATCACTCCTTTAGACTTTAATGATGTTCAAATTAGGTTCTGAAGAATACTTGAAAAGAAGAAACCTTCTGTAATCATACAAGAGAAAAACAACTCTGAGGAAGATTCTATAGGGGTAAATAAAAGTCTTGAAGAGAGCACATCTTTTCAAGACCAAAATATTGAAAAATCAAAACAAAAAGAACCAATAATTTCAACTCCTATATTAGAGCAGCCATCAACATTCACCTCTACACCTCCCTTTCCAGAAAGATTACAAATTTATAAGGGTGTAGAGAAACAAATTATGGTGCCTAATTATGATTTCCTAGATGAGCTAAGGAATGTTTGTATTAAGATCCCATTATTATAGGCTATCAAGGAAATTCCAATCTTAGCAAAGACAATAAAGGAGTTGAGCATGAAAAAAACATGAAAAAGAATAAAAGAGACAAAGAAAATTCAACTGGCAGGAAAAATAGTAGACATCATGATGGGTAAGATTGCTATTCCAAAGTATCTAGACCCAGGAAATCTAGTTGTTAAAATACACATCAATGGAACTGAGATCCAAAACACACTTATTGATTTAGGAGCAGCAATCAATATCATGAGTAGACAAATCATGGATAAACTAAAAATTCCTAATCTTCTTTTTACACCCACATTATTACAATTAGAAGATAGATCTATGATTAAACTTGATGGGGTAATAGAAGACATTCCAGTGTCCTTAGATTCTTGGGAGTACCCTGTGGATTGTATGATCCTAACTCCTAAAAATAATCTAGGAGGACATCCTATTATATTAGGAATACCTTGGTTAGTTACAACTGATGCCTTCATTAGCTGTAGATCCAGTGATATGTACATCTCTGATGGTATTTCAACCAAGAAATTTACCTTGTATCCTCCAACAAGAAAAATTACAGAGTTAGATGATACTCAATGGATTGAGGATGACGAAGACATACAACCTCTCTTCACAATTTCAGAAATTAGTGAAGATAGCCAGATTCTAAATACCTTAGAAAATTTTGAATCCTCTTCAGAATACAAACATGAAAAATTTCAAGGAGATTCCAACATTGAGTTTTTATCATCAAGACAAATATCTCTTTACTCCATGGATAAATTTGGTAGCTCTACAATTGAGATATTTCTAGGTAAAACTTTAAACATAAATAAGAACCTAGAGAAATTTCAACAAGAAAAGCTAGTCAAAATATTACAGAGACATTCTTCTGCATATGCATGTGAGTACACTGATATGAAAGGGATAAAACCTAATACTTGCACTCATCACATCTACAAAGAGGAAAATTGTAGACCAATTAAACAACCTCAGAGAAGGATGAATCCAAACCTTAGGGAGATTGTTAAAGAAGAATTGTAGAAATTGTTAAATGTCAACTTTATTTATCCCATTTCAGATAGTCAGTGGGTTTCTCCTTTGGTAATTGTACCAAAGAAAAATGGTAAATGGAGGGTATGTATTGACTACTGGGAATTAAACAAAGCCACTCTTAAAGATCATTTTCCCCTACCTTTCATAGATCAGGTGTTAGACACATTAGCTGGCAAAAAGTACTTTTCATTTTTAGATGGGTTTAGTGGTTATAATCAAATTCAAGTAGCACTTGAAGATCAAGACAAAACCACATTTACCTGTCCTTGGGGTACCTATGCCTACCGAGTATTTCCATTTGGACTATGCAATGCACCTGCAACATTTCAAAGGGAAGTATTAGGAATCCTTTCAGATCTAATACATGATTGTGTAGAGGTATATATGGATGACTTCACAGTCTATGGAAACACATTTGAAGAAGCCTTAGAAAACTTGGAAAAAGTTTTAAAGAGATGTAAAGAAGCAAATATTTCATTAAGTCATGAGAAGTGCTTCATGATGTTTACTGAAGGGATTGTTTTGGGGTATGACATTTTAGGAGATGGGATTAGAGTTGATGAGTCAAAAGTTGTAGTCATCTATAACTTATCTATTCCAAGTTGTCAAAAATATGTTAGGAGTTTTCTAGGATTTACATGGTATTACATAAGATTTATAGAAAACTTCACCAAGATAGCATCTCCACTTTTCAAACTACTTACTAAGGACTGTGAATTCAAGTGGAGTCTTAATTGCCAGTTAGCCTTTAAAACCCTGAAAACAAAAATCGTTGAAGCACCTATTTTGAGGGGACCTAACTGGAAATTACCTTTTCATATTTCAACAGATGCCTCAGATACAACTTTAGGAGTTGTATTGGGACAAAAAGACTTGATTCCTTATGCCCTCTACTATACAAGTAAAAATTTGACCCCTTCGAAGTTAAATTATACTGTAACTGAAAAAGAGTTCTTAGCTGTTGTTCATGCCAAAAATAAATTCAGACACTATATAACAGGCTATGAAACTTTTGTTCACACAGATCACTCTGCAATTAAATATCTAATGAACAAATAAATTACTAATGGCAGAGTCATAAGATGGTTATTGCTTTTATAGGAATTTAACATCACCATTCTAGATAGGCCCGGAAAACAAAATACAGTAGTTGATTTCCTATCTAGACTCCAAAACATTAAAGACAATACTCCAGTTGAAGATCAATTCCCTGATGAATATCTTTTTGCAATTTATACTCAAACTCCTTAGTTCCCTGACATTGCCAATTATCTAGTTTCAGGGAAATTTCCTTCAATTATGAATGCAAGAGATAAAAGAAATATTATTTATGACAGTGCAAAATATTCATGGGTTGCTAATGAGTTATACAAAACAGGTCCAAACTTTATTATTAGGAGATGTGTTCGAGAAGACGAGATGCCTGAGATCCTCAAGGCATGTCATGATGAACCTTGTGGTGGACACTTTGTTGATAAAATGATAGCTTATAAGATCCTTCATTTAAGATACTATTGGCCATTCCTTTTTAAATATGCTAAAGAGTATGTCAAAAGGTGTGACAGCTGCAAAAGGGTAGGGAAACCTTCTCCTTCAAGTGAGATGTCATTACAGCCTCAGGTACATATTGAACCTTTTGAGAAATGGGCTTTAGATTTTGTAGGACCTATTAATCCTCCATCAAAACAAAAGAAATATATATTAGTTTGCAATGATTATGTTACCAAATGGGTAGAGGCCAAGCCATTACTTTCTGCTATTGAAGCATCTGTAGTTAATTTTCTTTTTGAGGATATTTTTACTCGTTTTGGTGTCCCAAGAGAGATTGTTACAGATCAAGGAGCTCAATTCACATCAAATTTGGTGGAACAAATGGTAGAGAAGTACAAAATCAGACATAGAAAATATACTCCCTATCATCTACAAGCAAATGGCCAAGTGGAATCTACCAATAAGGTCATTGAAGGGATCCTAACAAAGACTGTTTATTTACATAGAAGAGATTGGGCAGACAGGCTTCCTTGTGGGCCTATAGGACTACATGGAGAATCAAAACAGGTCATACCCCTTATGAGCTTGTTTATGGAAAACAAGTCTTGTTTCCCATAGAGTTTTAGATTCAAACTTTTAAAATGGAAGTCCAACTAGGACTTGATTTAACATAGGCACAAAAGCATAGATTGTCGCAAATTAATGAATTGGATGAGATCAGACAGGATGCAGTCCATAAAACAAATATAGTCCAACAACAAAGGACTATATGGCATGATAAGTACATTAAGGAAAAGAAATTTAAAGAAGGTGACTAGGCCCTCTTGTTTGATTCAAAGTTCAAAGATTTTCAAAGTAAATTCCAAACTCATTGGCTTGGGCTATATGAAATTGTGAAAATATTTGACAATGGAGCAATAAAAATCAAGACAATAGATGAAGATAAGGTGGTTTTTCTTGTAAATGGTCACAGATTGAAATTGTATCATAAGCCACTTTCAAGAGAAGAATTTGTCAAGAAATTCCAAGAAAGCATTGATGTAAAGTTAATGAAGAAGAATCCTTCTTCTTCTTCATTAACTTAATTTCTTTAATCAGGTTTACTAAAAAAAAAAAAAAAAAGAGTATAAACATGAAAACCAATCATTGATTGGCATGTTTATACAGAAAAGATAAGGTGAAAATCATAATTTTTTTTTTCTTGACACTTTAGATTTTCAAAATTGTTCCTTTTCTGCAATCAAGTATCATAAAATCATAAGTTGCAGAGTCACTTTTCATATTCCATTCCATTCCAAATTTATGATTCATCTCATTCCATCATATTTCACTTCATTTCATACTTCATTCCACTCCATTTCATGATCCATCTCATTTCATTTCATACTTCATTCCATCCATATTTCAATTCATTTCATTCCATGTCTCAAAGTTTTTACAGGTACATTCTGCAGCCAATTGATCCTACAAACCTACTTCAACAAGAAAAATCAAAAGGATTATGGAGTCTAAAAGATCAATAATTTTTAGAGGAAAATACAAAGCATATCAAAACAGCAAAAAAAAAAAAAAAAAGGGGCTAAGGTAAAACTGTGTGTGAAAGTATTTTGATAGCAAATTATGAAAGATATAATATGGTTAAGTCATATGTATGTTTCATAAAGTTATTTTGTTATTCGAATTAATCAAGCCTATCATAAAATATTTGAAAAAATCCCTTCCATTCCGCTCCATATCAAATCATCATTAATTAGAAGTTAACGGTCAGTACTTGAAGTGACCTATTAGGTCACATCATTAAACCGAAACATTCATTGATGATTTTAAAAATCTTCATGAGATTTCTTCGCGGTCTTTTACTCCATGAGAAACTCTTAAACTCAATCATTCTTACGATTTACCCTTACCGTATTTCACTCATTCCATATCCACTCAATGCCATTATATTCTGTAGCCAATTCCTGTCTACAAAAACATAGAAGTCATTCTTAGGGTGAGACAACCCTTTACAGCCATTTTTACCTCAAACAGGAGAGCAGTAACAGAGCAGTAAATTGAAGCTAAGGGAAAGAAGCAATGGGACTTATTGTAAGGTCAGAGCCAATCGGAACTTGTTAGTGTCAGCCTTTGCAACTTTCCTTCAGTGATCAAACATGCTCTTACAAAGTGATTTTAAGGTGTCAAGGTCAAATTTTTTCATTTCAATGAGTCTTCAAGCAAAATTTGGTCACTAGGCATTACATCTAGGGTTTGTTTTCACTCTTTTCAAAGTTTTCCAAATGTCGGTCCATGTCACCATTCAGCTGAGTGTACCATTATTCATAGGGTTTTCATCATCATGTCAAGTTCCATTGGGTCATTTTACAGCTTGTTCATGCTTCAGTTGTGCCTAGGTAAGGTCCATTTCCCTCTCCTAGGGTTTTGGAGGTAATTTCTCTTGGATGGTCAAATCATTAGAAAAAATTGTATCCTGATGTTCATACACATTCCCCTATCATTAATGTACCTTATTAAACACTTCCCATCACTGAGATCCCCCAAATTCCTCATTTTTTCACAAACCCTAGTTTCTTGCCACAACTTGGCAATTTTCTAGGCTAGGCCTGTGTTTTTCCCTTTTGGACCCCTTCCCCTCACTAAATCTCTGAGATTCCACTTTTCCCTACTTCCTAACATCCCCCCCTACTTCCAAAAATTTCCCCAAGAATTTAGAAGCCCCTTATCCCCTTCATTTCGCTTCATTTCGAGCAAATCCCTTGTTTCACACATCGAGATAGGTTTCACTCAAATGATGTTTTAGAGCAATAAAAGATGAATTTTGGAAAATTGAGAGATTTTTTTGTCCACAACATGCCAAGGAAGAAAAACCTCCTTCAAGTTTTACACAGGTATAATGGTTTTGGATAAATGTTAAGAATACCGTTGCCTCAGGAGAATTGATGCACCTGCAGGAAGTAGTGTTGGGAGATTTGCTTTTTGACAGGGTAAATGAACTCCAAATTGAAAAATTTGACTTGGGTTGGCAATTAGACTCCAATATCTTTCCAACAAGCTATCACACGCCCAATTTGGACACGGGGAAGGCCTCCAAAAGCCTCTTGCAAAATGCGCTATTTATGGCATGGCGCATTGAGCTGAAACACAAAAAAAAAATTCCATTTCTCTCCAACATCAAATTTGCTTGGTTTTTCCATGTTTGAACATCAGAAAAGGCCAAGAAACATCAAGGAAGTGAAAAAAATGAGTTTTGAATCCGAATTGTGTGTTGGATCAGCGCGCGGCGCGTTGGGCTGACGCGCGACGCGTTGGGTGACGCGCGGCGCGTAGAGCGAAATTTTTTAGTGTAAAATTACACTGGCGCGACGCGTTGGGTGACGCGCGGCGCGTTGGGCATGCGTGCGGCGCATAGAGCCCAGAGGTCAGAAAACTTCATTCCATCACCCAAATTTGTGCCAAATCACTTCATTTTCCTGCAAGTAAGTTATTCAAGCTTGTTTATTGATTCATGGACATGTTATGGTGTTGCAAATGAGGAAAAAATAAGTGTTTGATATGGTGAACATTAAACCCTATATTCATTGCCAAATTCACTCCATAGGGTTTTGAAACAAATGTTGGTGGTATTTTTGGGTTTCAAATCTTTTTTTATTGACATATATACTCATGCCTTCTATTATCATTAGTGTCACTGCCTGCTTATTATACACCATAGCCTCACGCTCTCTCTCCTATTCCATCACTGCTGTCACTGTGATTACCATACCATTGTCTCACTGTTTATCATTTCTGTTATAACACAGTCCCATATTCACTATCCCTCCTCCATTGACAAATCCTAATTTTCACTGCAAGGGCTATTTCTATTGACCTACACTACACTACACTCATTCATATTCACTTGTCAAATCCCCATGTAGTCAAGGAGTGGCTATTTTCCATTCAAACTCATTTGACAGTACCTTTATCATTGTGGTTTTCCTATAGCACCTTGATACACATGTGACACATTTGGGATTAGGGCATACACTGAAACTCTTGTTTTCACCATACCTACATCAGCATATATTTGTCAGACATATTGTTTTCAGCAGCATGTAAGAGTCAAATTCATCATATGAGCAAGGATATGAGCAGGGCAGTGACTCAACTATTGAGATTGATGTACTGATATGGAGCATAGCAGTGCACCAGTAGTGGTAACATATCAGAGAGGCCACAGAGCTTTGTTCGCAGCATCACGACGAGTACTATCTCCACCCGGGGTGGAAGGGGTCTCGTTGATTTCATCAACAACGCGAGTACTATCTCCACATGGCGTGGAAGGGGTATCGCCTTCTACATCAGTGCAGGTACATTCACAGGTTCAGGACAGAGACAAAGACATGTTCCGTCACATGAAAAATCATTATTGGGCCTGTAATCACGTCTACCGAGCTAAAATGAAGATCCTGAAGGCAAGGTTGAGCAAAGCACTAAAACGGCGAAAAAGGCCTGATCCGTTTAGAATCTTGGTCGAGGCTTCCTTGGCTGAGCATAAGGCATGATGGGGGATCTTCACTCCAAATTTCAGCAAATTTGGAGAAATTTTTGTCATTTTGGAAATTTTTGGTCTCAAAACAGGTTTTTCTGCCCAATGCGTAGCGCGTCGACGCGCGCGCTTATGATTGGGACACTTGCTGGAGGAAAAATTTATATTTTTGGATTTTTCATGGTAATTTATGCATGCTCCAGTATGGCCGAAGCATTTCATCAAGTTCTGGATGATCAAAAGGCCCAAAAACACCATGAAAACCACCTTTCTGCCACCTTTTGCACCAGCAGGAAGTACTTCTGGGAGAATGGAGTTTTGGAGGGGCAAATGAGATCCAAATTGAAACATTACACTTGGTTTGGATAGCCAACATCCAGGGCTTTCCAACGAGCTATCATGAGCTCAATTTGGACTCCGGGAAGTGCCCCAAAAATAGGTCCAAAGGCGCGCGACGCATAGAGATTTTTGGTCAATTTTTCACCTTCCAGCTCAGAATTTCGGCCAGTTGGACCAGTTTTGATTGTGGATGCAATTTTTGACTTACCTTGATGTAATTTTATAGTTGTAATGTAATTTTTACTCACTTTTACCTATTCTAGATGATTCACTCTCAAAAAAGTGAAAATCAAGTGAATGAATCAGTTTCCTTCCTTTTAGAGGCAAGTTGTTTGGATGCCTAGATTTCAGTTCCATGTTTAGAATTGGTTGAAACTGCTCCTAGAAGGAGGAATTAGACCCCTAGAGGCATGGGAAGGGGTTAGGATGGTCTATATGATGTAATTTCTCAATCATTTTCAGAGGTTGGACAGGTTGGACTCTTGGGAAAAGTTTGGCACACTATTGTACATATTTTTTCACATTTTGGCTAAGGAAAGATCAGAGGTTTTGCAGCACCTATTGGGATTCTTGTGGATTTCATTTCTTGATGGTGTTTTATCTTATTTTATTGTAATTTCTTTCATGTTTGATGTATGCCATTCCCTTCTTATGCTTCTGAAACTAAATGAATGAGTAAATGAGGTAGAATCCATTGATTTCAGTGCTCTGCCTTTAAATTTGTTTAGTTTTACATCTTTTCGCCTGTTTGGAGAGGATTCCTGTTCTCCCTTTCCCTCTTCAGCTCCTTGTAATTCTGATCCATCCATACACTTTATCAAAAGCATCAAGACTATTGCCTACCTTGCCCCAACTCGAATTCTGCAAAGATCTGGCCTTATCCCCGGACCCAAAATTGTTTTTCCCATTTTTTCAACAAAAAACCAAAAAACCAAAATCAAACTTTCCTATCTCTTTACTAGCCTAAAATCAGTATTCATTATAAGTCATCTCAGCCCCTTTGAAAACCTTTTGCCGAGATAGACCCGAAGAGAGCCCTCTCCTGTCCTCGTAGGGCTAGCTACGAGGCTGAGCGTGGTTTGATGTTGCCTTGAGTTTTACCTTATTTCAGCCTAAGGTAGATTTGAGCGCTAACAGAACTAAATATCTAGAAGGTTACCCTCAGATTAAAGAGATGTTACAGCAGGTTGGATGGCTAAAGTTTATGGAGAAGTTTAATGGATTTCATAAGGAGGTCACTAAGTCATTTTCCCGGTCATTCAACGGGTCAGCGGTCAAAATTGGTGATATCAAGTTCATCATCATGGAGTCATTCATAGCAGAAGCAACAGAGTTTCCGAGGCAAGGTGAGCGTTGGTTTAAAAACAAAGAATTTCACAATGAAACCTAGAGACAGATATTAAAAACACCAAGTATGGACATTTCAGTATTTAAGAAAGGCATTCCTAGTTCAGCCTTGAAAGATAAATGGAAAAATATGTTGCTAATTCTACAAAAGTTCATAACCTGTGAAGGGATATTTGGCACTTTATATGTTTATCACATTAGACTCATGATGATGAATTTTCTAGATGAAGAGATAAATCTACCCTTTTTTTTGCTCAATAGTCTAAAAAGGATGTCTTCTAATGTCCAGAAAAGGATTCAGTTCTTAGAAACCACCTTATATCATCATGGATTAGTTAAAATTTCAATTGAGTATCATTTGAATAAGGTAGGAGATAGTTGGAATGAATTCCTCTTGATAAATCATTTTGAAGAACCTAAAGAAACTCTGTCTGAAGAAAAACATGTAAGAAGAAGCAAAAGGGGGAAATTTTCCAAATCTCTTGAAATCAAAATTGATATATCAACACAAGAAGACAGTGAGGAAATAATCTCCGAAAAATTGGCCAAAATCAAGAAACAACTCAGAAAGGAAAAGGTAACAAGAAAGGATGCTAAAGATAAAAATGAGGGACCATCTAAACTGAGAAGAAGTCATAGGCTTAAAGGCATAATGAAAAATACAAGAGTCAAGCAAACATGAATCATAGATATTGAAGATGAAGAGACACCAATTGAAAGATCTCCTGAATACCAGTATGAAGAAGATCCTGATAGAGGAACTCCGGATGTAGATCCAGCCCAACAACAGATCTATGATTATGTTGAATCATTAGAAAAAAGAGCCTCAGAAAAAATAGAAAGAACTCCCAGCCCACAAGAACCTCCAATTGAAGTACTGAAAAGAGACAAATATGAATTGGAGATACTGAATAGGCATATAAAAAATGAAAATGAAATTTTAAGGGAACAAGTCAAACTGAAAAGTGACATGAACACAACTCTATCTCTGCAAATGAAAAAATTCTATAAGGCTAGTAGGAAGCTGAAGAAGAAAAACAAGAAATTGAACATGGCACTTATAAATTTAAGGTTCAAATTGTTTATGAGGAAGCCTAGAATGCCATTGAACACCAAGAAAAGGAGAAAAAGGAAGCTAGATTTCCTTGCTGAAGTTTCAGAATACATGGATTGATTGCATGAGGACATGCAAATTTTTTGCAGTGGGGGTATGTTGAGCCCTAAAAATGTCTTTTCTTTTCACCAAACTCCACTTCATTCCATTAATCCTTTATCATTTATAGGCCTAAAAGATAAATAGGAATGATTAAAATAACTTTAAGAATACATGAAATGACTGACTTATTGTACTTTTGTGGTTTTGTTGTCTTAGTGATTTCTGAGCAGATTTAGCTACAGAATGCAGACATTCTATAGCTAGTCATATGTTCCATAGACATCTTGGTGTCTAAACAGGTTACAGGTGTCATCTGAGGGAAATATGTATATGGTTAGACTCCAAAACTCTCCTACATCATTCCTTGTCATCCACAAAGACTGAGTAAAAATCTGGAAGTGATTATGCACGTGGAAAAAGCTAAAAAACAAGAAGCAGACTTCTATAAGGATAAGGACTCTTGGTTTGCCTTCAAAAAAATACGAGTCCTCAACAAGAGTTTTAGTTTGATTTTGATTATAAAGGACACCTATGCCTATTTTTAATCAATTTCAGTTATGTAGTTGCTTATAAAAATAACTCGGTGAACCGAGAAAGGGAGTTGATGTTTTTAGTTTTCAAATATTGTGACACTCTGTTTCTGAGCATTTATTTTAATTAAAGGAGTATAAATTTGATGCATGATCTGAAGGCAACTTTAAGGATTTAAAGATTTGTGTGCCAATCTAATAGTAGAGGGCCTCTGCTCTCTGAAGAGGCTTTTGCATACTTTCTAGATAAGTAACCTTTAATTCTGTTTTGTTCTTAACTTAGGTAGTTTTATGAGTTTATCCTTTTGCATCATGTTTTATGTCATCTACTTATGTCGAAGATCCTCATAATATTATAGTCAATATTGTTCTCATAATCTGTCCCAATATATCTCTAATACGTGAATGAGATCTAGCTGTAGTATTTTGAGTTAATTGCATTTCAATTCTGTTAATTGCATTTCAGTCCTGTTAGTTAGATTTAGAAGATCCTCATTATTTTATAAGCTACTCTTGTTCTCAAACTCTTCTAACACATCACTATTATATGAACGAGAATTAGTTATAGTATTTTGAGTTATTGACATTTTCTGTTCTACAATTAGGGAAGAGATTCTCATGATTTTACAAACAGAGTTCTTCTCAAATTGTTCCAAGAAATTTCTAATTCTTGAATAAGACTTAATAGAAATATTGTGAGTTGTAGAATGAACTAATTCTAGTGTCATAAGTTATTTTAGCATAGGGTTCCTTACTATGTTACAGATGATCTTTTTCTCAAGTTGTTCCAACAAATCTCTAACAATGAATAATATTTCTCTGTGATGTTTTAAGTTATTGTTTTCTAAGAGACCCTCATCACATCAGAACTAATCCTTTTTCTCAGTTTGTTCCAATATATCTGTCATGAAACAAATTGGATTAAGTTTAACGTTATGATTTATTTTCTTATCAGTTTTACAATTTGTGGATTAGCATTATCTGTTCTTTTTATCATTATTAGTTTAGAGTAGATCTTATTTTGTTTTAGTGACTGTTTTAGTGCATTTAGTAGAATTTAATTTTCTTTCTCTGTTGTTAATTTAGTTTTTTTTCCTTAGCATAAAAACATAAAACCAAAAACACTAGAAAAACACTAAACACAATGAAGTAGGAAAATGATACTTAGGCACATATGGTGCACTTCACTTCAACAGTTTACTAGCCCTGGTTGATAATTTAAGTTATCAATTTAGGAACACTAAATTGACTAGACACCTCCATGCAACAAAAGTAGGTGGATAAGGTTGTGGAATAATACATGGAAATATTCTCCTCACTCACAGGGGTACCCTTGCACTATTCAGTCAAGTATTCAATTGATTTGACTCCCAGAGAACTCCTAGCCAATGGGCCAATATACCACCGCTCCATTTTTTAAAATTAAGAGATTAAATGGTAGATTCGAGAGTTGGTGTAAAAATGGAACATCTAACCAAGTTCCTCACCATGTGGGAGCCTAATTATACCTGTACAGAAGAAGGACATAACTTAGAGGCTCTACAATGATTGTCAGGCACTAATAAAAATCACGGTCAGGAACATGTATCAAATCCCACAAATTGATGACCTTCTGGACCAACTCAAGGGGGGAAGTTATTTTAGCAAGAACAATATGAATTCTGGTTACCACCAAGTTCCAATAGAGCCCAGAGATATATGTAAGAATGCCTTCAGGTTTACAAATTTCCTTGCTACTTTTATGCAGCTCATGGATGACATATTGCGGTCCTTCACCAAATCATTCATGGTTATTTATCTAGACGATATCCTCATCTTCAACAAGAGTTGTGAAGAGCACTTGCAACGCATTTGGCAAGTCCTTCAAACCCTGGGACAACACAAATTGTGTACCAAATTGGAGAAATGCACCTTTGGCATGAGCCAGGTCCAATATCTAGGTTACATCATATATGATCAAGGCATGCATGTGGATTCAAATAAGATCCACTTCATTCAGGATTGGCTAGCCCTAACCACTCTAACAAAGGTTCGTATATTTTTGGGCCTCGCAAATTTTTATCGAAGGTTCAAGTTGGGATTCTCCATATCACTTGGAATTTGAGTTATATTACCAAGGGTGTAGCGAAAGAAAATTTTCCTTGGCCTGAGTTCCAACAAAAGGTGTTCATTGAGATGAAGCACTGCCTATTCTTTGCACCTATACTCATATTTCCAGACTTGTAGCAACAATTTGAAATTGAGACAAACACCTTTGACTATGTTATTGGTGCATTCCTCAACCAACACAGGAATCAAATGGCCTATCATAGTAAGACACTTTCCGATACAATTCATAAGTAACCCACCTATGATAAAGAGGTGTATTCTATCATTCATGCTTTATGGAAATGAAAAAATTAAATTCTATGGAAGGAAATGACCATCCACGCTGATCACCAACCTCTTTAGTTTATACAGACACAAGGGAAGTTTCAGAATGATCGTAATCAGAAGTGGTCTACACATATACAACAATTCCACTTGAACATTAAATACAAAAAGGGAAACACCAACCATGTTGGATATTGCCTCAATCGGCCCCTAGTTGCAACACTGAATACTGTTCTCAACTCTTGTGGCAATGAGATTTCTGGATGGCCAAAATTGTACAAAAATGATCCAAAGTTTTCCAACGCATACCAGATGCTAGTGGATGGAAAGAAAGTTCTTGATTTCCACCTCTATGATACATTATTATGCTACATGGGCCTCCGTTGTGTGAATCCTTCAAGCGAGTGTGAGAAGCTAATTTGGGAGACGCACTATAGTCGGGTTGCAGGACACTTTGGTGTGGAAAAAACTATGGAAATACTACTAAATTATTTTTATTGGCCAAAACTCCAACAGGATGTTGGAAAATACATCAAATCCTACACTACTTGTGCCATCTCCAAGCCAACCATCAAGAATCAAGGCTTGTACACTCATCTGAATACTCCCATCCAACCCTGGGAATCCATCTCCATGGACTATTTGTCTAGCCTCCCTTCTACCAAGCATGGTATTGACTAGGTATTTGTGGTCATGGAAAAATTATCTATGATGGTATATTGACGGTCTGGAAGAAGAGTATCACAATAGAAGACATTGGAAAGCTCTTCTTTGAATGAGTAGAGGTACATTTTTGGATCCCACATACCATTATATCATATTGGGATAGAAGGTTCCTAAGCACATTGTTGTCGAGAATCTAGAAACTATGGGACACGAAACTCACCAAGTCGACTAAATTTCATCTCCATAATAATAACCAGATAGAGGTCTTCAATAAGATGATAGTGCACATACTCTTCATGTACAAATGCAAGCATCCATGAAATTGAGATGAGAGCCTTCCATATGTGCAACATAGCTATAATAGAGCTCTCCATAGCTCGACCGGTCGCAGTCCCTTTCAAGTGGGTTTACGATTTCAACCATTATGTCTAATTGATGTTTCCATGCCTCATGTGACTACACAGAAATAATCCACACATCTACAGTATGAGGTTGATAAATAAACTAGGTTTATTGAACGCATACAACACATATTCCAGTAGGTTCATGACATCTTAGAGAAGTATAATGCTAAGTAAAAGTGACATGATCAACATCGAGTGTCACACAAGTTTCAGGTGGGTGAAAAAGTTTGTTTGCATTTTCAGAAATATCGCCTTACCGAATCCCATCAAAATCTCATAGCACTTCAATATTGGCCTTACACCATCACCAAGGATGTGAGAGATAATTATTTTGAGCTCAGCATTCCCCATTATTTTTCCTCCACCCTATTTTCAATGTGGATCACCTTCGACCATAATTTCCCCAATTATTGGACACATCAGACATTGTAGAACAACTCACCCCAACAGAACTAAACATAGACTGCATGGAACAAGCCACAACTAATCATCTTGGACACATAAATCAAGATCACTCAACAACATAAGATCCAACTATATTGTGTTGTCAAAGGTAGCCAACTCCTACACTAAGGAAAGTGGCTCACGAGGAACTAAGTTCAACAAAAGTTTTCCCATCTCATGGAGACACTCAACACAATGGGGACCATTGATTCCTAAGGGGAGACAAATAATCCAGGTGGATATTGGTGGCCACCCACCTATTCCACCTAGATCCTCACTATTATTTCTTTTTGTTTCCTTCATTGTAGTACAATTTACTATTTTTGGCAGTTTTTTGGGTCCTAAACTTCCAGAGCCGTTTTGAGTCCCCAACCAATGTTTTTTTTTTGGAAAATGAGCAAACCCATATCTTGTGGTAGGGGTCTGTATTTGAAATTTATATTCCTCTGACATATCTTTCCAACAAGGTATCATGTACATCAAATGAATATTGTATGCCAAAGTTATGATCTTGAGAAGTTGATGTAACAATTTACCCCAACAGGGCCCACAAACTTTTGGCACTTCATCTCCTAAGGTTAGATTTTTGGATGTTTAAGGTTTTCCATTGTTTCTCAATAATAAATAGGCCTTCAAGCCTCATTGTAACACAATTCATAAGGCATGTATCTGCCACATATCTTCTCACAGATAAGCTATTATCATCTGAGCTAGTTTATTTCCATTCTACATGTAAAAAAAAAATTGGTACTTTTTTATTAACGAATTGAAGTTTTGTTCTCTCTGTATCTCTCGGTTTCTATTCATATATGTATTTCATTTTGTTCCTTCATAAATATGGATAAAAAATTGTAGTGAATTTTAAAATAATCATAAGGTTTGACGATTAGGGTTCATCCCTATAATAATAAGGAGGAAGGAACCTTGGTTCCTCAATAAGGGATCCTGTTGTAATAACATATTTTTAAAAAAGGAACATAATGGTTTTATAAAGAAAAATGTAAGAGATCAATAAAGTGCATGCCCCTTTGTAATGATTATTTGTTGAAGGGTATTTACACTAGTATAATTTCATGACTCTTAAAGTAGACAAGCAGTAATAAATGTGATAAATTGTTTTAAAAAAAATGATATTTGTAGAAAAAAATTGTGAGAAACATGTAAAATATTGCAGGAAAAAAAAACCAAAAATAGGTAAAAGAAAAATAAAAAAATAAAAAAATAATTAAAACTGGGAGAGGGCGATAAAATAAATATTATTTACATGGTTATGAAGTGTGTTGATTCTCATTCTAGATTAAATTGTGCATAAAGAAATGTGTCGTGAATCCAACAAGTAGAGTTCATGACTTGTTGGATGGAAATTGGGCAAGGGTGATTGCCATGCCAACCAACAAAAATGTGTGGCTATGGAAATGGCTTAAAAAAAGCCAAAAATATTGTTTTCCATGACACATGATGTGCCAACCAACAAGTGTGTGCTAAAAACCACATAGCATAACAAGTGGATAAGGGGATTCATGTGCAAAATCCCCAAAATTAAAATTAAGATAATGATCGTTGACATTGTTTGTATGTGCTCTAGGCATTTCAAGTTTATATCTTTCAAATTAAATCAAAAGAATAACCATGGCATTTGTAGGGTTGAAAACAATGGATTTCCTTTTGTGTTCGTTGAAGAAGGTTTCATCATTCATCTCAAAAACGTGAGAGATTTTCTCATAACCGAAAGGAGAGGGTTCTTTTCCAAGATGATTAAGAAATGACTCATCATTGTTTATGTCATAACATAGGTTTTCAAATTCAAGACTCATTTATTCACAAGTAAGGAATTCATCAAGGATGGTTTTATTCAAAAATAAAGTTCCTTTCATATCATGAAAGCATTCTTGACAAAAAAGGTTGGACCTATTTTCATCGAAATCGTCAAAAGTAACATGGTCATCATCGTTGATATCCAAGAAATGAGGGGTGTTCTCAAGATAGGAAGTGGGAAGCTCTTCATCAGAATTTGAGAAAAAATATAGGTCATGCAGATTAAGAAGGGTATCCTCATCATCAATATTCAACACTTCTTGCTCAGGTTCGTTACAGAAAACATTATATTCAGGAAAAATAAGTTTGATATTGGCTTGAGGTTCAGATTGGTCATTGTATACAAGGAATTTGATATTTTCTTGGAAGAGAGAGTCAACTAATGTAAATATATCACATAAGGTTCTTGAGTCAACTAAGTAGGGATAGGGAACAACCTCTTGGTAAAAAATAAGAGATATTGATTCAAGATCCATGTACTGGAACCCATAGGAAAATCATTCATAATCTGCATACTAGAAACCATAAGAAAATGGGGCTTCGAAATCTGTGTACTGGAATCCATAGTGATAGGATTGTCTCTTTCTAGTTTGTAGTGCTTCCTAGCCTCGATGAGAATTTGGAAATTTGAGTGAGGTTTGCATCAAGGAGGAAAATCACAGATAAATTTGTCAAAGCAAGTTGGCCAGAAAATATCAAGGTACTAGTCTTTTGCCCTATCGAAAAGAGTGAAAGTAAATGGACAAGAAGAAGTATGAAGGTCATGAACCCCTGCAGAATGAAACAAAAATTAAGAACTTAATGACATGATCGTGAGAGCATTTATTAGGAGAACTAGCAAATGTTGGGAAAATATGTCAAGGAAAACTATTAATTAGAATTCGAAAGGAAGCACACATGCTTAATAGAGTAACAAAGTAAGGAGGAAAATTAATCTCGCTCCCTGGTATGGTTGCCAAAAGATGTTGATAGTTCTGTTTAAGTGGAAACAACTAAAGTAATCAACTCCTTGAATCTTGTTATCACAACAAGATAATGAGACAAATTTCTCGGAATGTACAGTGTAAAATGGAAATGTTTTGGAATTTTATGTTATTTTTGGATATATTTACATTGCATAAATATTAAACAAAAAGAAATAGAGAAATGATATATGCATCTGAAACGTGACATTCACATTGAGACAAATGATCAACATGTACTAAAAATGAGAAGAATTAGACTTGAAATAAAAACGAGCTAGTGAGATAGTGAGGATTCTAGGCCAAAACCTTAAAATCCTGTAGAGCATAAGCTGTGAAAACAATGAATAATAACATAACAAACATAAGAAGCATGTAGAGATAAAGATTGTAAGGAAAATAGGTAGATTTTATTAATTAAGTTAATAGTTAAAATCTTAACATCAAGTCTCTCGGAAGACCTTTAACCAGTTCAAAGCTCAAACTACCACAATGTACAAACTCATATGCAATAGTCAATGAAATCCAATGAGATTGGAAGCACATCGATCCTTCAACCAAATTGTGGAATTGGGCAACTTAATTTCTACATAAAGATAATTTTTAGCACTGATAATTAAAAGATCAAATCTTTCGAACAAAAAGTAATTAATCAGAAAGAACACAAGATACCTTCAAAAATCCTTGAATAGTTGAGGGAAGTTGCCCTAATTGGTCTCTTATTTAGAGATAGAATTGTTGTCACCATTAAGATCAACTCTCTAATTTATAGAAAATAAGATCAAAGGAATGAAAGAAAAAAAATTATTTTTGTAGCATACCTCTCTTCACAACTTTCTCTCCCTTTGCCTTCATATATCTCTCCTCTTTTAAAAGAGGCTCCAAGTGGTTTTAGTAGTTTTGATTTTTAAAATATAAAATTAGTTTAATTTCTAATCAAGATGATTAGAGTCAAGAGGAGAGACTTCTAAAGGTTTGATTTAAAAAAATTAAATAAGAGTTTGATTTATTAGTTTTCTTATTTTCTTCATAGTATAAATTAATTAACAATGTAGATTATTTATTTTATTCATCTCTTAGAGTTCCTAATTAAACTGATAGCCATAACACATAACAATGCAATGCAATGCATAACCATGAAAATTAAAATACAACCAACATATATAACACATGTGACAATTTTCATAACAAAATATCATCATTGAACTCCCTAAGACCTTGTGCCTCCCATATCCCCTTGTTTCTCCGCAAATGATGATTCTTGTTCATAGCTCCCCTTCCCCTGCTTCTTGCCCTATTTCTACTTAAAAAAAAACATGTTGAAATATATATACACCAAATTACTCGTAGGTGGTGAAGAATTTAACTATTCATTAATAAATAGCAAGCAATCTGAGTTTCAAAACACCAACTGGGAACACAAATTAAAAGGGGAAAGGGAAAAAAAAAGCGTCGATATGTTCATTATCAGTCATGCAGTCAATGGACTAATATAATTCAATTAATGAAATCGACACAATGTATTTGTATAAAAATTGAATAATATTTAGCCAACAAACATGATATGAAGGAATGGCATAGAGTAAACAAAAAACCCCAAGGAAGATTAAAGGTTGTCGAATATACATACCAAATATCGATATCATATAATGTTCTGGTCACAGAACCCTTGAGAAAGGAACGAGTATACAGAAATGCACAACAATGTAATAAATGAAACCCTATATGTGTGTCTATAACCAAGTTTACATATTTGGAATGAGTATACAGAAATGCACAAAAATGTAATAAATGAAACCCTATATGTGTGTCTATAACCAAATTTACATATTTTTTATGTAAATTTTTACATAATGAAAGAGAGGTGGTACAATATCACATTTCATGACTTATGAAACTACAAAAATATGCCTTGCGTACAAACGACCAAAGTTTTTTTCCCAAGGTCTCATGACCTCAAAGGCTCCCTTGGTAGCACAACACATGTCTATTTTGCAGGAGGGTTAACAATAACAAACCTGTCATAATCATTATTAAAACATAACTAAGAGGCCAATAATTTCAAAACATACAATTTTCATTTATTAACAAGATTAGTTACTTGTTTATAAACAATCAAAACATGTTGAATCAATAGGATTTTCCAAAGTTTTCTACAAAGGAAAAAAATAATGTGCTTGTCATTGTTTTCCCAAGGGTAAATCCTCAAGGGGTTCATGCCTCTCGTACGCAGGGTGGCAGAATTTGTGCGGTCATGAGAGGGGTTTTTTTTCATGAAGAGATTACACATTTTCTTAATGAGAATTAGACATTGCATGAAAAAGAGAACATAAATATCGACACCCAAAAAAAAAAACAAGGGGAAGATGGGAAACAGGTAGGAAGAACTCACATGCTTTGATATTGTTAATGAGATAACTCAGTGTAGGCATATCTGGCGAGTGAAAGATTCTGAATGATGGCAGAGTTGCAAAAGTCATACCGAGTTCCCGTTTGTATCTCCCAAACGCAGAGAGAAAAAAAAATCTATCAAAAACCGCTTGTAGAGTAAACTCCATTCAAATTATGGAAATCCTTAGAGAATTTGGAATTCCCAAGAGAAAGTTGAATGTTGAAAATATTAAAGTCACCTGCCACCCTTGGGTAGGAAGAAACAAGTACAAAGGCAGCAGCAGCAGAGATTGAGTGCGCAACACTCTGTATTGAAGAGGGATGGAGAAATCCGTAAAGATGAAGTTAATTGTGATGGGCCGCAGCCAAAATAGCAGAGTAGAGATTGAATTCGTGATGGGCAGAGCCGTTTTTGTCTACGGAGGAGCAGACTTAATAAAAACCAGTCATTTCGGGCTTTACAGCTCTCAACAACTAAAATTGTTCAAACAGGAGGAAGTCCTTTTATTTCTGAATTGGCGGACAAGTGGTCCCCACCATTTATATGCCAATCGGAATCGCAAAGTTTTTTTTGAAGTGTCTTGTTGATGAGGAGTTCTGCGATGCGATGCGATCCAATTGCAATCGGAAATCGAAATGAATATAAATCACAAACCAAGTGTCTTGTTAATATGGAGAGTTCTGCAAGCGGAACGGTTGTACAAAATACAACCAAAACTCTATGTTATAAATCGCCCCCACAACAGTCGAGGCCCGTGGGTCCACTTGACCACGTGGCGATGACTTATTGGAATCGTAGGTTTCAAATCGTAATGGTTCAATCGGCGGAGTTTTGTTATGTGCCCCGATCACATTACCAAAGGGCAGACCCGACGGCATTATGTGATGGAGCTTATATATTGCATCGCGTCCGGATTCCAATCGCAATCGGAAGATCGGAGGTTTGTTGTTTGGTCGCGCGTCTGTTTAAAGCGCGGACCCGACACCATTTATATGGCAGATTTAATATCGAACCAGCACATCCGTTGTATAATCACAATCGAAATGTTTCATCGGATGTTTGCGATGTGATCCAATCGCAATCGCAACATCGCACTTCACCAAGTCGCAAGTTTTGTTTGTCACCGCCGATTGCCGATTGCCGACTGTGATGTGGTCCCCACTTGTACGTCGTGCATTTCATATTTTTAAGTTCCGCAAAGGTTTTTCCTTTGAAATTTAGTTTATTTCTTTGTATTAAGTTTTATATAAAGTTTGCAATGTTTTAATATATATATGCGCGACATATAAAAAGGAAAGTCCCGCGAGTCTGTATTGGGGTATTGTATCATTTTGTTGTATTCTGCACAGCAGTGCGGAAAGAGAAGAACACAGTAGTGTTGATTTTTTAAATGAGACAAAGTGTTGTTTGACTGAACAGAGAGTAGTTTCTGTGCACTGCGTTTGAAGCAGTCCCCATCTTTATGTTATCTCTCTGTATTGAGGAAGATTTGTAATAGTTTTTTTTGTAAAAGAAATAGAAAGTTAGTCTTACAGTTTGAAACTATGTCTCCTGTCAAATTTTAATTTCTCTATGTTTAGAGGAGAGGATATTACTCTCTCCATTTGAAATTCTCAATATTCCAACATGGTATCAGAGCTAGTTTAGGCTCTTTGAAGGTTTCAAAGAAGCTGAAGAAGAAGAAGACTTGTTGTAGCATTTCCTCCTGCAGAGTGAAGCTCAACAGAGGTCAAAAGTTCAGGTATTTCTCAAAGATAATAGAGCTGTTGTTTTGTTTTAAAAGAGTTTGTTCTTTCAGAAAAGGAAAGACAGTTTGTTTAAGTTCAGAGTTTAGTTTAAGAGCAATGGCTGGACCAAGTACAGGAATGAACATTGGAAATGTTCAGCTTCCACAATTTAATGGAAAGAACTATGATTATTGGGCCATTACCATGAGAGCCTTGTTTGTCTCATAAGACTAATGGGAGTTTTTGGAAGATGATTTTGTTGAACCAGCTGATGAGCAAGCTTTTAATGCCTTAAATCAAGCAGAGAAGGATTTATTGAAGAACAATAGAAAGAAGGATGCTAAAGCCCTCTTCTATTTGTATCAGGCAGTAAATGAGAGTGTTTTTCCAAGGATAGCAGCAGCTAAGAGATCCAAGGAGGCATGGGAAACTCTGAAAGTAGCCTATCAAGGTATGGAGAAAGTTAAGACAGCAAAGCTTCAGTTGCTAAGAAGAGATTTTGAAACTCTTTGCATGAAAGAGTCAGATAATGTAGAAACATTCTTTACACATGTGATTGGGATTGTAAATCAGATAAGATCCCATGGAGAAACTCTTGAAGAAAGAAGAATCGTGGAGAAACTTTTGAGAAGCTTACCCTCAAAGTTTGATGTTATTATTACCACCATAGAAGAGACCAGAGATCTCTCAAAGTTTACAGTAGATGAACTTCATGCCTCACTGATAACTCATGAACAAGATTGAGCAGAGATGAACACCCATCTCTTGAGCACGCCTTCAAGACCCAGATGTCTTCAGGAAGAGGAAGAGGTCAAGGCAAAGGAAGAGGAAGAGGCAGAAGCCAAAACAGAGGTGGAAAGAGTAGCCCTCCACATTCACATGGAAGGAGAAATAGTCAGAATCAGAGCCACGGCCAATGCAACAGCCAGCAAGGTGGACACCAACACCAACATGCTCATGGACAAAGGTATGACAAATCCAATGTCCAATGTCATTATTGCAAGAAATATGGGCACTATGCCAATGAATGTAGAAAGAAGCAAAGTGACATGAAAAATAGGCAGAATGCTAATGTAGCAAAAGAGGAAAAGAACCCAAGTAGTGTGATGTTAGCATGTAATGTAGCACAGGATAGAGAAGATGATGTTTGGTTCTTAGATTCAGGATGTAGTAATCACATGGCTGGGAACAGAGCAATGTTTGCCAATCTAGATGAAGAAGTAAAATCCGAAGTGACCACAGGGACTGATACTAAGATCTCTATAAAAGGAAAAGGGAGAGTTAGTATTCGAGCTAGAAATGGGGAGCAGAAATTTGTTCTTGATGTGTATTATGTTCCAGGATTGAAGTGTAATCTTTTGAGCGTTGGGCAGCTCATAAATAAAGGTTAGAATGTAATTTTCAAAGATGATGTGTGCACAATAAAAGATATACCTCCAAGCAAGAAAATTATTGCTGAAATTCAAATGACCAGCAATAGAATGTTTCCGCTCAAGCTCAACACTGACTTGAAGGGAAAAGGAAAGAGTATAGCAGCTGTAACACAAGAAGCCTTTCAGAAGGAAGAGAAAGATGAAAATTGGTTATGGCACCTGAGATTTGGACATCTCAATTTCGGAGGATTAAATTTGCTGCACAGAAAAGGAATGGTAAGAGGTTTGCCATTGATTGAGAAGCCTGACAACCTATGTGAAGGCTGCATCTTGGGAAAGCAACACAAAGAAAATTTTCCTTCAGGGAAAAGCATAAGGGCGAAAGCACCTTTGGAGATCATTCATTCAGATTTATGTGGGCCGATGCAAACAACATCAGTTTCAGGCAGCAATTACATGCTGACCTTCATAGATGATTTCACAAGAAAAGTATGGGTTTATTTTCTGAAATATAAGAGTGAGTTTTTTCAAAAATTTTGCCACTTTAAAGCTCTTGTAGAGAAATAGAGCGGGCAGCATATTAAAGTTCTCAGAACCGATAGAGGAGGAGAATACATATCAAAGGAGTTTCTGCGTTTTTGCAGAGAGAACGGCATACACAAGAAATTTACTACAAGATACACACCGCAACAGAATGGAGTTGCTGAAAGGAAGAATTGAACCATAATGGAAATGGTGAGAAGCATGCTAAAGGCAAAACACTTGTCGAATGAGTATTGGGCAGAAGCAACAAACTGTGCTGTGTATATTTTGAATAGATGCCCCACAAAAGTTGTGATGAACAAAGTTCCAGAAGAAGCGTGGAGTGGAAGAAAACAGGGAGTCACCCACATGAGAGTTTTTGGATGTGTGGCATATGCACACATTCCTGACAAGTTGAGGAAGAAGTTGGATAGTAAGGGGGAGAAGTGCATTTTCCTTGGATATTGTGAAGATTCCAAAGGATACAGATTGTATAACCCATCCACAAAGAAGTTTGTGATAAGAAGAGATGTGCAATTTATTGAAGAGGAAGCATGGGATGGAAGCATTGAGAAAACAATCAATGTTAAAAATATTTATCTCATGATGAAGATGAGGGAGATGTGGTTGAAATTGGCAACCCATCCGTAGCACAACCTCCACCAACACAAGGACAGTAAGGAACGCCTCAAGCAGCAACAAGAACACCCTTGAGAAGAAGCTGGATTGGTTCACCGAGTACACCACACGGAGAAGAATTAAGTGCGTCATCAAGCACGTCTACACCAAGTGAAAGCGGAACAAGATTCAGAAGCATTAGAGAAATTTATGAGCAAGGAGAAGAAAATGAAGGTATGAATTCCCTATTTTCTTTGTATTGTCAAGTTGATGATCCTATTCATTTTGAAGATGCAATTAAAGACAAAAAATGGATAGAAGCTATGGACGAAGAAATTAATGCCATAGATAAGAACAAAACATGGGAGTTGGTTGATCTCCCAGAAGGTAAAGAAGTTATTGGTGTAAAATGGGTCTATAAGACCAAAAGCAATGCTGAGGGAAAAATAGAAATACACAAGGCCAGACTTGTTGTCAAAGGATACAAGCAGAATCAAGGGATTGATTATGAAGAAAATTTTGCACCAGTTGCAAGAATGGAGACAGTAAGAGCAGTGTTGTCCATAGCAGCACAAAATAAATGGAAAGTATACCAGATGGATGTAAAATCTGCATTTCTAAATGGAGTTTTAATGGAAGAGGCATATGTGGAACAACCTCTCGGATATGAGAAGAAAGGCCAAGAGCATAAGGTCTGCAAATTGAAGAAATCTCTTTATGGGCTGAAACAAGCACCAAGAGTGTGTTACAACAGAATAGATTCCTATCTATTGGAGAATGGATTTGAAAAGTGTGAGGGAGAACCCACCCTCTATATCAAAGAAAAGGATGGTAAGCTGTTGATTGTTGTTTTATATGTTGATGATTTAATTTTTACAGGTAATGATGATTACCTTATTGAGAATTTTAAAACAATCATGAAAGATGAATTTGAAATGACTGATATGGGTTTGTTGAGATACTTCTTGGGAATAGAAGTAGAACAAAATGAAAAAGGAATTTTTATTTCTCAAGCAAAGTATGTGAATCAAGTTTTAGAAAGATTTAATATGCAGGAGTGCAAAGCTGCAATTACTCCCACAGTAATGGGATTGAAGTTGAGTAAAGATGACAGCAGCAAGGATGTTGATCCAAGTTTGTATAAAAGCATAGTTGGCAGCCTAATGTATTTGACTGCAACTAGGCTGGATATTATGCATGTTGTTAGCCTAATTTCTAGATTTATGGAGAAGCCAAAAGAAGCACATTGGCAAGCAGCAAAAAGAATTCTGAGGTACGTTAAAGGAACTAAAAGATTTGGCATTTTATATACTACTTCAGAAAACTTAGAATTAGTTGGATACACTGACAGTGATTGGGCTGGAAGTGTAAATGATCAGAAGAGCACTTCCGGTTATGTTTTTCATATGGGTTCAGGAGCCATTTCATGGGCTTCTAAGAAACAACCGATTGTAGCATTATCTACTGCAGAAGCAGAGTATGTGGCAACTACAACAGCATCGTGTCAAGCAGTTTGGATGAGAAGAATGTTGAGAAGTCTATGTCAAGAATAGGTAAAAGGGACAGTGATTTATTGTGACAATAGCTCAGCTATTGCATTGTCAAAGAATTCAGTATTTCATAAAAGAACAAAGCACATAGACACAAAATTTCATTATATCAGAGAATTGGTGAACAATGGAGAAATTGTTTTACAACATTGTAAAATAGAAGAGAAATATGCAGATATTTTAACTAAACCATTGGGGAAAAAGACATTTGAATTTTTAAGAAAATGTTTGGGTATAATGGATAACCCAGCTGCTAACTTTAAGGGGGAGTGTTGAAAATATTAAAGTCACCTGCCAGCCTTGGGCAGGAAGAAACAAGTACAAAGGAAGCAGCAGCAGAGATTGAGTGCGCAGCACTCTGTATTGAAGAGGGATGGAGAAATCCGTAAAGATGAAGTTAATTGTGATGGGCCGCAGCCACAATAGCAGAGTAGAAATTGAATTCGTGATGGGCAGAGCCATTTTTGTCTACGGAGGAGCAGACTTAATAAAAACCAGTCATTTCGGGCTTTAAAGCTCTCAACAACTAAAATTGTTCAAACAGGTGGAAGTCCTTTTATTTCTGAATTGGCGGACAAGTGGTCCCCGCCATTTATATGCCAATCAGAATCGTAAAGTTTTTTTTGAAGTGTCTTGTTAATGAGGAGTTCTGCGATGTGATGCGATCCAATCGCAATGAATATAAATCATAAACCAAGTGTCTTGTTAATATGGAGAGTTCCGCAAGCGGAACGGTTGTACACAATACAACCAAAACTTTATGTTATAAATCGCCCCCACAACAGCCGAGGCCCGTGGGTCCACTTGACCACGTGGCGATGACTTATTGGAATCGTAGGTTTCAAATCGCAATGGTTCAATCGGAAAAGTTTTGTTATGTGCCCCGATCACATTACCAAAGGGCGGACCCGACGACATTATGTGACGGAGCTTATATATTGCATCGCGTCTGGATTCCAATCGCAATTGGAAGATCGAAGGTTTGTTCTTTGGTTGCGCGTCTGTTTAAAGCGCGAACCCGACGCCATTTATATGGCGGATTTAATATCGAACCAGCGCGTCCGTTGTATAATCACAATCGCAATGTTTCATCAGATGTTTGCGACGCGATCCAATCGCAATCGCAACATCGCACTTCACCAAGTCGCGAGTTTTGTTTGTCACCGCCGATTGCCGATTGCCGACTGCGATGTGGTCCCCACTCGTACGTCGTGCATTTCATATTTTTAAGTTCCGCAAAGGTTTTTCCTTTGAAATTTAGTTTATTTATTTGTATTAATTTTTATATAAAGTTTGTAATGTTTTAATATATATATGCGCGGCATATAAAAAGGAAAGTCCCGCGAGTCTGTATTGGGGTATTGTATCATTTTGTTGTATTCTGCACAACAGCGCGGAAAGAGAAGAACACAGCAGTGTTGATTTTTTAAATGAGACAGAGTGTTGTTTGACTGAACAGAGAGTAGTTTCTGTGCACTGCGTTTGAAGCAGTCACCATCTTTATGTTATCCCTCTGTATTGAGGAAGATTTGTAACAGTTTTTTTTGTAAAAGAAATAGAAAGTTAGTCTTACAGTCTGAAACTCTGTCTCCTGTCAAATTTTAATTTCTCTGTGTTTAGAGGAGAGGATCTTACTCTCTCCATTTGAAATTCTCAATATTCCAACATTGAATGGATTGAAGAAGTGGAAGTAAATGCGGGCGTAATGAGTGATCTTGCGTGTTAATAGGCCCAAAGCTCGGTTCCATGCAAGGTCTAAAATCAAACGAATGAAAATTGGCATGGAAAACTGATGTAGAGACATGTATTATACAAAAGATGAGTTAATAGAGTTGATTGAGAGCCAGATCAATAAAAACATGGCTTATATGCAGAATTACCTAGTGAGTTTGTAACACCACAAATACAATCGTTGAGGTGAAGTTGAAAAATGCATCAAATCTTTATGGATATCAACCATATTGAATTACCCTGGCATAAATGCATTAAGGCCAATCCTCAAATCATGTCATATTATTTTTTTCCTACGTGATTCTTATCATCCACGACTACAACTTGATCAGTGGAGTCTTTACGTTAAAACTTTATAACAACTTGATCACTGGAGGCTTTACGTTAAAACTGTATATAAAGGATCATATGAGGTTAACATTATACGTCTGAGATATTGAACATTCCAATCACATTATCATATGTTTCAACCAAATTCCCACATATGTATATATTGAGCAATGAACCTTTAATGTTAAACATGAGGTTTATGATATGAAATCGAAGCTACTAACCCTCATCAACATCAAATGTTAATATGTAATATCACACAATAATGTGTAAATTGTAACACATATTGCTTCAAACCATTGGGTGGGCATTCCAAAGCAGTCCATTCACCTTGAGAGTCATGCAATTTTTTTTTAATTCTTAGAACATGTGATTTGTGAAGTGGAGATCAATCGAACTTCATAGTGATGTTTATTTTCATAGCGACGTCTATTTTTTTAAGAGGGGTCCCACCTATTAGGAATTCTATTTGTAATTGGATAACAAATGGTATTAGTTATAGTTTACTTTTTAAGGGGTTCCCACCTATTAGGAATTCTATTTGTAATTGGATATAACAAATGGTATTAGTTATAAGATAGTTTGGTTTCACACATCCATAATGGATTGCAAGTTTGATTAACGTTAACCATCGTCAATAATTTTTAGTTGGATTCATTATTTTAAGATATGTAGGGTCTTTAGAAATGGATCAAGCCTGAGAGTTTTGTTTGTATGCATTAAAAAATGGATTGTGAGTTTGATTAACTTTAACTATCATCAATAATTTTTAGTTGGATTCATTATTTTAAGATATGTAGGGTCCTAGGCAATGGATCAAGCCCGAGAGCTTTGTTTGTATGCATTAGCAAGAGGCCTAAGACAAGATAATACATCAAACATCCTTGCAAGAGTTTCCCTTCACTTTGCTAAGAGTAATGTGTGAGTAGTTCATAACCAAAGTTCGAATTGTTGTATTGTTGGGATTTCGTTCAAGGTTATTCAAATGTTTTTTTTATAAAATCTACCCTTTGATTTTACATAGTTGATTCACTAGCAAGACTAGTAATATGGGAAGAGAATAGCATATAATTTCTGAGAGTGGATTTATTATATTGTGCATCCCTACATTGTGCATGAGAATATGAGTAGTTTGTACATTGTTTCATGCAGTTACTACATGGATAAGATCTGGAGTCAACGCCTACATTTCCCACATGATTGTGGTGAGTGAAGAGATGATTGGGGGGTGTGAGATGTATGTGGCCTACTAGAAATGGATTGAATCACTCGTCGTGCTCCTGGAGACTATTCGGTGATCTAGGAAGGTGTTTTTAAGAAGATTGGGGTTAAGAAAGAATGCTCAACATACAAAACAATAGTTTCTTCTTCATTCTAATGACTTCTTTAATAATCAATTTAATATAATATCTCTAATATACTCTCAATTTAATGTGTAATAATGATTCTATAGAGTTCTGATAGATCTAGGATGGTAAGTTTAGAAATGAATAATCTTAACTATGAAATTGAGTTGGGGTGAGGGGAGGAGACGGGGGAAATATTAGGGAAAATGTAATTATTACATTTTATTGACCATGGTTTTGACCCATGGTAATTTAGTGGAATATAACCTATTTAGGAAGGAAATTCATTAGAGAACTTTTGAGGTCTAAAATGGGCCTCTTAAGAAAAATGTACAACAAAAATAAGCTTTATCAGAACCAATAGGATTCAAGATGATGATTTCAATCATGGGGGATGATTCACCATTTTTTGGGTAAAAAAGTAAAAAGATTAAAAAATAATAAAATAATAAAACTATTTTTTCAACTTATCTCCCTAAGGATTTACTCAAATTTCGAGCGGGAGTACTCGTTGGATGCAAAATTTAATTCCTCATCCAAGGATTACCCATGTTGCATACTTTTGATGGACTCTCCTACACTAAAAAGGAGAAATACATGAAAAAAATGTGATTGCAATCACATTTTTAATGTATTTCTCATTTTTCGTTTAGCATGGTTCATCGAAAGTATGCAACATGGGTACTCCTTGGATGATGAATCAAATTTTTCATTCAACGAGTGTTCCCACTCAAAATTTGAGTAAACCCATAGGGAGATAAGTTGAAAATACAAGTTGAAAAAGTAATTTTTTCTTTTTTCCCTCTAAATTTTGATGATGTAATCTAATCTTATTTTATTATTTCCACTATTATTTTATAATTTTCTTATGATGCCCATTTTAGACCTAAAAATTTCCCTAATGAAACTAGCCTAGATCCATCTTAGCTTGATATTATATTTAGATACATAATTATTTATAGAAAACGATGACGTTGAATCCAGTAGCCTGTAAAGGTAAAAAAGTTTCATGGATATGTTCACGTTGGGAATTTGTATTGATTAATTCGGTGGCCCTATGTTTTTTTGTATGCTTTGATTCTATCGTTCAATGGAACAATACATAATGTGTATATATGCATAGAATCTCCAGAGCTCTGCATTTCATTTGTTGGTCAGGATCCTTCACTCAACCTTGGTAACCTATCGCTTACAGTGTTATGCCTGCCCTAACGACATTAATTATGTCGTAGATCTTTGGGTTTAGGGTTACAACCTTAAGTTTTTTAGCCGGATTCATTATTTTAAGATATGTAGGGTGCTAGGAAATGGATCAGGCATGAGACCTTTGATTGTATGCATTAGCAAGAGTCTTGAGACGAGAGAATACATCAAACATCCTTTCAAGTGTTATCCTTACCTTGTCTGAGAAAAACAAATGAGAAGTACCAAACCATATTGTTGGGGCTTCATTCAAGGTTATTCATATGTTTTTAATAAAATCTACCCTCCAAGTTTACATAGTTGATTCAATGGCAAGATTAGGAATATGGAAGGAGAATTATATTATATAATTTATGAGAATCGATTTATTTTATTGTGTATCCCTACATTGTGCATGAGAATATGAGTAGTTTTTTCATTAATTGATGCAACTACTACATGGAAATGATTTAGAGCCAGCACCTGTGTTGCCCACGTCACTATGGCGAGCGAAGAGACGATTGAGGGATGTAGATGCCTATGGACAGCCAAAAATTGAATGACTTACTCATTGCGCTCCCATAGGTTATTCAATTTTTTAGGAAGGTGTTTGTAAGAAGAGTAGGGTTAAGCATGAATGCGCAATGTACAAAGTAATAGTTTCTTGTTCCTTTTAATGACTTATTTGATAATAAATTTAATATAATATCTATAATATACTCTATTAATTTATGTTTAATAATGATTATATATAGCTCTAATGGATCTAGGATGGCAAGTTTAGAAATTAATAAGCTTAGCTATGAAAGTGAGTTGGGGTGAGGGGCGGAGATGGGGGAAATATTAGCTAAAATTTAATATTACATTTTATTGATAATGGTATAAAGAATCCATGGTATTCAAGTGGAATATAACATATTTAATGGGGAAATTAAACTAGCCTAGATCCATTAAAGCTTGATGTTATATTTAGATACATAATTAACTATAGAAAATGACGACGTTGAATCCATGTAGCCCATAAAGGTAAAAAAAATTATGGATATGTTAGTGTTGGGAATTTTTATGGATTTGGTCGATGACCCTATGTCCTATCATATGCTTTGTTTCTATCGTTGAATGGATCAATACATAAAGTGTATATATGCGTAGAAACTTCATAGATCTACATTTCATTTATTGGTCAATATTCTTAACCCGACCTCAGAAACTTATCACTTACAATGATATTTCTATCCTAACAGTAGTAATTATGTCATATATTTTAGGTTTTAGGGTTAAGAACTCAAGGATTTTAGTTGGATTCGTTATTTTAGGAAATTTAGAATCCTAAGCAGCAGATCAAGCCCAAGATCTTCGATTGTATGCATTAGCAAGAGGCATGAGATGAGAAAATTTATCAAACATCCTTGCAAGGGTTGTCCTTCCCTTGGATGAGAATAACACATGCTTTTTGTATTGTTTGGGTTTCGTTCAAGGTTATTCAGATATTTTTAATAAAATATACCCTACAATTTTATATAGTAGATTCAATGGCAAGACTAGGAATATGGGAAGATAATAGCATATCATTTATTGGAGTGGATTTATGTTATTGTGTATCCCTACATTGTGCATGAGAATATGAGTAGTTTGTACATTTTTTGATGCAACCACTACATGGATAGGATTTAGAGTCAGCTCCTGCTTTTCCCACGTGACTGTGGTGAGCGAAGAGAGGACGGGGGACTGTAGATGCATGTGGCCAACTAGAAATGGGCCTACTTACTCATCACACTCCTAGAGGTTATTTGGCGTTTCAGGAAAGTATTTTTTAAGAAGAGTAGGGTTAAGTAGACTGTGCAACACACATAATAATAGTTGCTAATTCATTCTAATGGCTTTGTTGATAACCACTATAATTTAATATTTGTAATATATTCTCTTAATTTATGTGTAATAATGATTAGATAGAGCCATGATGGATCTAAGATGGTAATTTTAGAATTGAATAAGCTTAACTATGAAAGTGAGTTGGGAGAGGGGAGGAGATGGGGGAAATATTAGGTAAAATTTTATTATTACATTTTATAGAATATTTATGCATACCTCCATCCAATTTTTACTAGGTTATATTGGGTAAAATATAATATTACATTTTACCCAATATTTTCCCTCGAGTGGTCCACTTCATATTGTAATTTTCTTTATATTTGAAGTTGAAAAGTAAACAAACTCAAGAATAAAATTAGCACGAGTGAGGGGAAATATTGAGTAAAATGTAGGGAAATATTAGGTAAGGTGGGGGTGGTAATAAATATTGATTAATAGATAATACTATAATATTATATTTTATCCAATATTTTCCATCACGTGATCCACTTTTTATAAAAAAAATTCTTTATATTTGAGATTCATAAATAAAGGTAGCTCCTCTCTAAACATTTGATCCCATTATGATAGAGAAGTTGTAATCTTTAACATTTTGACTAGGTATAAAATAAATTAAAATAAAATAAAATAAATAATAATAATAATTATAATTATAATTATTATTAATAATTAAACCAACCTAGATCAATCTTAACTCTAGATCTACTAAGCCTAGATCAAATCTCTTTTCACTTTAAAAGATTTTTTGTGACACAAAAATCTCTGAAAAGATAAACTTTGTAATCAATATGATGAATATGCATGAAAGCCAAAGTAATGAGATTTGAGTAAATGTCAATCATCTCGAAAAGTAGATACTACATTTTTGAGAACTTACCAAGACCAAAATAATCCAATCCAATTATCTTTTGCCAACTCAGTGACTCAAACTATCCTTGACCTAAATCAAGATACTGAATAATTATAATAAATGACTAATTCCTATTTAAGAGGTAACAAAGGAAAAATCAAACTCTCTTTTAGAATCCTTTATTAAAGAATACACCAGCAGAACAATTTTTTATCATGTTAAAATGATAAAAAATGAAAAATAAGTAGACAAAACCCTGAAGAACCTCTAATTTGTATCTATATTGTACTTTTGTTATACTAAACAAAATTTTTACTTAATATAATCTCTTTTATTATTAAAAAATTAATTAATTATTAAATTAAAAAAATACACCATATTTTGATCTATTAAAGAGCTATAAATATCTCTAAATTAAAACGCAACCAACAAAAAAAAATTATTATCTAACTCTCAGTTTAAACCTAGTATGTATTTATATTCTTATATTTAATAAAATGATTGAGTTATTGAATAAACACACTAGACTTTTTTTTAATGAGTTTATTTTTTAAATTTAATAAAGAATATATATATATATATATATATGAATTTATTCCAATTTAAATTTTCATAATATAAATCAAAATACTAAAAAAAAAATCATTTTTATAGTAAAACAAAATTATATAACAAAACTCTTACTAAATTGAAAAAAAACTTCTAATTAAAAAATAATTATCTATTTATTAAAAACAAAATTAAAATGTGTTAATAGTTAAATTGACAAGTAAAATCTTACATTTTTGGAGCTCTGCTGCATGCGCCGTGACCTAGCGCCGCCCAACAAATCAAGGCCTGCGTGCAAGCAGCCATGGATTCGGGCGGGGGTGTTGAGGCCACTCCCCCCCTGCCAGACCTTGTGGCCTTCAGAAAACTCATTGTAGGAGCAAATAAGAGACCGTTGACATAGATGCAACAGAAATTTGTTAAAAAACTCGATTGCATGCCTTCAGTCGAGCTGCCAATTGAAGAAACCTATAGATTTGCTCTCAATATTGCAGATAGAGGGCTTATCGGTCACTTTACAGGCCTCTAGCCCTCCCCTAAAGCAGTAGAGGAATGGGTATAGAGGAACTGGTCTTCGCTAATCTCCGAAGGGATCAAAATCCATTTCGTTGGGAAAGGCTTCTTCGTATTCGTTTTTGAAAGTGCAAAAGATAAAAATATCATCTTCAGGAACGACCCATATTTTATGTGGCCTCAAGGGTTGTATCTAAACAAATGGACCCCTGACTTTGATCCTGCCTAAGATGTGCCGTCGTTCGTCCTAGTTTGGTTCCGCCTTCCACATCTTCCTTTGCATTGCTGAAACCAAAAATCACTGCAAACCATAGGGAACTTGCTAGGAAAGTACATATATCAAGCAGTGAGGAAATATCAATATTCCTGTGCACAGATCTACATGGAGGTAGATCTGGAAGTAGGGCTTCTTGAAGCAATAAAAATATCTATTGCAGACTGGGTGCACATCCAGGAGCTATACTATGAGCAACTACCTTTCAAATGCCGATACTGCCATGGCTACGACCATTTTGCAAGATATTGTAAGAAAAAGACCACAAAGGAATAAGAAAATGCAAAAGTGGATCAATGGACCAAAGTGCAGAAAGCAGGACCAACAAAACCTCGAGGCAAAGGTAATGCAAAAGAAAACAAAGCTCCGTCAGATGCCCAGGCTCTTGGATCGGGGATCTCCAACCCCACAGCAATAGCAGGTATTCAAATCATAGATCCCAATAAGGTAGTAGAAGCAGAAGGGCCAAATAATGATAGTAGGGATCAAGATCAGTCTTCCCCCAATGGAAAAATCAAGGAGCTAGAAGGTAATCCGGTAGCAACTCCATAAATTACCCCTTCTCCTTCATATGCAGACATAGCCAGGAAGAAAATCATAGACCCACTTAGCTCCTTAGAGGATGAGATCCTGGAAAGGACTGCTAAAAGAGCAGGAAGGAAGTCTCGTAGATAAGCGAGGGAGGAAGAGGCCGAGAGACAAAAAACTCAAGGAAGCCAGCCCACAATAGAAATGTCAATCGGAAGAAGCACAAGAACAAGGCCTCCAAAAGGAGGAGTTAACACCACCCCCAATAGTAAGTAATGAGAATCGTCTCTTGGAACTGCAGAGGGTTGGGGAATCCGTTAAAAGTAGAAGCAGTTAAAGACCTTATGAAAATGGAACCAGCAGATATCCTCCTTCTCCAAGAGACAAAAATTGAAGGGGATACCCTTCTAGAAATCAACAAAAATAAATGACAAAAGAACGCAGGGAAAACAATAAGCGCAAGGGGTTCCACAAGAGGGATAGCCACCCTGTGGAAGGAGGATCAATTCAAGATAGTTAACTCATACAATAATCAGCACTGGATCTTCACCGAGCTGAAGCACATAGCAAGTAATTTAACTATCGCCCTATTCAATCTATATGTTCCGGTAATCTATGCAGAAAAGAAAAATTGTTGGCAATCTCTAAATGAATTTCTGGAACTCCATTCACCAAACAACATAATCATAGCCGTAGATCTCAACATAGTGATGAAAGAAAAAGAAAAAAGAGGTGGCAGAAGTAGCAGGGATCAAATGTTACATGTGGTAGAAGACATAATACTTCAATGGGAGCTACTAGATATCAAACCAAAGAAAGGGTTATATACTTGGACAAATAATAGGACAGGTGCAGACCACATCTCGGAAAGACTCGACAGATTCCTAGTACAAATCACCCTACTATTGGAAAGAAGGATCATCTCCTCAGATATCCTTCCAAAACTTACCTCTGATCATAAACCCGTCCTTCTCTCGATGGAGGAGGAATAAAATTTGGGCCCAATTCCATTCAGATTCAGCCCTCTTTGGAGTGGAAGAAGCAGATTCCTTGAGATAGCCTGGAAGGCTTGGTCATCCCCAATCATAGGCTCCCATAGATATCTATGGGAACAAAGGTTAAAGCTAACCAAGAAGGCCCTGAAAGAATGGAGTAAGATCCCCCCACACACTCCCAACAGTCAAAGAAAGGAAGTAGTGTAGCATTTGGGAAATCTGCAAAGAGAAATGGACTCTAAAGAAATAATAGCAGCTGAACTGGACAAAGAGAAGGTTGTCCAATGCAACACCTTTTGATCCTTTAGGATAGAAGAAGACTACTGGAGACTAAAGTCCCGCAACCTATGGTTGGAATCTGGGGATAGGAAACCTCTTACTTCCACCGGAAATTTAGAGCCCGCCTTTCCCGAAATCACATCTCTGAGATTTCAACCTCTGATGGGATGCTCTATAAAGGTATAGATCAAATTAAAGTGGCTGTAGTCTTTCATTTCCATAACCTATATAGTAAAGGGAACGAAGGCAGTGAAGAAGAAAATGAAGAGTTTCTTAACAACATCCCATCCTTGGTAACTAAGGAGGACAATATAGCTCTTTTGAAGCAGGTCACCGAGGAAGATATCAACAAAGTAATCTGGGCCATGGAACCTGACAAAGCACCTGGTCCAGATGGATTCTCAATTTACTTTTATAGGATATGCTGGGATATTATAAAATCAGATTTAGTCAGAATGATCAGAGGCTTTCTGCAAAAAGAAAAAATGGGAGGCAACACAAACTCAACCTTCCTAGAACTAATCCTGAAAGAAAGAAACCTTGGAACTTTCGAAAGGTTTAGGCCTATCTCTTTATGAAATGCTTCATACAAGATAATAGCAAAAATTCTCGCCGGCAGAATGAAGCCCCTTCTAGGAAATCTCATCTCCCCCTCACAAGGGGGTTTCATCAAAGGAAGACATATATTGGATAACGTTATTCAAGTTCAGGAAACTATGCACTCTAGCAGCTTAAGAAAAGAGAAGGGAACGCTGGTCAAGTTGGATTTGGCCAATGTATTCGATAGAGTCAACTTGTCATTCCTTTATAAAGTTCTTCGGTATTTTGGATTCTCGCAAGAGTTTGTAGATTTGATAAAAGCATGTACCAGTAGGCCTTGGATAGACCCCTTGGTAAATGGGAGGCCATCCAGCTTCTTTCAAGCCCTGAGAGGTCTAAGGCAAGGATGCCCCCTCTCTCCCTTTCTGTATATTCTCTTGGCAGATACATTAAGCAGAAAACTTGAGCTGGACAAAGCAAAAGGGAATGCTCCTGGACAACGAATAATGAAAGAGATGGAACCTATCAATCACGCTCTTTTCGCCGATGATTCACTCATGCTAGGTGGGGCTTCTTGCAGAATAGCCTCTGCTTATAATTCCTCCCTACAATCATATTGCAAAGTCTCAGGAGCCTTAATAAATGAAAGAAAGAGCGCGGTCTACAGTTGGAATGTTGAAGAGTCAGATATCTAGAAAGTTGCTTGCATATTAGGGTTTAAAGGATACTCCAAGTGGGATAAAATAAATTATCTTGGGCTGCCACTAACCTTGGGCATAAACAAGTGCTCACTGTGGGAGGGAGTCCTAAGAAAAATTAAGTCAAAAATCGAGTCCTGGGGTGGGCAGTAGCTCACGCATGGAGGCAAGCTCACATTGATAAAATTAGTGCTCTCCTCACTCCCAATCTACCAAGCCTCCTTCTTGCTGGCGGAAAAATCAATCACTGGCCAGCTAAATAAAATCCTGAGAGACTTCTTGTGGCATGGAGGAAAAGGAAACCAACGTAAACTCCATATGGTTAAGTGGGATACAATAAAAATACTACTCAGTGATGGTGGGCTACAAATCAGAGACCCTGGGCACGTTAACATAGCTCTCGGCCGTAAGATCCTATGGCATATGTTTAATGACCCCAACCATCCAGCCTGCAAATCATTGAGATTTAAATACCTGCACGGAGCGTCGTTAAGACATTTGAAGAATGTAACTAGCAAACGAGGAACACAGTTGTGGGATCTGTGCAAAAGAAGCATTCCATTATTCCTGAAGTATCTTTATCGAATTCCTGCGAGTGGTAAATGTGTAAATCTCTCGATAGACAAGATCATGGGGAAAGATCCAAATGCAAACAATCCATATTTAACTGAAATCCGCACCCTGCTAAAAGAAAGAGGCATAAAAATAATCTCAGATATCTCGGAATGGGATGATTGTGGTAACTGGCAGGCTTGGAGCCTCAATGAAATTCTGATCTGTCTAAATCAACAGACAGTCAGCCTCAAAGTAGAATTGAAAGACGCAGCTCCAATGCATCATAATGCCGAAGACACATGGGGATGGGGGACTTCAGGTATTTACACCTCCGCAAAGGGATTCGCAGCCCCGCAACCTCAGCGTGAGAGTGCACAATCTGCCAGGTTTTGGACGTAGGTGTGGGATGCGATGTCTCTCCCAAAAATTAAATTCTTTTTTTGGACAGTCATGCACAAAAAAAATTTGACAAGAGAAAACCTCATGAAGAGGACTTTGTAGGACTGCACATATGTGCTCTATGCAAACAACATTCCAAAACAATCGATCACCTGTTTGTAGAATGCCCTTTTGCAACCAAGGTTTGGGATCTCATACTGCATGGATTGAACAATGCGACTCCTTCAAATATGACTGTAGTTTATCTCTTCTCAACATGGAAAGAACATTATCCTTCGAACATCAACAGCAAGTCCCTATGGGCCAGGCTATGGATCACCATTCCAAAGTATGTGTGCTGGAAATTATGGCTAGCTAGGAACGAACAGATATTTAATAATGTATCTTGGACTCCAACCACAGTGGCAGCCAAAGCTATAGGTCTTCTCCTTGAAACCTTGAGAAATCAACCTCTCAAAGATGAATCTACATCACTGCCAGTGGAAAAGAAATGGTTTGGGACTTTTGTTTTTCGAAATAGAAATAAAAGTGTTGTAAGACCTCTTCAAAATCCCGAATGGAGACTAAGAGATAAGGATGAAATATTCCAGAATTGGTGGAGGAAGAAAGGAACAACGATGATCTTCTTCGATGAAGCATCTACAGGAAACCTCGGTACTGCAGGTGCTGGAGGCCTCATCTACTCCCAGGATTGAATATTTAAAGAGACCTACAGCTAGGGCTTAGGACAACGAACCAACAATCAAGCTGAAATCCTGATTTTGTTAAAATCCTGTCAAATCGCCAAATAAAGAGGAATCAGAGAGATCCGAGTATTCGGAGACTCTGAAATGTTGATCAAAAAAATCCATATGAAAAATAATTTCAATGATGTTGTCCTAAATAAGAGCCTCCAAAGGCTTCGGAATACAATTCAAGAGTTCACCGTCTTCAATTGCTACCACATTCTTAGAGAATCGAACAAGGAAGCTGACAATTATGCCAATCAAGGCTACTTACTAGCTCAAGGAGAACTTAGCATAAACAATGAAGCTCCAATTCAAACGTGTATCCCATGACAAGAGATACAAAATGTAATAGGAACCAACAAGAAGCCATGTAATGAAGGTTGCTTTGGCTCCGGCCCAACCTGATCTCATCAATAAATAAAAAACTATCCGTTTCAGTTTAAAAAAAAAAAAAAAACAAAATTAAAATGTAATTAAAAAAAATACTACATATTTTTTAAATTAAAATCTTTATAATTTACTTATATAAAAAATTGAATAATAATTTTTTATTAAATTTATAATTATAAATTAATACAATTATTTTTTTAATATAAATTAAATATAACAATTTCAAATAATCATTATAATTAAATAGAGGCAATCAATCCCACCTTCATTCATACACTTTGCATATTCTATTGTATACATAGATAACTAGTTAATTATCTACACTTGATCTAAATACAATTAAGTAATTCATAGTTCCACAACTTATTCCCTTTTTGAGATTTATAACAATTTTCAACCTTTCATTCGCTATGAGCTCCAAATGTTTCTCCCCTTACTAACTCACTTAAGAGGCACAAGGAACAACAAAATGTTGGCTAGTTGCATGACACATTGTCTATGATACATATCTAGGTGCAATGCATTCTTACTCTCACATAACATGGTATAAACTCCAACAAGATTTATGTAGCATTCCATTTTCATTTTAGATGGGGAATTGAATCTTGCTTAATTTTTCAAAACAACACGTTAAAGGCTATGAACATCACAAGGTCCAAACTATTTTGCTATAGTCCCTATACCATTTTTCAACAAGTGGGACATAATGCATTCAGGTTGGACTTCCCATCTTAGCTAGGAAACCATCCAGTTATTACTGTGAACCATTTGAAATTATAAGAACGTCTTGAACTGAAAGAGGAAATTCTTATTACACATCCAACTCACAATATTAATGATTTTCACAAACCATTACACAAGAAGATATAGTGATGGATGTGTTTACTCATTTGCTATAACATGCATCTAACATTTTTTATTTAGTATGATAACATAACCATCTCCTAACACGAACTAGTTCATTGTTAATCAGTTTGAAGCCTAGTTCCCACATTTGTGCAAGAAAATGAGGACACTTATAATCCAAGGAGAATCAATAAGATATAGGAAATAATGCAACTATTTGATATCAATGTAGTTGTATTATTATTATTATTATTTCTTCTAACATTTAGTATTGTACTCATTAGTAGGTAGTGGAGAGCTTGGCAATTAAATTAAGGACTACCAAGATAACTTTGATCAGAGGGTTTCAGCATAGATATACTAAGAAAACTAAGAACCCTAGTGAGTTCATTTTTGGCCAAATATTTTTTCTCTCTCTTGCATTTCTAAAGTCTATATGATTTTTCTTACTATGACAGTGATATTAGTTAGCCAACTAGAAATAGTATATCAAACAATCATGCACATATATTTTGCATCAACAAGGTCTCTATCCTTAGGGGTTGTCCCATCCACTAGTTCTAGGCTCAAGATCAACTTATATTAATTTCCATCTATCCTACTCAACTTTTGCAAACTATTCTAATTAATAAATTAATATAAACTCTATAAATATATCAACAAGTTGAAAAATATTAATATAAAGAACCATTTTACACCACTCCTACTATTTACAAACAACATAACTTTATATTTCCTACCTTCATATTTACATATTTACTCAAAACTCCTTACTCATAATATAACAAATCTAAATTTAAAAACATAACTACTAAATATAAACGCATCATTTCTATGACCAACTTAATCCATTATACTTAAATTTACTTATTACACTAACGTTTAATAAATATTTCTTTAAATAAATTTCATATTTTTTTATTTAATGTGATATATATATATATATAGTTTATTAAACTTGAAACAATTATTTTCAGTCAAAGTACCTCAATTCCTGCAAATATTTAGAAGATGGCACTTCTTTTAAGATTTTTCTAACATTGGGCCTCCTACCGAACATCATGAGGTCTTGATATTTTATTTTGGCTTTGTTTCTTTTCCATAAAACCTGACGTGGAAACTTACACAATTATTGTTTTTAACCCACATAGCTAATCCCGGGCTTCTGCCATATGTTTTGCGCTTGTGATTATTATTTATTCAATATTATAAACTAAAGAAAACCTAAAGTTCCCACCTCACTTGTAATGTCTTCAAGGCACCCAAAAAGGGAAATTTGCACTTTTATCTTTGACATCGACATTACCATAGACAACATTTTGGAAAGGATCCGTTCAAACGAACAAATATTTTAGACATAACAACTCGGATCAAATGTGCCTCAAACGACTTTTAATAGATCCAAATGTTAGGTTTGGCCCAACATTTGGACACGATAGGGACTCTAGATGCATGTGGTTAGTTAGAAATAGCCCAACTTACCCATCGGGTTTTTGAGGTTATTTGGTGTTTCAGGAAGGTGTTTTTAAGAAGAGTAGGGTTAAGTATGATTGTGCAACCTATAAAATGATAGTTTTTTTGTTCATTTGGTGTTCTAGAGAGGTGTTTTTAAGAAGAGTAGAGTTAAGCGACTGTGCAACCTACAAAATAATAGCTGCTTGTTTATTCGAATGACTTCGTTGATAATCACTTTAATATAATATATGTAATAGACTTTCTTAATTTATGTGTAATAATGATTATATAGAGCTCTAATGGATCTAGGATAGTAAGTTTAGAAATTAATATGCTTAACTATGAAAGTGAGTTAGGGGAGGGGAGGAGATGGGGAAATATTAGATAAAATGTAATATCTAATATTTTTGCCTACCTCCATTCACTTTTTATTAGGTTATATTGTGTAAAATATAATATTATAATATTACATTTTATCCAATGTTTCCTCTCAACTGGTCCACTTCATATTGTAATTTTTCTTTATATTTGAAGTTGAAAAGTAAACAAACTCAACTATAAAATTAGTAGGGGTAGGGGGAAATATTGGGTAAAATGTAATATTTAGGGTGGGGGAATATTAGGTAAAATGTAATAATATTACATTTTAATTAGTATTTCCCCCCACCCCTAGCCATTTTTTATTGGGTGAGGGTGGTAATAAATATTGATTAACATATAATATTATAATATTATATTTTATCCAAAGTTTTCCCTTTATTAAAAAATTTAATGATATTTGAGGTTCATAAGTAAACTTAGCTCCTTAAACATTTGATTCCAACATGGTAGAGTTGTAACCTTTAACATTTTGACTCCATAAAAATAAACCAAGCTAATCCATGTTAATTCTAGATCTATTAAGAGCAAAGAGGATCAAATCTCTTTTCACTTTAAAAATTGTTTGCATCTCAAAAAATTCAATCTTTCTCTATTCATAAATGAGATTTTGTGATAAAAAAAAACACCAAACGACTAAGCTCTGTGATCAATTCGATGAATATGCATAGCTCCAAAATAATGAGATTTGAACATATGTCAATCACCTTGAAAAGTAAATACTAGATTTTCTTTTCAATACTAGACCTTTTGACAAATTACCAGGACCACAGTAATCCAATCCAATTAACTTTTGAGGACCACAGTAATCCAATCAATTATCTTTGCCAACTCGGTGACTCAAACCAGCATTTCCTAAATCAAATGGTTGATGATCTTCAAATAATTACAATAGAAGACTAATTCCTATTTAGAACGTAACAAAGACAAAATCAAAATTTTTGGAAGAATCTTTAGTTACAGAATATACAAGTAATCAAAAGACAGAAAAATAATTCTTTTAAAGCTAGAGAGGCTCCAAGCTAGACAAACCCCTCAAAGACCTCTAATTTGTATCTATATTGTACTTTATTTCACTTTTGTTGGGCTAGACACCTTATTTGTTTAATATAATTTTTTTTTATTAAAAAATTAATTAATTAATCAATTAAACAAAACCTTATTTTAATGCATATTTCTACAAAAATACACCATATATTAAAGAGTTATAAATATTTCTAAATTAAAATGCAACTACACAAATGCTATCTAACTCTTAATTTAATTTAATCAGAGTATGCATTTATATTATTATATTTAATAAAATGATTGAGTATGGCAAAATTTTATTATAATTTTTTTTTAATTTAAATAATTTAAATTTTTATAATATAAATTGAAATATCCAAAAATAAAAAATAAAATTATTAAAACAAAATTAAAACAAATTTCTTAATAAATTGAAAAAACCTTTTAATTAAAAAAATAAATAAAAATAGAATTATTTATTTATTAAAAAAATGTAATTAAAAAAAACACTATATATTTTACATTTTAAATTAAAAATTGTATAATTTATCTATATAAAAATTTGATTAATAAATTTTCTTTAAATTTATAATTATAAATTAATAAATTATTTTTTTTTAATATAAAATAAATATAACAATTTCAAATACTTATTATAATTAAATATAGGAAATCAATCATACTCTCATTCATTTATATCCTCTGCATATTCTATTGTATATATAAACAACTAGATAAATCTACAAGTTATCTAATACATTTGAGCAACTCATAATTATACACCTTATTCCCTTTTGAGGTTTATAAAATTGTTCAACCTCTTGTTGGAGTTTTATAAACTCCAAGTATAAACTTTAACAAGTGGTTGATGATCTTCAAATAATTGTAATAGAATACTAATTCCTATTTAAGACGTAACAAAGGAAAAATCAAACTTTTTAGGAAGACCCTTAGTTAGAGAATACACAAGTAATCAAAAGACAAAAAATAAGTCTTTTAAGGCTAGACAGGTCCCTCACTTTTGTTGGGCTAGACTATGACAACTCCATTAAGGATAACTAGTGGTTAACTAGTTAAAAGACAATTTATTTTTCTTTCAAGAAAAAGACTGGAATTATTATTATTTTTCTAAAAAGTTATTTTCATTAGTAATTAATTATGAATAATAAATCAGTTATGAGAAATTAACTTCATAAAAGTAAAATTTGATGGTAAATGTTTTCCAAGAACTGGAAAGTGGTTGGGGATAGTTGGAAACAGTTACCTGCTCCTCTGGGGATAAGAGACTGATCCCAGTGAGGAGTAGGGGTTCTGTTCTAAGTGGAAGGAAGAGTGTGGATTTTCCAGAGTTGGTAGAGACCAATGGAAAACACTCAACAATCCTAAAAGTAATTTCTGGCACTGAATAGACTGGGCGTCCTGAGGTCACAGCAGAAATTTCCACTATTAACTCGTACCATCCAAGACTGGAGCTCGGGGGCAAGAGGAGGACGTAATCGCCTCTCTTGAAAGTTGGGAGGACCACAATAGTAATTTAAAGATTCAGATAAGTAACTGTATTGTTTCTGTAATTAAGCATTGTGATAATGTTGATCAGTGGATTGTACAGGTATCGATAAAATAGTGATGGAAAAATTGTATATAAACTTTAGACAGATGTTGAAAAGATATACTGCTAATGAGACAGACTCGTTATTAGTTACACCAATTCTGTAATTAAAGACTATAAAGTGGAGGTGGGATAAGTTATGCATTATCATATATTTTTTTCTTTTATTAAGCTATCAGAATTGATATTTGTATATTTGTATATTCGTATTTTTAGTGAATATGTACTGAATGGGTATTAGATGTAACATAGGGACTGTGGAACTGTGGAATGAGAAGAAATTTGTAAAAATATTTAATTCTGTGGGATTTGTTTTATTTCTATTTTTGTTAAGGAAGAACAGAGAAGACTGTTGGTCAAGGGTACTGGGAAACCCAACCCGAGACCTGTCGTCCCTCTAAGTTTGACTATACACGAACAACGAAAGAAGGTGGTCTGATCACCTCTAACGAATATATACAGATACAAAATCTAGTTATTGATAAAAGAAAATAAAAGAGACAGTATGGACAACGTAACATTACGTTACATACAAATACTAAATACTGTAGGAATACACAGGAGTGTATAACTCAAGCTAATGAAAACCAATAATTATATAGGAAGACTGATAGCGCTTATCTCTTCCTTATAAACAACTGTTTTAATAGAAAAATACTAGGATTGTAAATCCATGATAGAGTAAGCTAATTCAGTAATGAAAAATAAGATAAGTGTAAGTTAAGCTTCAACGTGCAAAACTAAAAAGAAATAATCCAGCATGAAAAACCCAGTATTCGGAAAGGAAAGATATTAATAAAACTTTTGCATTGACTGGAAGAAGTTCTTGCAAGCATAAAGCTAGATTCAAATAACATGCATGATTTATGCCCGAAAACTAGCCGACAGTTTGTAACTTTTCATTAAAATTGAAATAGCAAACATAGACACAGTGCTATGAGACAATAGAAATAACACCCATAAATAATTAATCATTTAAGAACAAAGTCCACATTTTTTTACTTAAACAAAGTTTTGACCAGATTGACAAAATCTCATCCAAGAATGAATTCAGAGGAGAGATTCTTTGAGTACGAAGACAAGCTTAAATTGTTGTACAATAATTACACTTTCTACACGAGAAATTTTGGTAGATTACTGTTACTGATCCTTGGAACTAAAAATGAAAACAATCTTTTAACTGAACAAAAGACTTCAGGGTAAAGTTGAAGATTCATGTTGGCAATCAGTGCTAAGTTCTTTATACAAAAGCGCAAGCACAAGAAAACCCTTGGTTTGAGTACCTAGGAAGAGAGTTAATCCAAGATTAGCAGAATTCAAAACTCCTGGAGCCAATGGCAACGCTGCTGAACTCTTGAGTAAAGGCCCGAAGGGACTTGGCTGAGGTTACGAGGTCGAGGAGAGGTAACGTGTGAGGAGATGAACAACTCTCTTTTGGGGTAGGGGCCCCCGTCATCAACTTGAAGAACACAAGGCCCGATTTCTCGCTCACCTTCCCTAAAAAGGTGAGGCCCGGTAGGGATTTCTCGCTCACCTTCCCTGCCTTACAGCTTTATTGAAGTAAGATGGAGGACCCTCACTGAACTCAAGGTTGTGACCTCGAAGGCTCACTAAGGTTTGTTTTCTCTTTCAGGACCATTTGATTGAAAGGGTTTCTCCTCCAAAGATGGCAAGAAGGGCATACCTGTAACACACCATGAAAACATAAGTTTAAAACGAAGAAGTCAAAATAGATAGGAATGTAAGGGTCAGCGTAAGCTATAGAGAATATATTGCTAAACTTTATATTTAAGAGTTTAAGGTGATAAAAGTGAATCTGCTTACCTGAATTCGAGAAAACTGGCGCACGAAGTTCATCAGACGAACTATGAAGCAGAGAAAAGAATGTTAGTAAGAAGAAAGCCAAACCCTGTCTAACAATGTAAATTGAGGCTCGTATGTGTAGAAATAGGGAATAAGTAGTAGTATAATTTCTTGCCTAAGGCAAGGGAGGGCACCGAGGCCGGAGACCTGAGTTCCTGTCAAACCTCGGAAGAAGTAGATATCAAGAAGGCCATAACCTCTTTGTTCGATTAGTATTGTTATAGAGAGCTACACCAAGTAAAAGGTTGAGGTACAATGAGGGTCTGCTTATCTGCTAGTGCGCGCGTAGAGAAAAACTCCTTTAAGCTTCTTGAGGTTCTAACGGAAATGATGAGAGGCAGAATGTGGTGGCGCGGTGTTCTCCATCGCATAAGGCAGAGGTGAAAGATGGTAGTATGTACTAGGGTTATCCTAGATACCAAGATGGTTTCCCGCCTGAATGAGAGCCCTTGATCTCATGAGGATCGACGGTGTGAAATCTTAACGGCATAGCAATGAATCCACATATAATCCTGAAAAGTTTTACATCTGTCAATAAAATTAGATACTGCACCTACTACCAATAAATGTGCCAAACAAGCCAGCTACGCCTAGGACTTAATGCTACATTGGATACTGTACTAATGAGTTGGAAAACATTATTGTAATCTTTCCAAATCGGAGATATTAACAATTACACCCAGAGAAAATCCATGAAAACATTTAAACAATCAAACTCACAAATATCATGACAGAAGTTTCAGATCTATGGAACTTGGGTTATGAGGTTCCAAGTATGCAAAGATGATTAAATACAATTCTAAGATTTAAATTGGTCCTTAATGAGAATATGGGAGTTCTTGAGATAATATTTAGTCTCTATCTATACATTCTTTCATGTTTGCAAGTTGATTTAAATACAAAACAAATTAGCTTAGGTAATTAGAGTTTTTACTAGAATGATAAGGTAATTTTTTTTTATTTTTATTTTTTATGTTGTCATTTTGGTATCTGTATGTTACAAGTGGTATCAGAGCAATATTCCTACGCTGGGACCCTAAGGGTCAATGAACAAATCATGTTGTGTGAAAAATGATGCACAGAGTTTAGAAGCATAGCAGGAACATCATGAGAAGGGGAAAAACGCAACAACCACCCCAAGATACCGGGGAACCCAAACCCAACCAATTGTGAACCCTGAGATGTGGGTTCAGCTAAGTATTGATCAACACCAACAAACTAGTAAACTGCTGGAGGAACAGCAACATCAAACCAATATTTTGTTGAACACAATACAATAGTTGTAGGAAGAAATGGTTCGAGGATGGACTGATAATGAACGATTGATGCAAGAACAAGAGAAGATACTAAAATTTTTTTCAGATAAACAAAATCAAGAAGTGGAACACCCTAGTACTGACAAGGGCATGCAAGAGGGTGATGGACAACAAATAAGGGACAACACCACTGACAGAGTGGAAAGAAGCCCGTCCTAGAGAAGTAACAAGAACAAAAATTACCATGAAATAGAATCTAGCAACTTGTCAGATCAACAAGAGGTTAAAAAGAAAAATGTAGAACTTCAGGGAGAATTTCGAAAAATAAAGCCACCAGTATTTGATGGTGAAGCTGAGGAAGTGGCGGAAGCTTGGTTAATAAACATGAATAAGTACTTTCAAGTGTATGAGTACAATAGAAACCTGAAGGCCAGATTGGCCATATACCAGCTAAGGGAAAAGGCCACTGTGTGGTGGGAAGAAGTGAAGAATGTTCGCAGCCTTGAGGAACAAGATGTCAATTAGGAATCTTTCCAACAATACTTTAAAGACAAGTATTTGACAGAACGTTTCTATGATGAGAAAGCTAAATAATTTCATGACTTAAGGCTGGGACAGATGATGATGGATGAATATATCACCAATTTCACCTCCCTATTACGATATGTTCCCTACCTTCGAGAAGAAAAGGCTAAGGTGCAAAGCTTTCTGAGCAGCCTGCCAACACACATGAAAGAGCGAATTGAATTTGTAAATCCCAAAACCATGGAAGAAGCCATTTGTAAGGCATGATTGTGCTATCAGCAGTCCAAGGCTAAAGGGGAAGTTGGAAAAAATTGGTAGCCAAGGAAAGGACAGAAAAGTAATTCAAATTTCAAAGGCACCAAAAGCAGTAACATTAAGAATTCTGCACGTAATTCTGTCAGCAAGCAGTTTGGCAGAAATCATCAAAGGATCATTGGCCAACAGAAGAGAAGCCTACAAAGGCATATATCAAACCTGAGGAGGGGCAGGTGACCAAGCCACCTCTACAGTGTTGGGGTTGTGGTGAGGCACACTACTATAAAAAATACCCACAGCGAGCTAGAAACGATACAGTTGCAAACTTGCAGGATGCTTCTACAATTGGTGATGTGGCGCAAAACATACCTTGTATCAACTCAGCATTGGAGGATCAAAAGGAAGATTATCAGCCAACAATGATTGATTTGGAAGGTAAATTACTATCTCAATCTGTTTCCATTTTGGTAGACCCAGGTGAAAGTTTAAGTTATGTTAGTCCCAAAATAGTGGAATTGTGTAAATTGAAAGAGCATAAATTCAAAATTCATGGCTGGTACAACTAGCCACAGGAGCGAAAAGAAAGGTAACTTCCAAGATCCCAAATTGTACTTTGGAAATTTTAGAACAACAGTTACAAGTAGACCTGAACATATTTCCATTAGGGTCCTACAATGTTTTGTTGGGCATGGACTGGCTAGAAAAACATTGGACCTTAGTGGACTGCAAGGAAAAGATTATTTACTATAGAATGCAAGATGTAACACGTAAGGAGATTTAGGTAGTCAAGAAGCCATTACAACTAAGTCCAATGACAACATCGCAAATGAGTAAGTGTATGAGGAAGGGATGCAAAATATATGCTATTGAGGTGGGATATGCTGATTCCAAGGAAAAATAATCTATGACGGAAGACATACCTATGGTGCAGGATTTCATGGATTTATTTCCAGAAAATATTCATGGACTGCCACCAAGGCAAGATATTGATTTTACTATAGAGTTGATGCCAAGAGAATCACCTGTATCAAGGGCTCCTTACAGAATGAGCATTCCAAAATTAACTAAATTAAAAATCTAGCTACAGGAATTGTTGGACAAAGGGTAAATTCGTCCAAGTGTGTCCCCTTGGGGAGCACCAGTGCTGTTCGTGAAAAAGAAGGATGGAACCATGCGAATGTGCTTGGATTATAGACAGCTTAACAGGTTAACAATTAAGAATAAGTATCCATTACCAAGGATTGGTGATCTGTTTGATCAAGTGAAGGGGGCCAAAGTGTTTTCAAAGATAGATTTAAGATCTGGATACCACCATATCCGAATTAAGGATGAAGACATATGAAAAACTACATTCCGTATCAGGTACGGGAATTACGAATTTGTGTTGTTACCCTTTGGGTTAACAAATGCACCAATAACTTTTATGAGGTTAATGCATGAAATTTTTCATCCTTTCCTGGATAATTTTGTACTCATATTTATAAATGACATTTTAATCCACTACTACATTTGGCGGAAATTCCGACACTTGGATCTGATGCTTTTGACCAAATGTCGGAAATTTCCCCAAATTTTTTCCATCTCGCCCGAAACCGTCGCTATACCGACGTTTATAGAAAAGTGTCACAATACCGACACTTAGAAAATTGTTGCAATTGCGATGTTTGGAGGAAGACGTCGCAATTGCGACACTTTGGCCCAACACGTTGCTATTGCGACGACTGCCTCTAAACGTCGCAAGTGCGACACAATGTCTAAGTATCGTAATTGCGATGTTTGGAGGCCTTCGTCACAATAGCGATGCCTTTTCCACCGTCGGTATAACGACACTTATATGCGCGCTAAATACAAATACGAAACTTATATGCGTGCTACATAAAAATGATTTTATTGTTTCGTATCCGTCGCAATAGCTACATTAACGTCTAATATCACGCGCGCATTCGCCCTCCGCTCTTGCAGAACAGCATTCGCCCTCAGCTCTTGCAGAACAGGATTTGCCCTCAGCATTCACCCTCAGCTCTTGCAGAATAGCATTCGCCGTCAGCTCTTGCAAAATGGTAAGTTCTTACTGCAGGCCCTTCTTCCTATAGTAGGGTTGACTCTATTTGGGTTTTTTTTGTCAATTCCATTGGATTGTGTTAGGCTGTAGGGTTCTCTCTAGATGTCAAGAATCAAGATTCAATACCCTCTATTATCTTCATCACCCAATACAAGATTTAAATTTTTCCCAAAGAAACAATTATTAATTTGGCAGCCATTATTTCTCCCTGCTTTAAAAACCCTACATTTAAATGAAAACAAGCATTGCATTTCAACTACAAAAATCTATTAGTGTTCAAATGTACATGTGTGCTACATTAACGTCTGATATCACGCACGCATTCGCCCTCCGCTCTTGCAGAACAGCATTCACCCTCATCATTCGCCCTCAGGTCTTGCAGAACAGCATTCGCCCTCAACATTCGCCCTGAGCTCTTGCAGAACAGCATTCGCCCTTAGCATTCGCCCTGACGTCTTGTAGAACAGAATTCACCCTGCATTCACCCTCTGCTCTTTCAGAACAGCATTCGCCCTACATTCGCCCTCAGCTCTTGCAGAACAGCATTCGCCCTCAGCTCTTGCAAAATGGTAAGTTCTTACTGCAGGCCCTTCCTCCTCTGGTAGGGTTGACTCTATTTGGGTTTTTTTGGTCAATTCCATTAGATTGTGTTAGGCTGTAGGGTTCTCTCTAGATGTCAAGAATCAAGATTCAATACCCTATATTATCTTCATCACCCAATACAAGATTTAAATTTTTCCCAAAGAAACACTTATTAATTTGGCAGCCATTATTTCTCCTTCCTTTAAAATCCTACATTTAAATGAAAACAAGCATTGCATTTCAAATACAAAAATATATTAGTGTTCAAATGTACATGTGTGCATCACTTGTGTAGGGTATTCCTTTTCCACTTTCACATTATCCAAGAATGTGTGCAGTATAGTTCATATTTTTTGTGATTTAGATTATCTTGAAAAAGGAAAGGTAAATTACTTCCCATGGAAAAAGAAGGTTTTCCCTTTTTACTACTGGAAATGGTACAAAAAAGTTCCATTTCTACCCGAAACTCCTATGAAACAGGAACCAAATAAAGGCCATGTCCTCAATGGACATCATTTGGATTTGAAAATGGCCATTGCACCGTGTTGTTTCTTATATTACATCACGATAGTTTCTTAGGTCATTTCTTGTTTCTTGAGAAAAAAAACAACCAAAGAAATTGTGAAGATCCTTTCAAGAAATAAATGACCATTTCTCAATCATATCTTAACTATTTTTTATTTTATTCAGTGGTTGCTTACTTTGAGAGAAATTTGACACTTTTATAAGGATTATAACATAAAAACACAAAAATGGGAAGGAATTGATGAGGTAGATGACCTTTAGTTGTTGTCAATTAAGAATTGATAATACACGATGCATGTTCTGTACTACAAACTATATTCCTTCCTGGAGTTAGGACACAGAGTATTGAATCAAAGTTGTAGTTTCTAACTTCTTGTATTGGTTCATCAATCTTGAAATTCAGACATTGCATGTCTTCATTGCTTCATGTTTGAATAATTTACATCATATCGTACAATAGGAAATTAGGAATTATGATTATTATTACTTTATGGATCTGTTAAGTTACTTTTAAGTTTGCATGGTTTAGTGTGAAATTATTCTAGTCCCCAAACACATACAATCAAGGAATTATAACGTGATTTCAAACATTAAATATCAACAAAATCGTTTAAAGGATATTGAAAGGAAAAAGGTGATGGAAGATAGAAAGTGCCTTACTTAAATGTTCTAAGGATTTTTCAATAGTTGCTCCAAAAGCTTCACTTCAAGGCCCTTCAAGATCGTCTCCAACAATGCTATACCATCAGCTTCAACAATGTTGCTCCAAAAATATCCTCAAGGTCTTCACAACAAGTTTACTAGAAGTTGCTCCAACAATATATTCAATAAGGTCTTCATTGTCAACTCGCCTCTTGTTTGGGTGCCTTAATGTGCAATGACATGTTTCCAGGACTGAATTCAATGCAAGGCATATTTGAAACTCTAACTCTGTCTTCCGGTGTCTTATTAGAAATTATTTCAGTTTTCATTTTGTGTTTACAAGTTAGATATTGTTTTCAAGTTTTTACATTTATAATTTTATTGCAATGTGGCAGACTGATCAGAGCAGTGCAGGAACAACCCCGAGACAGGATGATCGCGGAAAGAGGCCAGTGGAAGAACATGTAAAGTGCTAGCATTGCTCTATCTTTAGGTATTTTAGTTATTTACATAATTGAAATAATATTAATTTTGTTCAAATATGCAGACACCTAGCCATGGTACGCCTGATGATTCCCTCTTTGAGGAAGAGCTTTCTTCATCCCTATCTCCAGTGTTATTGTTGCGAAAAAAGGCACGAGATGCAAGGTCAGAATTTAATAATTTGATAGACGCGCCTCAAACACCTGAAACAAAAGAGAGGATAAAACAACTTATGAGCCAGCTAGAAAGATATAATGTAATAATAAAAATTCAAAAGGATATTTTTTTTGTTCTACATGAGATGAATTGTGATAGTTTGATTTTTAATTTTTACATTGACTAAACTAACAAAAATTTCTTTTGTATGTAGCGTTTTCTGGCACTTGTTGAATCCGGTGTTGGTGGTAGTGGGACACAAGGGCAAGAGATTGCCCAACAACCCTCTCGTACACCTTCTACTCCTTTAGGTGCCAGCCAAGAAACACACCCTACCCAAGCAGACACCCAGCCAACCGCTGAACGTGTTGGCAATGATGAGGCTGATATGGCCAACTACATTATTGCGTTTCCTGGAGCTACACATGTCAGCTCCACAGGGACCATTAATGGCACGTTTTTGGTGAGAAATGAAGGTGTCCCTATAAAGCATGTACAAATCCCAGGTAAATTTTAATATTTTAACTATTTCATGTACTTTATCTAAAACATATTTATCATGATTTTTATTTTTAAATAATGATAATATCTTTTTTTTTGTGTAGGAAACAATGAGTTCTACAGGTATCTGGAGAGCCATGCGTTGGTAATTTTTGGCCCAACCATACGCACAGGGTGAAATTCCCAGAGTTCCAACCTGAAAAAAGAACTTCTAGATTATCTAGAAGCCCTTTTTGGGGTCGGCACATTTGACAGAACACCGGTGGCTCGGGTAGCCGGAAATATTTGAAATATACCAGGGACACCTATAGGATGCAATTGCAATTTAACCCTAGAGATGAGCATCCTCTCACAGTTCCAGAGAGTGAGTGGAGAGCACTCATCCATGACGGAAAAGAGAAAAGGGCAAAGAAAGAAGGAAAAATGCCAACTTGACCCGCAAGATAAATTACAACTTTAATTCAATAGCTTTAATTTTCTCTATGTCTAAAATAAAAGTGTGCTACGTCATATATGACTTTAATGTTTTGATGCTAGGTTGCCTGACACCTCAAAGGCAACTAAAGCTAGGATTGAAAAAAAGGGCCATCACAAGCTAGGCCAGGGCAGCTACTTGAAATTGGCCGCAAGAATTGTAATTAAGTAGCTAAACATCTTATAATTAATTGTATCGCCTTCCAACGTTTTTGTAATCCTATCAAATATGATTAAAAATACACAGACATATTTAATGTAGGGTGATGACTTCGGAACAGAAACAACAGAGGAAGATAAAAATATCGCTTTCCATTTCGGCTATCAAGCCGTAGTTGAACGTCGCATAAGCTTGGGGCAGGTCCCAAGATCCAGAATGCCTGATAAGGTAAAACATTAACCTTTCAATATGTTTGTTTTCATCCATAAATTTAATGTCTAACAAATTTGTTTAAATCAGGGGAGCAACACTACCGACGAGGAAAATAACCCAGTTTTAGAGCCAGATGTAGATGATCCTCACGTGCAACCTGATCATTGTAGTGGGGACCAGGCCGACAATGCTACTATCAGTGAGGGCCGTGACGGTAATTAATTTCCACTTATAATTTTTTTTAATTATACCTTGATGGTTGTCCTTATAACGTTTTTTGTTTAAATGACAGAGAATTTTTCCCTTGAGGATCTTACCACCAGAGAGGAAGACAGGGCAACAGTCCCAACGGCGACAACTGGTGCACCAGGTAAATAATCTCATTGCAATTTTTTTTATTAATATTACCGAACTAGTTCAATGATATTTAAAAACCGACAATTAAAATTTAATATTATCTGTTTTTGTAGGCGATGCCCCGTCACTGGATGAGACCAGACATCGTGACTACGCAACTAGGTCAGCGGCGACAACTGGTGCACCAGGTAAATAATCTCATTGCAATTTTTTTTTTTATTAATATTACCGAACTAGTTCAATGATATTTAAAAACTGACAATTAAAATTTAATATTATCTGTTTTTGTAGGTATTAGTGCCTATTACTTCAGATGTAGTATCTGCATATCTGACCACGCTTACTAGGTCAACGCCGACAACTGGTGCACCAGGTAAATAATCTCATTGCAATTTTTTTTATTAATATTACCGAACTAGTTCAATGATATTTAAAAACTGACAATTAAAATTTAATATTATCTGTTTTTGTAGGCGATGCCCCGTCACTGGATAAGACCAGACATCGTGACTATGCAACTAGGTCAGCAGTGTGGGTCGAAAGGCACGAAACAGGAGCAGAGCATGATGATATTGATGATGTAATTAGGAGCTTTAAAAATAGTAAGAAGAAAAATAAAATTCGATAATGTAAAATATTGTATTATTATAAGACAAACGTTACCATACTTGGAACTTTTTTTGCGTTATATAAAAAACTCATTTATCATACTATTTTTATGTCAAGCATTAATTGCAATGTTTCCTTGCGTACTTTTTGTTGAATTGTTTTTTTATTAGTTATTGAATATTATTTTTTATGCTCATGAAAGTAAAAAATGAAATATAGATTGGGTATTGGGGAATTGAGAGTGATGTGAGGGGGGGGGGAGGGGCCATAAGAGCTTCCACCTTCACGTGGTTGGCCCTGTTTATTAGAGAATAATTTATTGGAGCGATTTAATCTTGGAGCAAACCACCCTCGATCCAGTGTAGCAACAAAAAAGTCACTGTTGACTTAGTTGCTACTCTTTCAAATCGTGGGAGGCTTGTTCCAAGTTCATGCGACTCCAATAAATTGTTTTTGAAACGAAGAGGAGCTTATTCAGGTATGTTTTGACATTTTCAACATATGTTCTAACATTATCATAAGAATGCATCTTAGAGTAAAAAATACTACATTAATTACTTGTATTTATTGTATAGATAATGATGGATTTTGATTGACTTGGCAGTGTAGGTACAAATCCTCTTGCATCATGAGCAATACAACTTGTCAACCAGGGTCATGTCCAGGATATTTTTGCTTGTGCGCTTGACCAAGTTTGTAATGTCACATTTTTAAGTTCCTTTACAGTTCATAATTAAATATTGAGCTTGTTCATGATTATTATCTAAGTTTTTTGTATGTGTTTTTTCATCTATTTGATTGTAAGCAACTCTGCATGTTTCCTGTTGTTCACTATGATTTCTCCCATTACCACTCCCAAGATGAATCCAAATTTATTGTTACATAGGTTACTTTATTGTTACTATGATTTCTCCATTTATGATTTCATAGGTTACATCATGTAAAGTTGTCAATCTCAGGTTGGTGATGAGCTTTAGTTCTCCAGATTTGGGGCTTTTCTGATATTTTCTCCCTCATTTCATTCCTGCATCACCTCGTTGTTTGAGCATGCCAATTGTCTACCACTTGTACCAATTTGCACATGTCAATCCCTGAGTGGTGCCAGATTTCACCTATTTTCAGTGAGAGTTTAGGGTTTCTCTAACATAGCTTTAGAAATCTGATTCAGTGCCTGCTTGAATATTGTCACATAATACTCATTGTTAGTATGAATCCTTCGTCGAGGTGTACGAAAAAGGACCACTTTAGCTACGCATAACTAATAGCCCTAACAACAATAGAGGCTGCCAAACATCTTCAGATCTGCGATTAGTAATAAAAAATGCTGCAACAAACATATCTATAAATGGAAAGACATTAAGCAGTAAAAAAAAAGGGTTTTCTCCATGCATCCAACAGACAAGACAATAACATGATTTTTGAAAGAATTTTTATATTACAGGGCACCTGGGAGGAAAACAAGAAGGTGTATCCAGCTCTCCTCAATGGGATGGGTTCTTTGCAGTCCTCAGCACTTCAGATCTAAGCTTTCTCTCTCTTGTAGGTGTAGAAAACCCAATGCAAAAATGAAGCTCAATGAGCAAATGATGAAAAATGTGACCAAGTGTATAGATCCATAGTGATCTAATAGGCAACAAAAGGTGAAGAATGGTAGGAAAAACCCTCCTATTTATAACAAAATATTGGGTCATTCTAGATCTTGGTGCATGATTAAAATAATGTTAACCAAATCTAGATCCACCTTTATGGAATATTTATTATATTTGTTGGAGGGAAAGGGTGTTTGACTTGGGTCAAATCCCTTGATTAGTGAAAAATAAATAAATAAATGATTTATTTATCTTTTTAAGGAAGTGGTTGGGAGATAATCAAATAAATAATGATTTATTTGATTAATAGTGGGTGATTTGGTCATATTTAACAAGGAATATTATCTAAATAAGATTTAAATAATTATTCCTAGAAAATAATAAGATAACTAAGGGTTTATCTCATTAATTTCTTTGTTTTTAAGTTAAACATGACTGGGAATAATAATTAAATTATGGTTTAATTAATTATTCCATGAGGAAAAATCAAACAAATATAGGTTTGTTTAATATTTCCTTTTGGGGTTTCCTGTTTGGACCATAAACAACCTAATAAATGTGGTTTATTAAGTTATTTAACATAGTGAAGGCAATTTTATTGAGGGTAAAATTGGTCTTACATGGTGTACTTGGTTCCATCTAATGATGATAGGTTAGATTACCAAAAAATGGTGTAACAGATTGCCCCCCAGCGTGCGAGTGTCAGGAGCAAATCGTATGACCGAAGTACGTTGTAAGAACTCAATCACCAGACAACAAAAGGGAAGTCAGAGAGAGAAAGGTGAGGTAGATAGTGTGCTGAAGGACTAGACCCTGAGGAGACGAGACTCGCAGGTGCAACAAGTCTCTTTTTATGAGAGGGTACCTGTGCTGAAGGCGACGGGGGAGGCATACCTATGCCCGCCGTGACAAAGTACAAAAGAATAGTGTGTCCAGTAAACAAGGGACCGAACCATAGAGTACAGCTGGCATAATCAAGGGCCAGATAAAAATACAATGAGGAGTCTCACATACATGCTGTGCCTGGGATAACAGCCAGGACTAGTACAATAATATCTGAGTACATGAGATAAATACAACCCAAATGCCCCCTGTAAATGGGGAAGGGCTCACAAAATCTGACTGATACATGCAAATCAAAGAGGTGCTGCAAGTGGCTAAGGCCAACAACATCATCAAAATCTGGAGCGGCATCGAAGGCTGCAAAGAAGAGGTCATCCGGGCATGTGGGGGGCTATCTGCAGGGCCACCCCCTCATGAGGGTTGAGACATCTCACACATACCCGGGAATCATCAAGAGCTGCTGCTGGGTCACTGGTCCGTCAAGTATACGAATCTCGATCATGCTGAAAGGAGCTGGAGAGACGATCAAGTCAAAGGGAAATGAGAGATCCCCCTGCCTGATCCAAGGCACCGAACAAGAGTGGAAGCTGGAACCAAGGTACACCGCCCTCTAGACCTGGCTTCTGGAATGAATGTGCTGATGTCGACAGAAGGAGGTCCGCCATAGGTGAGGCAATGAGAGATCCTCAACTAAGGCACGAGAGAAAAACAATAGAGCGACGGACAGACTGACACTAATGACGATAGTGGAAATGGGAAGGACTGAGTAGCGACTGGACAAATTCCCTTGTTAGAGCATAAAGAGCATGGATGACATGGCAGCGACTGACACAAGATCATAAGGGATAGGGGACAGTGAGACTGAAGGTCATAATGTGCGACACAAGAGAGAGACCAAGCAATGAAGGATGGAGGGTTGTAGTGGGGTACAAAGGGACTCGGGATAGACTCCATGAATGCGATGATGACTCAACTTGGATGCTCTAAACAAGGGCGACTTGATGGTGCTGCCACACAGTAAAGGCCCAATGGGGGACCATGAAAACATGAGTACAAGATGGTAACTCATGACGAAAATCGACATGAACAAAGACAAGTAAGGAGGCAAAATGGTGCCCCAAGTACAAGTGTTGTAAGTGAGGAAGTTCGATTTGAAGGAGAGGTGAAGTGATCCTTCTTGGACAAAATAGCTCCTGGCGAAGGATGAAAGTGCAAAAAAGATGCTGGCTATCTAACAGAACATAAAACACACATCTCGAAAGGGAAATGCTAAGGGTAATGTTTCTTAAGATAGAGTACATTGCGAGGATTAGGAAGAGGATTGCCTTCGAAGTCCTCTGAAAAGTATGCCCCCTTACCAAGACCCTTACTGATGACGTAAGGGCCTAGCCATAATGAGTCGAACTTCCTGTGACCAAGGGCATCATGGGCCTGGACATATACTAGAACAAGGTCGCCTTTGTGAAAAGGACGAGGCTGGACTTTTCGGTCCTATGGAGCTTTGGTGCGTTTCTTGGCCACTTCTATGGTTTGCAATGCAACACGGCGGTCTTCAGAGGCACGCTCGAGCAGGATAAGTCGTTGTTCTAGAGTTGGGGTGTCAGGGAGAAGTTCAACAGCTAGATGAAGGGAAGGGATTTCACACTCGATTGGTAAGACAACCTCCTCTCCAAAAACGAGGTGAGAAGGGTTATGGTTGAGGGGCATGGGTGCCCCCGAGCATGGTGTGGTCATGCCAAAATGTATTTAGAACAAGGGGAATCTAAACACATTGTAATGATGTGGTGTGCCATTTGTGCTGGTTATGGTTATGCAGTTTGAGAAAGGAAATGGAGGGTTACCAATCTCTTTTGGTACTGCATATAGGGATCAAATGGACTTTAAGTGTCCGAGTTGGCATACCTGGTGTCACTATCCCAAAAAGAGGATATGGAGATAATGAACTGATGCTCTCGTAGAAAAGCTATAGGTTGGTCAATAATAACGTCTAAGAGACTGGGTTGCTGATGTAAGATGAGGGGACGATAAGGGGTATCATCCCTAGAGTGATCTGAAATGATATGGGACTCTAGAGGTTCTTCTAAATGTGGAAGAATACTGGGACTAAAGTCAACACAACCAGATACACTAGGAGAGTTGTGGAGAATTGCTTCTCTTGGTCTCTCAAATGTGGGTGCCCCCTTACCCAAACAGTGGGTTTCAATGTAATGGCCACAAGGTGGATGTGGTGTGAACGCATGGGTTCGATGTAAGGGGGAATAGATAACGTCAGGGGTGGGGATTTTTTCCATAATGTCGTCATTGCGATAGAAGATGGGGTGACTGGTGGAAGAAAGACCACCTGACATGGTGAAGTGACCGGAATCATCATCATGAGAAGAGAGGTTCACATGCGCATCATCACAAGGGGTGACCGAAGAGTAAGTAGATAAAGGATCTACCGATGTTGAGCCCAAGATGATCGCTGAAGGAAGGTCAAGCGAAACAACAGGGGAGGATTCAGATGGAATGTTCCCCGAGGGTCTCATGGATGATGATAGGTAAAAAATGTTGGACGAAGGCTCTGTCATCTCGACATCAGGAGGGGGAATGTCAATGGGAGCAGTCATATCTGGTAGTTCTGCTGAAGCAGAATGCGCAAATAGGGGAGAGGTGGACTCATTGAGCTTGGCCTCGAATTGGTGGACCGCGGCGATAAAGGTGCGGAAGTCCTCGAGGCGGGGACAAAGATGGGTGTAATGGCCATGGAGATCACACAAAGCACAGGGGTGGTTGGTGTGAATAGTCTTGGGGTTCTTGGTTACGGACGAAGAGGAGGCTTCAGGGACCGTAGATTCGGGGAACGCGACTTTAACCATGGGTTGGATACGGGGCAACTCGGGACAAGCATGGGTGGCATGACCGGCGACATCGCACAAGGCACAAGGCTTGGCGGATGGGGAAGGGGCCAGGTCAGTCGTGGTGGTCTTATCTTTGGGTGCCCCCTTACGGGCTTTGCGTTTCTTCTCGGGAGCCGTCACGACAGGAGAGGGGTCCTGTGGAGGTGCTGGAGGCACAGTAGCAATGGAAGAAGCGAGGGGGACCGGTTGGACCGGTGTCAAAGACATGAAGGGTTTGGGGTGACCAGGAGGGGTGGCGGCTGGGGGATCAAGGTACCAGACCGGAATGCCCAAGGTCAGGTTAGGGAGAGAGAGGGTGGCCATGACGGGGACAGAATATACTCCGGGAGGGGGAGCCAGGAAAGGGATCTGTCCAGCAGGGTAATGACCAGGAGGGACGGCTCCGAGATGGTTAAGGCCAGGGGGAACCGAGCCAGGGGGATAAAGGGGTTCAGGGATACCAGCTGTAGGAGGAGGGCCAGAAGGAGGAGGTCCGGCTGGCGGAGATGTATGGCTAGGAGCGGGTTGCGGAGGGCGAAGGGGCGGTTGCGGACTAGTCGAAGCAGGCCGTTTGAGGGTGGCCTGAGACAATTGCATCATGCAAACATTTGACAAGCTGGGATCAGTGATAGGAGGAGGGGGAAGACAAGGAAAAGTTCCAAGCAGGGAGGAGTCCTTGTAAACGCCGGGGGAGACACTGGTCAGGGAATCGACGGTTTTCTTGTTGGCTACAGAAGAGATGGTGGTCTCAGAGGGGGTCTGAGAGGGAGGCTCATGATATGTCAACTGGTCAATGGTGACTATCTTTCCATTATGGGGGAAAGACATCTTGCGAAAGACCGTGGATGGGACAGCAGACATAGCATAGGTGTAGCTTCGCCCCAATTGGTGGACCGCGGCGATAAAGGTGCGGAAGTTCTCGAGGTGGGGACAAAGATGGGTGTAATGGCCATGGAGATCACACAAAGCACAGGGGTGGTTGGTGTGAATAGTCTTGGGGTTCTTGGCTGCAATCGCGGAAGGAACAGAGGCTTCTGGGACCGCAGACGCAGGGAACGTGACATTAACCATGGGCTTGAGATGAAGCAATGCAGGACAGGTATGGGAAGCGTGACCGACAACATCACACAAAGCACACTGGATGGTATGCTTTGGAGGCTGAGAAGGAGCAGGTTTTGTCGGGGGAGCCTTGTCCTTTGATGCCCCCTTGCGAGCTTTGCCCTTCTTACCCGAAGCGGTCGCAACAGGAGGTGGTTCCTGTTGAGGTGACTGAGGCACTGATGCAGCGGGAGAAGGCATGGGGGCCGGTTGAACTGGGGTCAAAGCAATATAAGGTTTGGGTTGACCAGGCAAGGTGGGGGCTGGAGGATCAAGGTACCAAACGGGAATCCCAAGTGTCAAGTTAGGAAGAGAGAGGGTGGCCATGACTGGTACCGTGTACACTCCTGGTGGGGGAGCTAGGAATGGTATCTGACCAGAGGGGGCATGGCCAGGTGGGACGGCTCCTAAATGGCTAAGGCCTGGAGGAACCGTGCCAGGGGGATAAAGGGGCTCATGACTACCAACTGCAGGTGAAGGGCTAGGAGCAGGTTGCGGAGGGCAAGGTTGTTGACTAGCCGAAGCAGGTTGCTTGAGAGAAGCCCGAGACGATTGCATCATGCAAACATTCGATGAGCTGGGGTCAGAGATAGGAGGAGGGGAGAGACTAGGAAAAGTTCCAAGCAGGGAGGAATCCTTGTAAACGCCGGGGCAGACACTGGTCAAGGAGTCGACGGTTTGCTTGTTGGCTACAGAAGAGATGGTCGTCTCAGGTGAGGTCTGAGATTTTGGCTCATGATATGTCAACTGGTCAATGGTGACTATCTTTCCATTATGGGGGAAAGACATCTTGCGGAAAACCGCGGATGGGACAGTAGACATAGCATAGGTGTAGCTTCGCCCCAATAGAATGTTGTAGTCTAGCGGGGCATCTATGACTTCGACGTCAACGCAAACAGTCTTACCGGCGAGGGTGATAGGGCAATTACGAAACAGGCCAATGGGCTGGGAGGCATGGCCGTCCCACGCTCGAAGGGTGATCATGGAAGGGGCCAACTCAGGAGAGCCGAGTTGCTTCCAAATCGAAGCGGACATCACACAGGTGGATGCCTCCTCATCAATTATGCACAGAGAAACGTTAGCGTTCCGGATTTTAACTGGGATTTGGAAGGCTACGGAAGCAGGAAGAGGAGGATGTTCTGATTGATGGGCGTCGAACACAATCATTTGGTCATCAGCAGGATCTACAACGCCCATGGCAGATAGTAGAGCTTTCTTTTGGGAAGGGCACGACTGGAGGAGTTCCAGTGTGGAAATGGCAGCAGGAGATTGCGCCAAATCATCTACTATGTTATACGAGTGGGCAGCTCGACCGGAGGCAGCGTTTCGGCGTAACGGTCCCTTAGGAAGCTTGGTATGAACCTCAACTTTGGGTTGAGGGATATGTAAGGGGCCATTCGGTGTCGAAAGAGGCTCTGTAGAACCTGAAGATGGAGGCTCGGAGGCAGACTGAGCAGGAGGCTTGGAGTACTGGCGAGACCGAGTTTGAAGGTTAAGGTCGACGGTTAGAGGTGGATCAGAGTTCATCATGAGGATCTGGTAATTGGAGGAACTAGATGGGGAAGGTGGAGTGGCCACCTGTCCGTCAGGTGGTTGGGTAGCCATGAATCCCTGCTATGCATTCACTGGCTCTTGAGGGGGCGGTGACGGCTGTCGCAGGGGTTGAGAAGGCAAGGGAGGCGAAAGCGCATATGCTGGAGGAGCTGGCGCACCAGGCTGCAGATAAGGGTAATGGTTAGGTTGGGCAACATTGAGGTAAGCAGGAGGTTGGGCAAAAGGATGAGGCATGCCGTATCCTGGATGCGTGCTACCGGGAGGGGGAGAAGTGCAGGGAGTGGTGCCCCCTCCCCCAGGAAAACCATAGCTCATGAGAGGTTGAGCGGATGGATGAGAGATAGATCCAACGATACTGTCGGCGGCATGAGGTGCCCCCGGTGTATGGGCATCACCGAGTTTGGGGAGATCAGGTAGGACAGTAGGATCATAACCTGTCTGAGCGTAGATTAGGTCATACTTTAACGCCATTTGGAGGGCATCTTCTTCGGTTTGAGGAAAATGGGATGCGACATCTTTCCCGATAGGGGACAAGAGAGATCTAAGGAACCAGTCCATGTAGACACGGTCTTCGAAGGGAGGAGATTGACATAGGCTCCGTCTTCTTCGCCATTCCTGTACATGGGTAGAAAGGCGGGTCGAAGAGGTTTTCTTGAAGGAAGTCAAGAGTTCGATACCAGTGTCATAACGAAGGGGAAGCTGGAAGTAAGATAAAAAAGCCCGGGCAAGAGTTGCAAAGGTGGTATGGGAGGAAGTGGGCTGGTCAACATACCACTTAGAAGCTTCGCCTGTAAGTGTGCGTTGGAACAGTCTAAGACGAACAGAGTCATCGATAATGGAGGTAGATGAACACCACATGTGGAAAGATCGAACATGATTTGAAGGATCTTCTCCAGCACGACCTTCAAACTTTGGGATGTCGAAAGGGAGCTTTGTCGGCATAGCGGGCCAACTAGCGTCATGATGTATAGGGTCGTTTATCAACCGGTCCAAATCTGGGAGGCTGAGGCCTGCCAAGAAGGGGAGCAAGGGAGTAGTCGAGGTAGTTCTTGTGGTGGTTCCGCTAGTAGTAGTTCCGGCATTAGGGCCGGGAGCATCACTAGCGTTAGGCCCTGGACCAGACATAGTGAAGGTGACAGGGGGAGAACCTAGAAGGAAAAGGAGAACCCAAAGAATCAGAAGAGGAGTCGGAGGAGGACTGGCTCGACGACGGCGGGGCGGAGTAGGTCGATCAACCGGAAACGGAGGGTGAAAGCCAAGAAGTCGCCGGGAAAGGCGCCTTGGGGGCGCAATGATGACAGGAAGAAGGAAACCGACAAGGGCAGAAAGGGACAGAATCAAGTAACGTCAAGGGCAGATAAGGTGCAGTGACAATTGATTTTAGAGTCTTTGCCAGGCGGTGTTAACCAGGCGCTTCTTCACTTAGGGTCGGTGTGTGGTGTGCGTTAATTTTAATTTTTAAACCCTTTCCGTTGTTGAGAGCAAGAAAAAGTGTGCTGCGTAGCTGAAAATAAACCTACAGAGAACAGAATATAATGCTGAAATAACAGAAAAATAACAGCTACGTGTGCATCTATCTAACCCAAGAAGGTGGGTCTCTCAAAACTATGCTGAAAAGAAAGGGAAAAACTATGGAAAACACACATAAAGGGAGCACAACAGATCTAGGGTCGAAAGGGACAGGGATCTGGAGGATAAAGCTGCAGACAAGAGGTGTAGGTCACAGCCAAGAGACAGAGGCAAGGTGGCTGGAAAAAGGAAGGAAATCAGCAAAAAACCGGAGGGGCAAGGCGGAGGCCTTCAAAGGAGGTCCAAACAAAATGACAGGAGGTGATTTGAAAGGAAGAAAGGCTGATTTCAAAGGATCTGAAAGGGAGGTAACAGATCTGGAAAAGGAGGCTGAAGCTCTGAAAAACAGACGGCTGAAACAACTTAAAACTCTTCCACAAAAAGTGGAGGGTACTAAAGCCCTAAGGGGCTAGGTTCCCACTTAGATGAGTAAAAACAGATCAGAACTTGGTCAAAACAGTACAGAATGAGGAAAATTTAAGGACCACGAAAATGAGAAGAACCTTGAAGAAAACCCAGAAAAAGTGCGAGAAAAAATGCGCGAGAAAAAATGGCGAGTCGCCGATTTCGACTGATTCAGTCTGGTCGCGAAAAAGAGAGCGGAGAGAAAAGTGCGACCCTGGGAAGTCGAATCACGGTTGGGCCAAAAGTCGTACCCCATTCCGGTTGTCTTAGCGGCAGTTACCCCATGAGATTCTTGGAGTCTCGGTGTATTTGTCTCATCCCCCTACTATAATGAGGGCCAGAAACACACGGAAGTTAGAAATTTTAATGTTTTAGGGTTTTATGTGAGAAAAACAACATAAAAATAGGAAAAATAAATAGCTGAAAAGAAGCCCTAGGGTCTGAAGTAGCTGGATATGCAGGAATATGAAAAACGACAACGGTCGTAATTTAAAACCCGTGTGGAGTCGCCATTTGTTAGTATGAATCCTTTGTCAAAGTGTACGAAAAAGGACCACTTTAGCTACGCATAACTAATAGCCCTAACAACAAAAGTGGCTGCCAATATCTTTAGATCTGCGATTAGTTAGACAAGAAAATAGCTGCAAAACACCAGATCTATGCATAGAAAGACATTAAGCAGTAAAATAAAGGGTTTGCTCCATGCATCCAACAGACAAGACAAGAACACAATTTTTTGAAAGAATTTTTATATTACAGGGCACCTGGGAGGAAAACAAGAAGGTGTATCCGGCTCTCCTCAATGGGATGGGTTCTTTGTAGTCCTCAGCACTTCAGATCTAAGCTTTCTCTCTCTTGTAGGTGTAGAAAACCCAATGCAAAAATGAAGCTCAATGGGAGCAAATGATGAAAAATGAGACCAAGTGTATAGATCCAAAGTGATCTAGTAGGCAACAAAAGGTGAGGAATGATGGGAAGAACCCTCCTATTTATAACAAAATATTGGGTCATTCTAGATCTTGGTGCATGATTAAAATAATGTTAACCAAATCTAGATCCACCTTTTATGGAATATTTTATTATATTTATTGGAGGGAAAGGTATTTGACTTGGGTCAAATCCCTTGATTAGTCAAAAATAAATAAATAAATGATTTATTTATCTTTTTAAGGAAGTGGTTGGAAGATAATCAAATAAATAATTATTTATTTAATTATTTAAGGAAGTGGTTGAAAGATAATCAAATAAATAATGATTTATTTAATTATTTGTAGATGATTTGGTCATATTTAACAAGGAATATTATCTAAATAAGATTTAAATAATTATTCCTAGAAAATAATAAGATAAATAAAGGTTTATCTAATTAATTTCTTTGATTTTGGGTTAAACATGATTGGGAATAATAATTAAATTATGGTTTAATTAATTATTCCATGAGGAAAATCAAACAAATATGGGTTTGTTTAATATTTCCTTTTGGGGTTTCCTGTTTTAACATAGTGAAAGCAGTTTTACTTAGGGTAAAACTGGTCTTACATGGTGTACTTGGGTCCATCTAATGATAATAGGTTAGATGACCAAAAAATGGTGTAGCAGATTGCCCCCCAGCGTGCGAGTGTCAGGAGCAAATCGTATGACCGAAGTACGTTGTAAGAACACAATCACTAGACAACAAAAGGGATGTTAGAGAGAGAAATGTGAGGTAGATAGTGTGCTGAAGGACTAGACCCTGAGGAGACGAGACTCGCAAGTGCAACAAGTCTCTTTTTATGAGAGGGTACCTGTGCTGAAGGTGGCGGGGGAGGCATACCTATGCCCGCCGAGACAAAGTACAAAAGAATAGTGTGTCCAGTAAACAAGGGACCGAACCATAAAGTACAACTGGCATAATCGGGAGCCAGATAAAAATACAATGAGGAATCCCACATACATGCTGTGCCTGGGATAACAGCCAGGACTTGTACAATAATATCTGAGTACATGAGATACAAATACAACCAAAATGCCCCCTGCAAATGGGGAAGGGCTCACAAAATCTGACTGATACATGCAAATCGAAGAGGCGCTGCAAGTGGCTACGGCCAACATCATCAAATATCTGGAGCTGCATCAAAGGCTGCAAAGAAGAGGTCATCCGGGCATGTGGGGGGCTACCTGCAGGGCCACCCCCTCATGAGGGTTGAGACATCTCACACACACCCGGGAATCATCAAGAGCTGCTGCTGGATCACTGGACCATCAAGTATACGGATCTCGATCATGCTGAAAGGAGTTGGAGAAACAATCAAGTCAAAGGGAAAGGAGATATCCCTTTGCCTGATCCGAGGCACCGAACAAGAGTGGAAGCTGGAACCAAGGTACACCGCCCTCTAGACCTGGCTTCTGGAATGAATGAGCTGATGTCGATAGAAGGAGGTCCGCCATAGGTGAGGCAATGAGAGATCCTCAACTAAGACACGAGAGAAAATAGTAGAGCGACGGACAGACTGACACTAATGATGATGGTGAAATGGAAGGGACTGAGTAGCGAATGGACGACTTCCCTTGTTAGAGAATAAAGGGCATG